>BSBM01000950.1:10237500-10837500 GCA_027924585.1 Larix kaempferi
ACCAATATCGTTCTTAATGTGTGATGATGTTAATGTGTGATGATGTTGTGTTGTTTACCTGCTTAACTGTTTACATAGATCTCTTATTGTATAGATGCTCTTTACTCGTTTCTCTTTTTTGTGTCTCAATAGGTCTTGCAGCTTGGATCTGACGACATCGGGACGTGGAGCAACATTCGGGAGAAAGGATAGAAAAATCAAAGAGGTAAGACATCTAGTATTTGATCCTTAAGTAGATCTAGGAAACGTGTTTGTAGTCCGTTCTATTTGTTCTAGACTCGCATTGAGCTAGGGAGATCCAGCTCGCCTCCGGTCGAGTGGATTGTCCAGTAACAAATCTGGCGACCATACTGGGGAGTATCCTTGTTTAGTGATCGTTAATCTGAGTCATTTTCAGTTGATTACTTGTCACAAGCCTTGTTGTCATTTCTTTTTCCATTTTCCTTCTTAGGATTGATTCCATTGTCAGATCTTCACGTTGAAGATCCTGATCTTCTTCCTTTGAGTTTGTACAACTCAGTTTCAAACCTGTTTCTGGTTCATTTTTGAGAGATCTGATTCATTTTTGAATCTAGAACTCGCCTGTCGCACCTGGGCAGTGAAAAGAAAGCGACACTGTGTTTTCCTGAGCCTCTATCCTTTGTCTGTTGCTTGCTCGTCACGGTTTGTGCATTAGTGAACTGCGACACCATCACACCTTTTGTACAGGTAACCTGCGACGTCGCATTGTCTTCAAAGACAGAGTGCGCAGATCTGTCGAGACTTGACATATGGGCATTCATTCCCTCATCTAACAGTTTGAGCCTTGGTTTGGTGTATGAACTCTTCCTGTGCTGCATCATTCAACTAGAGATCCCATTTTTTGATTTGTGTGTTGAGAGTTTGGTTTGTTTGGATTGACTTTGGGTTCCGTTTTGGACAAGTTTGAAATTGGTAGTGTTGGACACTTTTGTCTCCACCTTCATCGTTTTCACTCTTTCATTCCCTTCCTTTCATCCCTGATCTAATCATTGCATTGGATCAGCTTCCAGACCTCATCTACTTTTGTTTTGAGCTGTGCTTGCTACTGCTTGATTTTGAGTTAAGTGTGTCATTCCTGCTTGGTTGAGTGCTTGTCTTTTCTTGCGTTTTCTGAGTGTATGAGTGCCGTAAGTAACAGTTTCTTTTCAGTCATTTAGATTTGAAAGCAAATTTGTTTTCAAGTTTATTGCTTTGATACATCCATTGAAAGATTAAAAGTGTTTCTTTCCCGTTATTTCTCAAAAGGTTATTGAAGAAAGATCATTGTGCATTGGAATGTTTTGGAAAGGATGAATGGAAATATGATTGATTGTGTTTTTCTTGAATTATGAGTTATTCATCTTCTTGAAAAAATCTAGTACATTTCGTTTTCTTTCAAAAGTTGTTTCCATGCTGAGGAAAGATAGGTGCATTTTTTATTTTTGTTGCCTGTAGATCATTGAAAAGAGAAAGTGAAAAGTTTGCATTTCCATTTCAGAATCCTCTCATCTCATTACTTAGTGTTGTTTTGATTTGAAAAAGAAAAGAAAAGAGAAAAATACTTTGATTTGGATAGTAGTGTTGTGTACATTTGTGTGTTTTATTGAAAAAGAAAAGAGTACTTTCATTGTCAAATTTGCTTGCATTGGGAATTGTGTTGCATTGAGTTTGTTTTGGCAATACCATTGGAAAAAGCTTTCTCCTTACCATAGGTAGAATTCATCGAAAGAAAAGAATATTTCGTGCATGTAGCTAGGACTTGCATTCTGTTTCCGATTATGTACTCACCTCATGCATTCACTTAACTATCCAAATAAACGGTAGAACTAGGTAAAATTTTTAGTAACTTGTGTGTAAGTTAGAGACGTGTTCTGGCATCGTTAAGCGTGGCAACTGTCGTTACTTGCCAACACTACAGTCCGGGGTTATTGTAGTCTTCCATTTACATCGGTATATCGAGCTCCTTCACGTACCCACCAAGTACCATAATCCGTACTTGGCATATATCGAAGGGTGTATCACGTACTCGACACGTATATCAGAAGGTCTCATGCCAATGGCTGTGCATTAGACAGCACCACTACGAATTTGAGCTCTCACGTACCTTGCGTATATCGGGAGACACCATTAGGATTCCTGAAACCAACCAAGTTAACCATTTGGCTGTCTTGGCAAAGTAATACACCGAGAACAACACTCAGAGATATGAGCACACACGTCCTATCCAGGTAGTCGGGTATGCAGGCAAGGGTATGGTCCAAATCCTCCTTGTCGCGTCATACAATTGGACCCTGCAGTATATTACGGTTTGCGATGCCTTGATAATCCCGTGAGGTTCCATACTTTTGAATCCACTCTGTCACATAAGTTTGCTTATTGCCTTAGTTTGAGTAGGTTTTCTTGGACTGCTTTTCTTTTAGAATACCTTTAGGAGAAACGTTGTTTCGGCCTTTTTTGGCTGATTTTCCTAATACTCTGGTGGATTTTCCCTGGAGAAGGTCCCATAGGATCTTGAACTTGCCACCCAAATTTCCCCTTAATCCGGAGGTTATTTTGAGGGTAAGAATGGATCAGCTTAACGCGGTCATAGTTACTAAAGTAGGGAACCCCACCTTGAATATTGGCGGACATTTGTTTTCATCAGATTCACCTGCCTCTCATCCCATGTGGGATGAGGAAGCACAAACCCCCACTTCTCAAAACCTTCCTCCCGTCATCCCGGGAGAACCTGGATCATTGGAATGGATAAACCGACCCCAGGACGACCCTACTACAGCTGTTGGTCCTTCAACAGCTTATTGGACATCTTCTACAGACCATCCAATGGCTCATTTTGCCATCTCATTCCCACCTAGCTGGACTACTCCAGAGTTCACTAGGCCTTACCATAGGCTTGACCTTGCCGAGACTTTCGGACCCATCCATGAACGTTTGGAACGGTTACGGGTTAAAGGAGATGAGCTTCGAAGACAAAGTCTCGAGCGACACTCTGAAGAGTTCCACAATCATCATTTCCAAATAAGACTTGATGACAGAACCACCCCAGTTCATTCGATATCTTTCGGATCACCTGAAGCACCCCACCCCATGACCACTAATGAGACTGGTCAACCCTCGCAGGAATCTAGTCCTACATCTCAAGTGAACCAATCGGTGGAAGGACAATGGTCCAATACACCTGTCACTACCACGATTACTTTACCAGTTCCCCCCCCACCTCAAAATTCGAGGGGAGGGTACTCCATTCCTACGGATTATCTTATTGGTAATGTTATTACCACGGTAGCTACTCAACAATCCGCATTGGTTCAACCTTTGAATAGTGGTGAGCCTGTTGTGGTTGGGGGGAAACCCCCATTTCCTAACCAGCACGTTGGTGGAGTCCCCAACGAACCTTCCATTGGACTTACCCAACCCGCTAGATCATCCACCACGGGATTATCTCATGTTGGAGGGCCGTCAAATGTAACCCAACCCTCATGGAGTCAAGCGTATCCAGGTTCCGTTAACTCTGCACCGGGCCAACCTAATCTCGGAAATGCACCATACAGGATACCTTATCCTGGGAATCCTTACACTCTATGGGCGCAACAACCTGTGTTGCAACACGGATCCCAACCAACTATCCCTCAAGTACCACCACCCCCGATCGGTCCTCCCCCACCTCTTGTTGGAGGCGATGGGCCCCCACCTAATGTTGGTGGAGGCCCACCCCATTTTACCTACAACGCGCTTGGTTGAATCCATAAAGATGGGTGTCTATTTTGGGGGGTTCCATGAGAAAATAATTTTGAGATTTTCATGTTTTCCATCTTTGGGTGAATAAAAGTGATATTTTTGTTTAGAATTTTACTTTTCACTAAAAAACAAACTTTTAGAGAATTATGTTAGCTTGCTATCCATATTTTTTTCAATTTTTTATATTGAGATTTGATATGTCAATTCGGAAAATGTTTGACAGTGTATTCTTATAAAATGAAAGGACTACAAAATAGCCATGTTTTGTCGTACACGTAAAATCATTGTTAAACTTGTTTTTTGCAAAAAACAAATATGCTACGACAATCAACACACAATATACTATTGCATGACTATAAGTTTGTAACAAATGGATCTATATACTAATTATAATATTTATTTGAATTCGATTAATGGGGAAACCTTGTCGATTTTCAACATATTTTTTGTCGTAAAACTTTTCTCTCAATTAAATATAAAACTAAAAATTCTATGAATACCCTTTTGAAGTAGACACGCCAATTAACTGTATCATAGTTTTCTCAATTTTTTTTGTGGTGTATTTTTAAAGTTATGGATTTTTCATTTCACCGCATTTTGAAAGAGATGAAACCAAACTCGACACCTGTTAAGAAAACAAACAATTACAAATATCAGATCTTACTTATACACAACAAAATCTATATATTTGGAAAGTAGATTCAATAATGAAACTAATGGTATCAAGTCCGATAGTCGTTTTGTAGTGTAAGAGATCCTTTTTACCTTCCGAAAATGGAGAAACATGAAAACTGTGAGAGAAAATTAGATTTTTAGGTTTCAGAGGTTGTTCGGACCGAATAATTATTCGGCCGAATAACGGTTTTCTGTAACGGCGACGTCAATTAAAGCAAAGGTTATTCGGCTGAATAACCAAACGTAAAAAAAAACTCATCGACCAAAAAAAATAAAAAAAAACGTTTTTGTCTAAACTTATATAAATAAAACTAAATACTTTAATTAATTTCACACATTTTAATTTCGCATACTTCTAGTCAGAATATTTTTTAAGGAATTTTCTAAGGAGCTTTTTTTGCAAAGGGAGTTTTTTTTATAAAGTATTTTTTTTCTTAGTTATTTCTAAGGAATACATTGAAAGAATGTTTTTCTAAGGCATTTTTGCAAAATGAGTTTTTATTCTAAGCTTTTTGCACTTCTTATTTCTTTGCAATGGGGTTTTTTTCCAAGGATTTTCTAAGGAGCGTTTTTTATAAAGAGAGTTTTTTTTATGAAGTATTTTTTTTCTTACTTCTTTCTAAGGAATACATTGAAAGAATGTTTTTCTAAGGCATTTTTGCAAAATAAGTTTTTATTCCAAGCATTTTGCACTTATTTATTTGCAATGGGTTTTTTTTCCAAAATGGTGATTTCCATTCCTTCTTATTTATTTGAAAATGATTTTTTCAAATGAGTTTTTTCAAAGTTTTTTTTTTCTAGGTATTTTTGCAAAAACATTTTTTTTACAAAGTATTTTACAAATGGTTTTTTCATAAAATGTTTCTTTCCAAAGCGTGCATTTATAGAGTTTTTATCCAGGCATTTTTGCAAATAAGATTTTATTTCAAGTTATTTTTACAAAGGAGATGTATTTTTCCTTATTTCTTTGAAAATGAGGTTTTTCAAAGTTTCCCAAGTTATTTTTGCAAAAAAGTTATTTTGTTGCGAGGGTTTTTACAAAGAAATCTTTTTTCTAGGTATTTTTTCAAAGAAGTTTTTTTTTTTTTTATAGTGGTTTTATAAAGAAGATTTATTTAGAAAGTGTTCTTATTCTTTTTCAATGGGTTTTTTCAAAGGTGATTTATTGTCAAAGAGTTCTTATTTCATTCAAAGAAGGTTCTTTTCAAAGGAAACTTGTTTCCAAAGACTTTTTCTTCAAAAAACTCTTACAAGATTTTGATAAGGTGAAGTAAATTTCAGTTCATGTGTTTATAAATTTCGTAACTGTTTTTAAATCTTCATTTTGTTTTTTTACAATAAAATGATGATTCTTTAATTTATCATTTATAGATTAAACAATCATGGGCAGTAAGAGAAACCATCAAAGAAAATATGATCGTAAACGTGCTGCTGATGATGATAATAAAGAAAAGAAAAAACTTAAATATCATGCCAACAAAGCAAGCCTTGCAGAAACGCAAGCAACGATTATTGAAGATACAAATACTGTTTTGCATGATAGTGTTGATGAAATGGAAATTGAAAATAGCGTACAAGAAGAACAAATTGAAGTTGAAGAAACCATTGTTGAAGATGTAAATAGTGATTTACATACTAATGTCGATGAAGTCAATATTGAAGATCAAGTTCAAGAACCATAAATTAGACCATATATGTATATATAATGTATTTTCCAAATTCATTTTTTATAATGAATTGTATTTTTGGATACATGTTTTAAATTAAATTAAATTTGATGTATAGGTACTTTCACCATTGATGATGAAACGTTAGAAAATGTTGATTGCAACAAATATGAAAAAAAAATGCCCATACATGTTACACGATATTGGGCTCAAAAAATTTATGATGATGTTCTGAAGAATTATTCAGCAACATGACAAGCACAAATTTTGAGATATTTATTAATGACCAAGAAGTTAGAAGATGCTACGTCATTATTGGGTATTCACAAGGCGACCAAAGAGTCGAAATTAAAACATAATGTGATAGAAAATATAGGTGATGGAATAAAAAAGTTTGAAAAATCTAGGAAAAAAGACATCAGTGCTGCACGAAGAGCAATTCATATAGCAATTATTTCAACTAGTACTAAACAAAAACATTTGACAACACAGCTAGCAAAAGTAGTTGGAACCTCAAGAAAGACATTATACAAACATAGCAAATTCAGAATGCAAATAGATGAAAATGATGAACTTACTTGCTAGGCAATTATTTGTAGATAGCCTTACAAAGATAGAATGGGAGCAGGTGTTAAAGATATTGTACGGGAATATTGGTTGACACATGCTCGAGTTTCACCAAATTCAAGAGATGTAATACGACAAAGAGTATCACGAGGAGTATATGTAAGCAGTTCAAAACATATAATAGATATGACACAAGTACAATTGTTCAATAAATTCAAGGAAGATCATCGTGGAATTAATGTGTCAATCACTACATTTGTGCAACTAAAACCATGATATGTTAGACCTATTACTATCCGTGACACATGTTGTTGCCGTTATCATGTGCAATTTCAATTATATTACGACACATTTCTTGAATTTGGTAAAATGTTTTGGACAAATTCACCACCTCCGCCCACAATTCATATCTCAAACCCTATGTGAGAGAAATCACGATGAAGTATTTTATAATAAGAAATGTGTCAATGGAAACATTGTAATCGTTGTGGAAATTTGGTTTTATTCCACAATAAATATCCTATCGATATTGATCATTAGCTTTCAAATGTCACCGTTGATTGGAGAATATATGAATACATTACAAGTACTAGTGATGTATATTCCAAAATGATTGATTTGCGAGAAGATAAAATAGGTGTGACAGATTTTCTCAAGAAATTCAAAAGTGAAATTTATAAATACACCAAGCATTCACATAGAGCACGATGGCAATACCTTCAATTCAAACAGTCTCGTGAAATTTTTCCACCAGGAACAATTTTGTCAGTGGTTGATTTTGCAGAAAATTACACATTTGCTGCACAAAAAGAGATACAGAGTGAATACTATCATTTTGACCAAGTTTTGATATTTGTCCATGTTTTATATAGACATTATCAACAGGATGTTGATGGCATTGAAATCACGTGTGATAATCGATATGTGATTAAAGAATATCACTTTTATATCAGCGACGATCGTACACACGATACACATTTTGGCCAGCATTGTATTGAAAGTATTTTCTACAATTCACTAAAGGGATGTAACATTAAATTCAATGAGCATTGGATATGGTAAAATGGATGTGTCGGACAATTTAAATATTCGTGATCATTTTATTGGTTATGTCGACTTCATAAAGCATTGAACATTAAACATCGCTGGAATTTCTTTGAAACTGGTCATGGAAAAGGTGAACATGATGGTGCAGGAGCATGCGTAAAAAGAGCACTTCGAAAATGACAAATGAACCATAGTTCTGCATGATTTCATTCAGCTGCAGAGGTTGTCCAATGGTGTAAATCACATCTAAACTATGACTATAATCAACAATCAAAAGATGTGCGTAGGTATGTACACACAAATGTTTTAATTTATATTTGATTGTCAATTTAGAAAAAAGTATGTACCTAACATCAAAATTTGCCATTTGTGTACTAGATTTTTTTGGCTTGTTGGGGTCCAAGATATAAATAGATCAATACCATATGACGCTAGCACCATACATGGGACTAGAGATTTTCACTCTATTCAAACAAAAGCCTTCCAAAACGTTTATGCATTTGACAGTAGAAAGTAATCATGTTTTTGTCATATTTGCACTGAAAATATTGAATCTACAAAAGTCTGTGAAAACATAACGAACAACTACGTAAAACATTGGAAATACACAGAGATTAATCCTAAAGGAAAAATGCAACTAGCAAGCATAGAAGAATTAGAACCAGATGAAATAGTAATATCATCTGATGGCAACAGAATTTCAGATCTCGTTAGAGAAGGTAATGATCAAATACCACTGTTTTGTCGATTGTTCATTCTTGTCCATCACCTTATACACATGTATATTAGTCAATTTAATTGAATTAAAAATCCCAACGTCAACTGTAATTTGCACAGGAGATGTTTTTGCTGTGATTGTACCTGTAGACAACAACGAAAATGTGAAGTATTATTTGATGCGATGCATTGAAGGAAAAATGAAGTTATTGGAAGACTACAATGACAACGGATATACATACGAGAGAGGATCCATCATTTTAAAGAGCTATTTTTTTTCAGCAGACCCATATGACTCAAAATTATGTCTACTTTCAGGATTATAAACCTAATGTTATATGTTGTCAATATAGTCATTTAGTATGTGCATCTCGAATCAAATTGGTTCAAGTTCCATCGAAAAAACAATTAAAAAATAAAAAATGAAAACTGTCCAAATATGACCATGAACAGATAATTGAGGACGACATTCCATTGCGATGTTTTTAAAACTATATAAAAAATTAATAGATCAATGGTTTTGTCCATGTTATTGTCAAATGTTGTATACAATATATTTTTTTTTCTTTCTATGTCTATGATCTTGAAAGGAACTGGAGTATAATAGTTTAAATGATCGTATTCTAGTATGCTGAAATTTGAATTCAAAAATTATTTAGTAATGAAAACCTCAATGTGTAAAATTTTTGTCTTAATTTTGTATAAAATACTTTATTCGGGTCCCCATATGTCTATTAGACCACTTTGTTCGGATATCCACATCATCTATTTTAGGATACATCATCTATTTCAGGATCCTGCATGATCTATTTCAGGATATGCAGAATCTAGGGTTTGCATGCATCTGCATGCACAGGCATGCATCTGCATGCACAGGCATGCATCCCAGTCACCAGTTTAATGCCTCCAGCACCTTATCCACCTTCTTCTAGCACCCGGGAGCCACTTACCACAGAGTTTTAGCCCTCCTAAGCTGAAAGGCGCCCACTTCTCACCTACTGCCAGAGAAGGGCGCACTTGTTCACCTACCACTGCAGTTTGACTTCAGTTACATTCAGTTAGCTCCGATTCTCCCTGATTTGAGGCTAGTTTCACTCCCGACTGACTGTATCACTTCCGTTTGACCTCCAGTTTGATTAGGTGACTTGTTCTGACTTCAGTTAGCCTCCCATGCGCCCCCACTGAGCCTCCAGATCCTATATCAGTGCTACACACTTCAGTTACACTTATTACACTCAGTTAGACTCAGATTGACACCTCGATGACTGGTTGTTGTGATTGATGAGCAACACCGATGATTGATGAGGACTCCTAGATAGAGTCAAGCTACTCCATTCAGTGATTCGAATGACCTCCTAAGGCAATTCGAATTGCTCTGTCATTGTGACAGTTTGTAGTGTAATTCATTCACCCTTTCTGGGATAGTGAGCACTGCTGCATGTTTTGCACAGTTTTGCACCATATTTTCTATGTTCATCTGTTGTGATTGATTTACTTGTTCATTAGATCTGCTGTGACTAATTTTACATGGTATCAGAGCCATTGCAGGGACAAGATCTCTTTTCTACATGTGTTTATACAAGAAGATTTGACTGAATTGCTAAAAATTGCAAAAAGTTTGGCATGAGATATCTCAAGGGCATTCGCTCATGTGCATGCAAAGCTTGAAAACTATTCCAATACCACTCCAGAAGCTTGAGTTACCACATAATTCCTGGATCTGATACATTGGACCTATTCAACATTGCTTGAAATCCAATCCCAGGTGTGATGCAACTCTCAAAGGGTGGATTGTTCGACCTTATTGTGGTTGTTTTGATGTGATTTGCAGGTTTATTGTCTCCTTCAAGTGCACTCGCTATCTTCTGCATGCAAGGTTTCCTACATCAATTGCATTCGCTATAGTCTGCATGCAAGCTTCCTCTTCATCAGTTGACTCAATCCTTGCAATGGAATACTCTTCTTCAAAGCCTATCCTCACCCCATTCAATTATTTTGATTGGAAAGATGATATGGAGATCATATTACGTTCAGAAGGTTACTACCGAGTCACTCTTGGTCTTGAATTGGAGCCAAACAATGTGTCAGATCGAACCAAACACTACAACAAGCTTGATGAAGCTTATGGTCTTCTTTGTCTCTCCATCTCCAAGGATCTCCACTTCCATCTCAGCGGATTGAAGACTCCAAAAGCCATATGGGAGCAACTTGAAACACTATTCGGCAAGCAGGATGAGCTTAGGGCTTTTCAATTAGAGAATGAATTGATTGGCCTTAATCTTGAGAATTTTGAGACCATCAATGAATTCTTCACAAAATTCAAGAACTTGAACTTACAATTGAAGAACAGTGGTGTTATCAAAGAGGATAAACAGTTGATCCTCTCCATTCTAAGCAAGCTTGGGAAAGATTATTCGGTATTTGTCTCTACTTTCAATTCCGGTCGGCTAACTACCCCAAATTGGAAGATGCCTACCTTGAATGCCTTCATTGAGTCCGTTACAAAAGAGCATGACAAGTTGATTCAAATGGGGTCCATAAGCTCCAAAGATTCAGTCCTATTTGTTCAAGGACCCAAGATCTCGAATGGTAAAGGAAAGCTAAAGAAGGAGAAGCCCAAATTCGAGCCTCACAAGCAAAAAGACAAAGGCAAGCAAACGGATGCACCATCCGGTTCGAAATCCAAGCAAAAGGGCAAAGAAGGTAACCAAAAATCTAAATGTACTTATTGTAACCGTGGCTTTCATCCCAAAAGTTCATGTATGAAGAAGACTATAGATCAAATGGCCCTCCTTTTGGAAAAGAACAACATAACCCTTCCTGACGGTGCAAGGAAGAAGGATCGGAATGACGATCATGAAAGAGGACAAGCACTCATGGCAACGGTTTCGAAGCCCACTACTCTCTTGATAGATTCGGGTGCATCAAATCATATGGCTGCAAATATTGATTCTTTTTCCTCATTCGATCCAAACAGCTCCATTCCCATCCATTTGGGAGATGACTCAAAAATTTCTTCAAAGGGCAAAGGTACGATTCATGTAGAACATGGATGCTTTCAGAATGTTCTCTATGTGCCTTCCTTAGCTTCGAATCTCCTTTCTGTGTATCAAATGACACATACTGGTCAACCAAAGCAAGTCACATTCAGCCCTAATACAGTTGAAATTTCTGATATCAAAAGTGGAAAACTAGTTGCAGTTGGAAAGGCAAACCACACTGCAAAATGCTATGAGTTTTCGCACTTTATTCCGCTTGCAAAGCCCACTGCTCTTCGCACACATGGTAATGAGGTTAGTAGGATTTGGCATGAAAGATTTGGACATCTAAATTATAAGTATTTGCTGCTGCTATCAAATAAATCCATGGTAGATGGGCTTCCACAACTCCGTTCCTCGAAGGGAATATGCACCGGTTGCATTATTGGGAAGCACCCCGAGCACAGATTCGACCGCGGCAAGGCTAGCAGAGCCTCTACTATTTTGGGATTGATCCATTCTGATATCAGTGTTCCACTGCCCCATATGTCATTAAATGGTTCAAGGTATGTTTTGACATTTATTGACGATTTTTCCCGCTTTACATGGGTATTCTTTCTCAAAAACAAGTCAGAAGTGCTTGAAAAATTCAAGGATTTTAAGGCTTCTGTTGAGACCACCACTGAGAGCAAGATCAAAGCTCTTAGATCTGATAATGGTGGGAAATATATCAAGTACGAGTTGCTGCAACTTTGTGCCCAAAGCAGAATCAAGATCCAACATACAGCTCCCTACACACCCCAGCAGAACGGTGTAGCGGAAAGGAAAAACCGGTCACTGAAAGAGATGGCTACATGCATGATTGAATCAAAAGGTTTGGCTGCAAATCTTTGGGCTGAAGCAATCAATGTTGCTGCATATATACAGAACCGTGTTCCACATTCATCCGTGAAAGGTATGACTCCTTTCGAAGCATTCTTTGGTCACAAACCGGATGTGTCAAATTTGAGAGTTTTTGGCTCTACTGCATGGGCTAGAATTCCTTCTGAGAAGAGACGAGCTTTGGATCCACAAAGTATCGAGTGCATATTGATAGGATATGGGGAAGAATCAAAAGCATATAAACTCATGGATATCAGATCTAAAAAGATATTCATAGAGCGCAGTGTGCAGTTTGAAGAACCGCTTCAAGAATTGCAACTAGTTGAGGAGAAAACTGCCGATTCACCGCCTTCACCAGAAGAAGATCCGAGCAGCGATAATGAAGGTATGAGTTCTGATATTTATGATATTGTAGCAGCATATGATGATCATGACATATCAGGTTCGGAATCCGACCATTATGATCCCCCTCAGTTACCAAAGTGGGCCCAAAACACTCTACAATCTGCTGGTTCGAATCTTGGAAATCCTGCTGATCCGAGACGAACAAGAGGAGACTTTCAAAGAGCAGGTATGGCTCTTTCTATTGCTGATCCATTTCTTCCTGAGATTTGTTATTTGATGGCTGGTTCAGATCCTACATCATACTATTCAGCCCATCGAGATCCGAGATGGAAAAGTGCCATGGATGAAGAGTACAGTTCTCTTCAAAAGAACAATACATGGGAGCTAGTTTTTCTTCCACTTGGAAGAAAATTAGTGAAGTGTAAATGGGTCTACCGTACTAAAGTTGCTGCTGATGGCACTATCAGCAAATATAAAGCAAGGTTGGTGGCAAAAGGTTTTTCCCAAGTCCAAGGAGTGGACTACACAGAGACCTTTGCACCGGTTGCAAAGATGGATTCCATCCGCCTTGTTTTAGCTATTGCCGCATCCAAGCACTGGGAAGTGCACCATATGGATGTGAAGAGTGCATTTTTACATGGAGACCTTGCTGAAGAGGTCTATATGCAGCAGCCAGAGGGTTATACATCAGATCCATCATTGGTTTGTAGATTGAAGAAGTCTTTGTACGGGTTAAAACAGGCCCCAAGAGCTTGGTACGCAAAGATGGACTCCTTCCTTCTTTCTCAGAATTTTCAAAGATGCAAATCTGATCCGAATGTGTATCTTCAGCGAGTTAAAGGTAATTTGTTGGTTATTTTACTTTATGTTGATGATCTGCTTATTACTGGTAGCACACTTACTTCAATAAACAAGCTAAAATATGCCTTAAATCTAGCTTTTGACATGAGCGATTTGGGCTTGCTGAGTCACTTTTTGGGCTTGGAGATAGCTCAAAATTTTGATGGGATCACTATATCTCAGCAAAAATATGCTTCCGACCTGTTATTGAAGTTTAATATGGGTGAATGTAAGGCAGCCCCGTTCCCATTCCTCTCAGGAATCAGTCTTGAGGAGGGAGATTCCACACCGCTTGCAGATTGCAGTATGTATCGACAGTTGATTGGTTCACTACTTTATTTGACACACTCACGGCCTGATATCTCATATGCCGTGAGTGCCGTTTCAAGATATATGCAGCAGCCACATGAGCTTCATTGGCGAGCAGCCAAGCGGATCTTGCAGTATGTGCAAGGTACGAAACAGTTTGGCATACATTATGCTGCAGATTCTGAGCTAGATTTCATTGGTTTTACTGATTCAGATTGGGCAGGTGATAGCATTGATCGGAAGTCCACTTCCGGTTATGTTTTCATGATTGGTCATGGTGCTATTTGCTGGTCCAGCAAAAAGCAAGCAGCCATTGCACTTTCTTCAGCAGAGGCAGAGTATCGAGGGGCAGTCAATGCCTGCATTCAGGCAGTTTGGTTGCAGGGTATTCTTTCCGAGTTTGGTTTTGGTGGCACTACTTCGACTGTCCTATTTTGTGACAATCAAAGTGCTATCAAGATCTCCACAGATCCAGTTCAGCGGCAGAGGACCAAACACATTGAGATTCATATGCATTACATTCGACAGTTGGTGCATGACCGCACCATCATTCTGCAATATTGCCCTATTGATGAGCAAATTGCAGACATCTTCACCAAGAGCTTCACTGAGAAGAAGTTCTCTTACCTCCGTTCACTGTTGGGGGTGAGTTCCATCATGGTGGAGACAGATTGATTCATTATTATGCTTTAGCTTGAGGGGGGGCTTTCTTCCCACTGGGTTTTCCCTCTTTCCTCACTTAGTTTATTTTCAGCATTTTTTGGATTATTGTATTGGGGTGACCTTTGGTCTTAGTTACCAGGGCCCCACATTATTTTAGTTGGCACATCATAGTCTAGCTTGAGGGGGGGTGTTCGGATATCCACATCATCTATTTCAGGATACATCATCTATTTCAGGATCCTGCATGATCTATTTCAGGATATGCAGAATCTAGGGTTTGCATGCATCTGCATGCACATGCATGCATCCCAGTCACCATTTTGATGCCTCCAGCACCTTATCCACCTTCTTCTAGCACCCGGGAGCCACTTACCACAGAGTTTTAGCCCTCCTAAGCTGAAAGGTGCCCACTTCTCACCTACTGCCAGAGAAGGGCGCACTTGTTCACCTACCACTGCAGTTTGACTTCAGTTACATTCAGTTAGCTCCGATTCTCCCTGATTTGAGGCTAGTTTCACTCCCGACTGACTGTATCACTTCCGTTTGACCTCCAGTTTGATTAGGTGACTTGTTCTGACTTCAGTTAGCCTCCCATGCGCCCCCACTGAGCCTCCAGATCCTATATCAGTGCTACACACTTCAGTTACACTTATTACACTCAGTTAGACTCAGATTGACACCTGGATGACTGGTTGTTGTGATTGATGAGCAACACCGATGATTGATGAGGACTCCTAGATAGAGTCAAGCTACTCCATTCAGTGATTCGAATGACCTCCTAAGGCAATTCGAATTGCTCTGTCATTGTGACAGTTTGTATTGTAATTCATTCACCCTTTCTGGGATAGTGAGCACTGCTGCATGTTTTGCACAGTTTTGCACCATATTTTCTATGTTCATCTGTTGTGATTGATTTACTTGTTCATTAGATCTGCTGTGACTAATTTTACACACTTAAGGGATGAGATAACGGATCTGTGGCTGTCGCCACTCTTCGCCCCGAATCTTTAATTTAAAATATCGCTTGTGTAAGTTCACATAACTGAAATCATGGCAAATGGAGACAACGATCATTTGATTTTTAATCACAAGAAAAGATTCCAGGATTGTGAATCTTATGCTAAATTAGAGGAATGATTATTTACAACAAATCGATGAAAATTCATCAAATTGTTGTCTAAAATCATTGCTCTAATTTAGCACAAGCTTCACAATCTTGTAATATTCGCTTATGATTAAAAAACAAAAAATCGTTATCCCCATTTGCCATGATTTCAACCGCATCAAATGTACCTAGACATTGAAAATAAGAATTATTAATTAAAAATTCATATCAAAATTTGAACCTAATATTCATTTTTCAACTTCCTAACATTCATATTTTAATCAAAACTTCCTAATAAATTCCTGAATTTTGATCTTAGGTAACATTCATTTTTAAACTTCCTAACATTCATATTTCTATCAAAACTTCATGACATTTCTAAACTTCTTAACATTCAAAGATAACAATCATGTTCTTAACATTCAATCTTAACATTCATTCATTTATTGCACCTTATCATAAATTTCTTAGCATCCATTTTTACCATCACATTCATTCTTAACATTCCTATCAAAATTTAAACCTGACATTCAGATTTCAATAAAAACTTTCTAACATTCCTAAAATTTCAACTTAACATGTTCATTTTTAAGCTTCCTAGTTCATCCATATTTCTATCAAAACTTCTAACATTCCTAAACTTCCTAACATTTAAAGATAATATTCATGTTCTTAACATTCATTTTTAAACTTCCTAATTCATCCATATTTCCATCAAAACTTCTAACATTCCTAAACTTCCTAACATTCCTATGCTTCCTAGTTCATTCATATTTCTATTAAAACTTCTAACATTCCTAAACTTCCTAACATTCAAAGATAACATTCATGTTCTTAACAAATTCATTTTTAAACTTCCTAGTTCATCCATATTTCTATCAAAACTTCTAACATTCCTAAACTTCCTAACATTCAAAGATAACATTCATGTTCTTAACAAATTCATTTTTAAATTTTCTAGTTCATCCATATTTCCATCAAAACTTCTAACATTCCTAAACTTCGTAACATTCCTAAAATTTGAACTTAACATGTTCACTTTTAAGCTTCCTAGTTCATCCATATTTCTATTAAAACTTCTAACATTCCTAAACTTCCTAACATTCAAAGATAACATTCATGTTCTTAACATTCATTTTTAAACTTCCCAGTTCATCCATATTTCCATCAAAACTTCTAACATTCCTAAACTTCTTAACATTCAAATATAACATTCATGTTCTTAATATATTCAATCTTAACATTCATTCATATTTCAATCAAAACTTCCTCATTCATGAACTTTAAACCTATGTTCATCCATTTATAAACTTCCTTTAACATTGCTAAACTTCATAATATTCAAAAATATCATGTTCTTCACATTATTGATCTTAACATTCATTCTTATATATTCATTCATTCATTTAAACATGTAAATACATATTCTAAATATTTAAATCACACCAAATATACTAAATAAACAAAAATAAGTAGATCATTTAAAGCAAGTTCACAAAATATGTAAGTTCAAATGACATGTATATAATCCTCAAAAACATGTGAGTTCAATGTACATATATGTATCTAGTCCAAAAATAAATCTCCTCAACATGTTCAAAACAAATCTTTGCAATCTATGCATATTAACCAAAAAAAAATGTCTACCATGCTATAAAAAGAAAATGTCCACCATGCTATCCTCCACTAGGGTCTCCCCCTGGACTCAACCCACCTTGCAACATGTATAAAAACAGATTATGCATATCATTTAAATTATTTAAATTAAATTCAGAAAATTAAAATATTAAACTTATATATCAAAAAACAATTCAATTATTAACAAAATTACATCAAATTCTCCAAATACTTGTCCACCACCATCCTCCAAAGGAGTTTTCCCTTTGCCTCCAAAAGATTTAAGAGACCCAAGCTGCAACATGTATAAAATCAATTTATGAATCTCATAAATTACTTGAACAAATTTTAACTAAATCCATAAAAATTTAAATATTAAACTTATATCAAAGATCAATTCAAGTGTGAACAAAATTATCACCGTGCCAATATCTGCTACATGAAGCAGAGAACCTATCTCCCCCCCCTAAAATTTAAATTGTGTTAATAAATAAAACATAATGCAAACCAAAAAAATTACTGTGCCAGTTATTTTAAAACTAAAACAAAAAGATTAAAAAAACATTAGCTCACAATAGATGGTAAATCATTTATAAAGTTCGTATCTAAAGAAACCTGCATGGATAAGTCAAATTGACAATAAGATGCATAGTTAAATTAAAATTCAATATATATATATATATATATATATATATATATATATATATTATATCAAGTTCAAACATAATTACAAATATGTAAATAATAGATATACCTCTCGAATATCCTCTATATTTTCGCAAGTAGAAGCATGGAAAGAATGTTCATTCATTATTCTTGAAAACTGCAACCAATAAACATTTACATAACATGTACCTATTACTTTACATCAAAAAACATAATTTATCATTGATATAATGTAACAAAAAATTCAATTCAAAATGAATAAAAGATTAAATTAATATCAAGTCATATCATAATCAACAAACCTCTCCCAAACTTGATGTATCATTGGATATAACATTTGCTGCTAGGTCGCGACAAACCTTGGCATATGCTCTAAGATCTTCAATGCTCATTCTATCTATCTCATTATTAGTCTTGTAAACAAACTTTTGACGAATAGAAGAATGAGCTCTTTCTCGATCCAATCTCACATCTACTCCAACTAATAATGACGATAAACCATCACCAACAAAATTCCTTGTAGCTATCCCAAGTTGAGATGTGGGCTCTATCTCTGATCTTAATGCCATCCAATTGGGTGGGCGAGATATCTGGGGTGGAGGTCGAAGAGTTGTAGGGTCTCTAAGAGCACATTTTCGATTATATATTCGACTCTTTACAACTCCATAAAATTCTGAATGAACATCAGTATAGTCTGGCTTCATATTTAAGAAAAACTCAGCATAAAAAAATCTAGCAAAATATTGAGAAACCTAATCGTTCCATGGAAACCGACCATAGGCTGCGAGAAACCGATCATAGAGTAGATGTGCAAGATTAGGATGCTTGAAATATTGCACTTTCAACATTTCTTGCTTTAGACCTTCTTTGAAGTTAAACATTGATTTGGCCTGTTCTTTCGTCACTCTCCTTCACAACAACCCACTTGTCTGGACCCATCACTTGTTCCCTTCATCTTCGCATAAAATCAACAAAACCATTTGTAGTTGGTCCGAGATTCTCATATGCCTGAATGAATTTTTGCAGTGATCCCAAAACAATATCCAAACTTTGTTTACTCTCTGGAGGGAGATCCATAGTAGACAAATCATTTTCCAACTTGCCGTAGTGGGATCTACATCTTTCAAGAGTCATTTGATGATCACCACTTTCTCATGGAAGCTCCCGAGGTAGATCAGATGGATATGTTGTAATGGGTGTACAACCCTTAGTTAATTCAACATATTGCGTCCTGGCTCGACTATCATCACCTTGTGTAGAATGATGAGCCTCTTGAGAACCTTGCTCTGCACCCTCATCCGTCTCCCTTGCTCGCTCTATCTCCCTCCCTATAGAATTACAAGCATCTTTTGAACCATGCTCTGCTTCAAATAAAAACAAAGTTTTGTTTAAACACAAGTACAATTTTTGCATATGCAAAAAAACAATTTGTATGTACACATTAAAAGATCGATATTCATATACCAATAGAGGGTCGAGATCGGCGTTCTCCCACAGAAGATATAGGGGAATCATTTGTACCCCTTTCGCCTCGTCGATGATCAAGTGAATGTGAACTATACAATAAACTAGAATTCCAAGGGGAAGTTGACAACCTCCGATGATCACTTGTAACACCAACTCCAGAAGATTGTGAAGACCTCCTACGCTTTCGCCTCAAAGACTCCTCTCTTTCTATTTGATATAATGTCTACACTTGCACAAATATCAACTGATTGCATATTCAAATTCTACATGTTAATTCTACAAATTCTAAAACCTAGCTGCTAAAGAGACTAAGTTATTTAATAAGGACCTAGATTTACCTAATATCATCTAATAGTTCTTAAAAAGAGTATAGCTAATATTGTTGGATGTGTGAAGAATTAATGTATCAATCTTCTAAGTGTTTTTGATGTTTAAAATGAATGGAACCAATATAGTTAAATACTAAGTGAAAGGTTCATTTATTTATGTCAAAGAATGAGTTCATGAACCTGTTAACTTTTAATTTAAATTTTAAATTAATAACTTAGTTGATATTTTAATACTTTAAACATAAATTATATCTACAAATATTTTCATTATTCCATAGAATAAAAAAAATTTGACAATTCATGGTATTATGTTTCGAGTTTGACATGTTTCCCAAATTTGTCATGTTCCACAATGGTCTTGAGTTTCAACCTGATAACGGTAACGATTCTTGGTATTATGTTCTCCAAGTTTGCCATGTTGCAACCAAAGAAAAACATAATACCAAGAATGGCCACCTTTACAAGGCTAAAACTCAAGACCATTGTGGCATAATATCATCTAATAGTTTTTAAAATGACTATGACTATTATTGTTCAGATGTATAAGGAATTACTGTACCAATCTTCTAAGTGTTTTTGATGTTTAAAATGAATAGAGCAAATATAGTTAAATACTAAGTTTAGTGTTACATCTAGATAGTATTTCTTGAAATTCTAAAACCTGGCTGCTAAAGAAACTAAGTTAAATGTAATAAAGACCTAAATATACCTAATATCATCTAGGAATTCTCAAAATGACTATAACTAATAAGGAATTAATGTGTCAATCTTCTAAGTGTTTTTATGTTTAAAATGAATAGAACCACTATAGTTAAATACAAAATGAAGGGTTAATTTTCTTTATGTCAAAGAATGAGTTCATGAACATGTTAAATTTTAATTAAAATCTTAAATTACTTACTCAGTTGCTATTTTAATAATATTTAAACATAAATTATATCTACAAGTACTTTCATTATTCTATACAATCTTAAAATATTAACAATGCATGGTATTATTTTTCACCAGTTTGGCTATGTTTCAAAAATTTGCCATGCTACAAAATGGTATTCAGTTTCGTACATAATAGAATTGACTTTTGTTTTTTCATAGTACATATAAATTAAAGTTTATTCATGTCTATAGTTTAGTTGTACCTAAAGTCAATTTTAAAGTTTTGTTGTATCCAAAGTAGAGTTTAATCGTTTAAAGTTTTGTTGTATCTATAGCTATGCATTAACACAGTTTGTAATATAACTAATATATTGATCTCTGAACTCTGTCAATGTAGACAGAGTTCATGAAATTTGTCTATGTCCATGGGTGAAAACGTGAAGGTGGGTAACACTTTCGTGAGAAACCATTGCAAAATCGTCTTAGCGGAAGTTATTCGACCGAATAATAAATATTATTCGACCGAATAATAAATATTATTCGACCGAATAATAAATATTATTCGACTGAATAATAAAAATTATTCAGCCGAATAATTTACATTCTTCGGCCGAATAATGCAGAGGTTATTCGGCCGAATAACCACAAATAGTTCTCCGTCTAGTTTAACGGGGATCCTTGAACTGTGTGCAAACAGCTGCCGGACGGAAAAAAAATTTCGGGCAATAGTTTATTCGGCCGAACAATTATTCGGCTGAATACATTTTCGGCCGAACAATTCTTCGGCCGAACACTTTTTCGGCCGAACACTTTTTCGGCCGAACAATTATTCGGCCGAGCAATTGTTCGGCCAAACTATATTTCTGCATAAAAACCCAGCATCGGTTGCCATTTGGCATTCCCTGCTGGAAATGTTTGGACCCCGCAAGCGGGCCCGCAGTTGATTTTTGCCACCCTGCTGCTGCTCCACGACGCTCCGCTGCTCCACGACCCGCTGCTCCAGGACCCGTTGCTTCTCCACGACCCGCTGCTGCTCCACGATCGGCTGTTGTTACTTGCTGTTGCTCGTCGGCTCGTCGGCTGTTACTTTGTATGGTTCGTCGGCTCGTCGGCTATTACTTTCTGTTGCTCGTTGGCTGTTGCTCGTCGGCTGTAACTTTCTGTACCTCGTCAGCGCTTTGGCTGTTACTTTCTGTTGCTCGTCGGCTTTTGCTCGTCGGGTGTTGCTGCTGATCGGTGTTACGGCGTGGAGTTAACCGCTTGAGGGTAAGTAACGTTTATTAGTTGGTTTTGGTTTTTGAATTTTAAGGTTGATGTATATACAGTCCCTCGTGTTGTAATGGTCTGCTGAAATCTGTTTGGTTGGCAGGTGTGTTCGGTTGTATTGCTGCGTCGACGGTGTTGCGGTTTTGTGTGCAGGGTTGAAAGCTCGTCATTGGAAGGTGCGTTTTTCTGGCAGTTTCGACGTTTTGATTTTGTTTGTGTATGTTATAGTTTTTAGTTGATAACATTATTTGTTGCTTGGTGAAGGAACTAGTTGGTGTTTGGAGAGTTGGTGGACCGAAGTGTCGCGGCGTCGCGGATCGACGAACTCTTCACTGCTTGGTTGGATACAGGTATGTATCGTTTTGCAAACTCCTGTCTTGATAAAAAAATGTAGTAATATGAATGAAATCAAAAAAAATATTTGCCAAGGTTTAAGAGTTGAATGTTTATCTTTTTATATTTATTTTTATGCTCTGAGCAGAGGTCTGGAACTCTGCTCTTGAGTTGTTGGCAATAGGAGAAAATTAAAAAAAATATCTGTTATGGGGGTTAAAACCAGAAGGTTTAATTTTTTTATATTAAATTTTAATTTAAGAGATGTCAGTTTTTATGCCCTTGAACATCATTCGTGAACTCTGTTCATGAACAGAGTTCTTTCATGAACTCTATTCATGAACAGAGTTCTTTCATGAACTCTGTTCATGAATATAGTCGGTAGTGGGTACTCCTTTTTTTATATAAAAATGGTAAGAGCAAGTATAAAGCAAGTATGGCTCTCAAATATATAAAATGAAAATCAAACAACATAACATGTATTTTTCTTATTCTTATGAAATGTAATCCTATGGCTTCTTTATATATATGGATAATTAAACCCTAATCCTGAACGAGTTTCATATTAAGTTCATGAACTCTGTTCATGTAGAAAGTCACTTAAAGATTCGGTGTTGTAAGTTCTTAGGTATTTTTTTTATAAAAATTAAGGAATGTTTGGTTATTGAGAAATAGACTGAAAACATAAGTGATCATTGAAAAATTTGGAAGGTTATTATACTATTACAAATAAATGATTATGAGATGATTATTAATGTTATGTTTATGGTGCAATAGTGTTCTTAGAGTTAGGAGAGGAACTTACGAAAGAAAATAAGTTATACTATTTTAGGTGGCTCTACATTTTGTATGCAGATCTTTAAGAGATATGTTTTTAAGTTTGTAGAATGAACATGTACAACTTCAATGTGTGTAAATTGTTTTATCATAAATTTAAAGTAGAAATCTCTTAATAAGGGTATATATATGTTATACTATTTTAGGTATCTCTACATTTCGTATGCAGATCTTTAAGAGATATGTTTTTAAGTTTGTAAAATTAACATGTACAACTTCAATGTGTGTAAATTGTATTATCATAAATATAAGCTAGAATTCTTTTAATAAGAGTATGTATATATATATATTTAGTGAGATGTTTGTTCATTGACATATATAATTCAACCATATTTATTAGATTAAAGGTTTTTAAGGTTACTATACTACTTCAATTAACCGTGTTATAACTTATATTTGATAATGAAATGATTATTAAGTATATCTTTACGTTGCAATATTAGAGATGGTAAGGAATTTTAGTTAATTAATTAGAGGTAGGAGAGGGACTTACATTTTGTTGTAGTTTTTTATCAAATATTGGCTTGATGCTTGTAGAATAGTCATGTACAATTTCAATATGTTAACGTTTATGTAAATTTAGAAGTTATATCAAATGGAAAGAGAGTCTTCTAAGGGAAAGCGTAGGAGGTCATCACATTCGTCAGGAATTGGTGTTCCAATTGGTAGTAAAAGGTTGTCGAATTCACCGCGGGGTTCGAGTTTATTGTATGGGTCCCAGTCATATGATCACCAACAACTTCGAAGGGGTACAAATGATTCTCCTTCATCTTCTGTGGGAGAGCGTCGATCTCAACCTTCTATTGGTATGAACATTAATGTTTAATAATGTATAATTTGTATTTTTTTGTGTTTTGAATTTATGGACAAGGTTAATTCTTGACTACGGCTATATTTGAAGCAGAGCGAGGTTCAGAAGATGTGCGTAATTCGACGGAGCGAGAGGAAGATCAAGATAGGATTGTAGATGATGGAATAGGTGTGGGTGGAGAGCAGGGTCCTGGAGATCCTCCCAAAGCTAGGACGACATATGTTCCACTAGCCGAGGGGTGTACACCCATATCAACTTATCCATCTGATTTACCTGATGAGCTTCCATGGCAAGGTGTTGTGCAACAAACTATTCTTGAAAGTTGTAGATTCCACTATGACAGGTTGAACAATGATCTTTGTTCTTTGGATCTCCCTCCAGAGAGCCGACAAAGTCTAGAGATTGTTTTGGGGTCTTTGCAAAAATTCATTGATGCATACGAGGAACTTGGACCAACTACAAATGGTTTTGTTCATTTGATGCGGATGCGAAGGGACCAAGTTATGGGTCCAGACAAGTGGGAGGTTGTGAAGGAGAGAGTTACTAGAAAACAAGCCAATTCAATGTTCAATTTCAAAGAAGGCCTTAAGCGAAAAATGTTGAAAGTGCAATATTTCAAGCATCCTGAAATTGCACATTTAATATATGATCGATTTCTTGCAGCTTATGGTCGATTGCCCTGGAACGATGAGGTTCCTAATTATTTTGCTAGATTTTTTTATGCGGAGTTTTTTTTAGGTATGAAGCCTAACTATACTGATGTTCCTTCTGACTTTTATGGAGTTGGAAAGGGTAGAATATATAATCGAAAAGGTGCTCTCAGAGACCCTACCACTATACAACCTCCACCTGAGATACCTCGTCCACCGAGGGTTGTGTCTTTAAGATCAGAGATGGAGACCACATCCCAACTAGGGACAGTTGGAAGGGAATCGGTAGGTGATGGTTTAGCATCAGCGCTTGTTGGAGTATAAGTTGGTTTGGGGCGAGAGAGGGCTCGTGCTATTGTTCGTCAAAGTTTTGTTTACAAAACAAATGACGAGGTATATGCATTGAGCATCGATGATCTCAGGGCTTATGCTAAGTCTTGTCGAGATATAGCTTCAGATGTGTTATCCAATGACACATCGAGCATGGGAGAGGTTTGTTGATTATGCTATGACAATCTATTTGATTTTTTATTAATCATTTTGAATTGAATTTTTTGCTACATGGTAATAAATATATTAAGCAAATGTATTTTGTTTGCAGTTTTCAAGAATGTTAAATGCACATAATTTTCGAGTCTCCAGTAGTCAAAACCAAGAGCATCCTAGTCAAAATGAAGAGCGCTTAGGAGAGGTATTTTAATTATAATATTTATGATTGAACTTGATATTTTTTTTGTTTGTTTGAATTTTAATAAATATCAATGTATCTTATTGTTAATTTGACTTATCTATGCAGGTTTCTTTAGATTCCAACTTTTTAGATGATTTACCATCTCTTGTGAGCTAATGATTTTAATTTTTTTGTTTTGGTTTTAAGTTAATTGCTTAATTTATTATTTGTATCTACTATGTTTTATTCATGAACAAAATTTAAATTTTAGGAAAGGGACCATTTGAAAATTGGGGGCGAAGATGTGGGGTCTTTAATGAATGCAGATATTGGCACCGAGGTAATTTTGTTGAACTAGAAATGATCTATGATATAAGTTTAATGTTTTATATTTTTTGGATTTATTTGAAAATTGTTTTTATACATGTTGTAGCTTGGCTTTTTGAGATCCTTTGGAGCCAAAGGGAAGGCTCTAGTGGAAAAAAGTGGTGGACATGCATTCAAAGAATTTGATGTACGATTTTTTTAATAATTGAATTGTTTTGTAGATGAGTTTAATATCTTAATATCTTGAATTTAGTTTAAAGTTGTTTAAATAATTTATGATCTAAATTTATAATTTGTTTTTTTGTGTATTGTAGGTTGAGTTGAGTCCTAGGGAAGGTCCTAGTGGAAAATAGTGGAAAGATATTGGTCTAGATGGATAGTGGTTCAGACTTTATTGTTTTTGTTGATATATATATATTGTAGTTGTTTTGAACATGGAGGGTATTTATTTTTTGATTATATATATATGTACATTGAATTCATATGTTCATCAACTTTTTTTTGGATTATATACATGAGTACATGTTAATTATTTCTCATTTGGTAAATGTTTAGAATATGTTTTGCATGAATGTTTAAAATGTTTTGATAATATTTATAATATGTTTCGCATGAATGTTTAAAATGTCTTGATAGGTGTAATCCAAGGTTAGGTTAGGAAATGTTGAATGATGAGAATGAATGTTATGAAGTTAGGAAATGTTGAATGATGAGAATGAATGTTATGAAAGAATGAATGTTGGGAAAGAATGAATGGGAAGTGTTATGAATGTTTAAAATGTTATTCAAAGTTAGGAAATGTTCAATGTTGAGCATGAATGTTATGGTAAGAATCAATGTTGGAAAAAAATGAATGGGAGGTGTTAGAGAAAAAAGAATGTTGGGAAAGAATGAATGGGAGGTGTTATGGAAGAGGGAATGTTTTCAATTTGTTATGTTGAGAATAAATGTTATTATAATATGTTTTGCATGAATGTTTAAAGTGTCTTGATAGCTGCAACCCAAGGACCTAGGAAATGTTGAATGATGAGAATGAATGTTATGGAAGAATGACTGTTGGGAAAGAATGAATGGGAGGTGTTGGGAATGTTTAAAATGTTAATCTAAGTTAGGAAATGTTCAATGTGGAAAATGAATGTTATGGTAAGAATCAATGTTGGGAAAAAATGAATGGGAGGTGTTAGAGAAAAAGGAATGTTGGAAAAGAATGAATGTTGAGAAAGTATTGAACCATAAGAATGAAGGTTTAATTCATATGTAAATTTTAAATTTTAAATAATGTTGTTTATATGTTTATTGTTCCATATGCATATGTAAATTTCAAAATTTAACTAATGTTTTTCATATGTTCATTGTTTAGGTACTTTGTAGTTCGTGAATTTTTAAATGTTGAAATCATGGCAAATGAGGATAATGATTTTTTGTTTTTTAATCACAAGTGAAGATTTCCGGATTGTGAAGCTTATGCTAAGTTAGAGCAATGAATTTTAGACGACAATTCGATGAATTTTTATCGATTTGTCGTAAATAATCATTGCTCTAATTTAGCATAAGCTTCACAATCCAGGAATTCTTGTTTGTGATTAAAAATCAAATGATTGTTATCTTCATTTGCCATGATTTCAGTTATGTGAACTTACATGTGAGAGATATATTATTTTTCTGCAACAATCATATATCTAAAAATTATATCTAGATAAACAACTTGTTTTAAAAAATTCATTCAGATCATAGTTATGGTGAAGTATATTAAAGAAACATGTTTGATGGATTAAAAGAATAAAAAATTTAATAGGTTTTTTTGTGATTTTTCGTTGGCATCAATCAATCAAAAGTAAAAATTCAGGGCGGAGTGGGGATAGCCACATCCGTTATCTCATCCCTTAGTGGTATAATAGACATATGGGGACCCGAATAAAGTACTTTTGAATCCTCAAATTATATTTGAATTCATTTTTAAGCATGTTAAAGTACAACCATGTAAGCTCTTATATTCAAGAAAATATTCAAACTCAATGAAAAAATATATTGTGCACAACAATTTTGATACATGGACAAAAAATATATTGCACACGACAATTGACATGAACAAAAATATATTTGATCAATTTATTTTTGATATGTAGTTAAAAACATCGCAATGGAATGCCATCTTCAACTATTCGTTCATGGTCACATATGGATAGTTTCCATTTTTTGGTTTTTAACTGTTTTTTTTATGGAACTTGTACCAACTTTATTCGAGATGCACATACTAAATGACTATACTGACAACATATAACATCGGGCTCATAATCTTGGAAGTAGACATAATTTTTAGTCATATGCGTCTGCTGAAAAAAGTAGCCTTTTAAAATGATGGATCCTCTTTCGTATGTAAATCCGTTGTCGTTGTAATCCTCCAATAACTTCATTTTTCCTTCAGTGCATCGCATCAAATAATATTTGACATTTTCTTTGTTGTCTACAGGTGCAATCACAGCGAAAACATCTCTTGCGTGCAAGTTATAATTGGTGTTAGTGTATTTAAATGAATTAAATTGACTATACTTATGGCGATGGACTAGAATGAACAATTAACTTAAAAGTCAAGAACAAGTTTATTACCTTCTCTGACGAGATCTGAAATTTTATCGCCATCAGATGATATTGCTATTTCTTCTGATTCTAATTCTTCTACACTTGCCAGTGGCATTTTTCCTTTTGGATTAATCTTTGTGTGTCTCCAGGCTTTTACGTAGTTGTTTGTTATGTTTTCACAAATTTCTGTAGAGTCAACATTTTCAACGCAAATATGACAAAAGCATGATTGCTTTCTACTGTCAAATGCAAACACGTTGTGAAATGATTTTGTTTGAATAGAGTGAAGATCTCTAGTCCCATGTATGGTGCTAGCGTCATATGGTATTGATCTATTTATATCTTGGATCCCAACAAGCGAAAAAAACCTACACAGTAAATGATGAATCATTTTCAAAGAACAACTTTTAATGTTAGTGTATGTGTACTTAAATGTTAGTACATACATTTTTTTAAATTTCAAAAAATAATATAAATTAAAAAAATAGTGGACATACCTGCGCACATCTTTTGATTGTTGATTATAATCATGGCTTAGATTTAATTGACACCATTGGACAACCTCTACAGCTGAATGAAATCGTGCAGAAGAATAGTTCATTTGCCATCTTCGAAGTGCTCTTTTCACGCATGCTCCTGCACCATAATGCTCACCTTTTCCATGCCAAGTTTCAAAGAAATTCCAGCAATGTTTAATGTTCAGCGCTTTGTGAAGTTGACATAACCAAAAAAATGATCGTGAAGATTTAAATTGACCCGCACATCCATCAGACCATATCCAATGCTCATTGAATTTGATTTCGCGTTTTTTCAGTGAGTCATAGAAAATATTTTCTATACAATGTTGAACAAAATGTGTATCGTGTGTACGATCATCACTGATATAGAAGTGATATTCTTTAATCACATCTCGATTGTCACATGTGCTTTCAATGCCATCAACATCCTGTTGAGAATGTCTATATACAACATGGACAAATATCGAAACTTGGTCAGAGTGATAGTATTCACTCTGTATCTCTTTTTGTGCAGCAAATGTATAGTTTTCAGCAAAATCAACTACCGACAAAATTGTTCCGGGTGGAAAAATTTCACGAGACTGTTTGAATTGAAGATCTTGCCATCGTGCTCTATGTGAATGCTGGGTGTATTTATAAATTTCGCTTTCAATTTTTTTGAGAAAATCTGTGACGCATATCTTGTCTTCTAGTAAATCAATTCTTTTGGAATGTGAATCACTAGAACTTGTACTATAGTTGATGTATTCGTATCTCCTCCAATCAACATTTACATTTGACAACGATTGATCATTATCGATAGGATATTTATTGTGGAATAACACCAAATTTCCACAATGATGACAATGTTTTCCATTGACACATTTCTTTGAATAAAATACTTCATCATGATTTCTCTCACATAAAATTTGAGATATGAATTCACGTATCGTCGGCGGAGGTAGTGAATTTGTCCAAAACATTTTACCAAATTCAAGAAACGTGTCATAATATAACTGAAATTGCACATGATAACGGCAACAACATGTATCACATATAGTTATAGGTTGAACATACCATGGTTTTTGTTGCACAAATGTAGTGATTGATATATTGATTCCACGATGATCTTCCTTGAATTTATTGAACAATTGTACTTGTGTCATGTCCATTATATGTTTTGGTTGGCTTTCATATACATTTCGTGATATTCTTTTGCGTATCACATCTCTTGAATTTGGTGAAACTCGAGCATGTTCCAACCAATATTCTCGTACAATATCTTTAACACCTGCTCCTAATCTATCTTTGTAAGGTTGTCTACAAATAATTGCCCAACAAGCAAGTTCATTATTTTCATCTATTTGCATTCTGAATTTGCTATGTTTGTATAATGTCTTTCTTGATGTTCCAACTGCTTTTGCTAGTTCTGTTGTCAAACGCGTTTGTTTAGTACTAGCTGAAAGAATTGCTGTATGAATTACTTTACGTGCAGCACTGATATCTTTCTTCCTGGATTTTCCAAATTTTTTTATTGCATTGCCTATATTTTCCATCACATTTTGTTTCAATTTAGACTCTTTTGTCATTTTATGAATACCCAATAATGATGTAGCACCTTCTAACTTCTTGGACACTAATAAACATCTCAAAATTTGTGCTTGTCCTGCTATTGAGTAATCCTTGAGAACTTCATCATAAATTTTTGTAGCACGATATCGTGCAACATGTATTGGTAGTTTTTCTCCATATTTGTCGCAATCAATGTTTTCTAACATTTCATCATCAATAGTAAAAGTACCTATACATCAAGTTAAATTTAATTTAATATATATCAAAAAATAAAATTCATTATAAAAAAATGAATTTGGAAAATATATGATATATACATACCAGGTCCAATTTCTGGATCTTGAACTTGATCTTCAATATTGACTTCATCGACATTAGCATGTAAATCACTATTTACATCTTCTACAATGTTTTTTTCAACTTCAATTTGTTCTTCTTGTACTCTATTTTCAATTTCCATCTCTTCAACATTATCATGTAAATCTGTATTTATATCTTCAATAGTTTTCTCTTCCGTTTCGGCAACCCTTTGTTTTTTGGCAATATATCTAAGTTTTTGTTTCTCTCTATTATCATCATCATCACGTTTACGATCAGCTTTTCTTTGACGTTTTCTCTTATTGCCCATGGTTGTTTAACAAAAATATCTTTGAACAAAAATCTTCTTTGAAAAAAACCTTTTTGAAAAGAAATAAGAAACTCCTCGACAATAAATTACCTACCCATTGAAAAATAATAAAAACACCTTGTAAATAAATCTTTCTTGTAAAAATCATTGCAAAAAAACCTCTTTGAAGAAATATCGACGAAAAAAACCACTAGAAAAAAGTACTTTGAATAAAAACTTATTTGTAAACATATCTGGGAAAAAACCATTGTAAAGAAATAATTCTTTGAAAAAACCCATTTCAAAGAAATAAGAAGTATAAAACTACCTTGCAAAAAATCCTTTGCAAAATACCTTAGCAACATAAGAAGTGCAAAACTACTTTGGAAAAAATCCCTTTGCAAAATATCTTAGCAAAACAACTATTTGAAAAAACCTCTTTCAATTAAATAAGAAGTGCAAAACTACTTTGGAAAAAAACCATTTGTAAATTATCTTACCAAAACAACTTTTTGAAAAAATCTCTTTCAAAGAAATAAGAAGGAAAAATACATTTTTTTTTCCAAAAATACTTGAACGTATACACACTTTTTAAATACAATCCTTGCAAAGAACCTCCTTGCAAACATGTCTAAGAAAAGAAATATTTTGAAAAACTCCTTGCAAATATGCCCGAAAAAAAAAAAAACTTTCAATGTTTCTTTTGGAAAAAAGAAGAAAAAACATACTTTGTAAAAACCTCTTTTTGTAAAAAATGTCTTCTTTGCAAATATGCAATAAGAAAAGAAATATTTTCAAAAAACTCCTTGCAATTATGCCTTAGAAAAAAATCACCTTCAATGTGCCTTTTGGAAAAAAGAAGAAGAAACATACCTTGTAAAAATCTCCTTTTGTAAAAAATGTCTTCTTTGCAAATATGCAATAAGAAAATAAATATTTTGGAAAAACTCCTTGCAACTATGCCTTAGAAAAAAAACTCCTTCAATGTGCCTTTTGTAAAAAAGAAGAAGAAACATACCTTGTAAAAACTTCATTTTGCAAAAAATATCTTCTCCTTTCAAAATTAATTTGACAAAAAAATGCGAAGTTAAAACATGTGAAAATAATGAATTAATTTTAGGTGTATTTATATGAGTATAAATTTATTTTATTTTATTTTATTTTATTTTTTTTATTTTTATTTTTTTTTTTATTTTTTTATTTTTTTTTTTTCGGCCGACGTGTTTTTTTCCCGTTTCATTATTCGGCCGAATAACTTTCGCCATAATTCACGGCGCCGTTACAGAAAAAAGTTGTTCGGCCGAATAAGTATTCGGCCGAACAATTATTCGGCCGAATAATTATTTTGGTCGAATAATCTCTGAAACATGGAAAATTCAGATCTCTGTAGAATTTTCAAGTTTCCCCATTTTCAGAAGGGAATAACTACCTCTTACACAACAAAACGAATGTCGGACTTCATACCAGTAGATTTATCATTGAATCTACTTTACGAGGGTATAAATTTTGTTGTATATAGATAAAAACTGATATTTTTTAAGTTTTATTTTCGTAACATGTGTCGAGTTGTGATTCAACTCTTAAAAAAAACAGCGAAAAGAAAAATCCATAACTTTAAAAAGCCAATACCAAAAAAATCGAAAAAAATGTGGGACTCTTCATTGGCGTGTCTACTTCAAAAGGGTATTCGTAGATTTTTTGCTTTTATAACGGATTGAGAGAAAAGTGGTGCAACAAAAAAGTTGTTAAAAATCGACTGAGTTTCGCCATTGATCGACTTTAAAAAAATATAATAATTAGTATATAGATCCATTGGATGCAAACTTATAGTCAGGCACTAGTACATTGTGTGTAGATTGTCGGAACATTTTCTGTTTTTGCAAAACACAAGTCTAACAACGATTTTAGTGGTGCAACAAATCATAACTCTTTTGTAGTCTTTTCATTTTATAAGAACACACTGTCAGACATTTGCGAAATTGACATATCAAATCTTAATAAAAAAAATTGAAAAAATTATGAGTAGAAAGCTAACATAATTCTACAAAAGTTTTCTTTTTACGGCAAAGAAAAATTTTAAACAAAAATATCACTTTTGTTCGCCCGAAGTTGAAAAACATGAAAAAACCAGAATTATTTTCTCACTAGACCCCCCAAAATAGACACCCATCTTCATTTTTTCACCCCCATGTTGACAGAGTTCATGAACTCTGTCCATGTCCATGTTGATAGAGTTCAGCCAATAAGACAAGCCTATATATAAAAGGGATATATCATTTGCAAATACAATTACAGTCCTACTTTTATTTTCATTTCTAAACACATAAGCAAAATCAATAATTTAACAAAAACAACTAACTAAACACTACATATATTTCTCTTTTTATATTTAAATTTAAATCATTTTCAACATACGATTTGGCTAGAGTTCATGAACTCTGCCCAATTGAACAAAGTTCATGAACTCTGCCCAACTGGACATAGTTCATGAAATCTGCCAAATTGGATAGAGTTCATGTTAAACCTCTTAATACTAATCCACACTATCTGTGAGTAATAAGTATCATTACCTATGCTAGTTCATGAACTCTGCCCAATTTGACAGAGTTCATGAACTCTGCCCAATTTTGGACAGAGTTCACGAACTCTGTCCATTTGGATAGAGTTCATTTACAGGAACAAATTCAAAACTTTTCAAACCAATACTTAATTCTTGAATTAAAAAAAACAAATTTTGACTTACCTGTTTAGACCCAGCCGAAACGAAAGTAGGCGAATTTAGATCCGGCCGAAGAGAGCCCAAGAGGAATTGGACATAGCTGAAATGAAACAAGCCAAGCAGCCAAGAAAAACAGAACCTGCAATAACAATTAGAAATTAATATAAGAAATTAAAAAAAAAACACATAAATAAGCAAAAAGACTTACCTCTGCACAGCCTCGTGTCGACAGGTCCACAGCTACAGCACCCCGCTGTTATGTAAACATCCCCAGGAGAACACTCCAACGCCAAAGCTCCACCAACAAAAGTGCAGCCGCACGCTAAACCTATAGATGTCTAGATACAGACTCCACCAAAAAGCATCCAGACGTCCAAACAGGCTTACGAACCAACGACAGAGGCAGAAACTGGTGGACGAGCGGATGTGAGAAGCAGAAGGTGGTGGACGAGCGGATGGGAGAGGCAGAAGTTGGCGGCCGAACACTCCAACAACAAAATTTGAAATGTCCACTCGAGCAACGACCAACCGACGAGCAAATCGTGACGCATAGGGTGGCGGAGAAGTGACACGCAGCAGCGGGGAAGCAGGTGGCAGAGTTCAATGACAGCCAGCTAGATGGACGAGTGGGTGGATGGGAAATAGACGAGATGGGTGATGTGGAGGTGGGACTAGCAACAGCTATGGAAGGGGTCCATGAAATCAGCAGAAAGTGACAGACAATGGCCGCGGCCGAGCTTTTATGCAGAATAATTATTCGGCCGAACAATTTTTCGTTCGAATAATTATTCCGCTAAACAATTGCACAACGCCGTGCGTTTTCTCCGTTCGGCTAAAACCTTGCACACACATCGAGGCCACCGTTAGGTCTAACGGTGGCCCATTAATTATTATTCGACCGAATAAAGTATAAGTTATTCAGCCGAATAACTTCATTTATTCGACCGAATAAGTAAATTATTTGACCGAATAACTTTCACTATGGTTCTTCGACGCCTGATTCTCACCAAAGTGTAAACCACCTTCACGTTTCCACCCCCCTCACCCCTCAGGTGGTGGCGGGAATGGTCCACCACCTCCCCCAGGTGGAGGCGGCGGCGGACCGCCTTATCATGGTGGAGGAGGACATTTCCCTTCAGGTGGTGGTAGTGGTCCACCTCCCTCTCTAGGCGGAGGCAGTGGAGGACCTAATTACCCTGGTGGCAGCAGCGGTGGCGGAAACCCTCATCCTTCTAGCAGCAGAGGCGGTGGGGGCCCCCACCCATCTGGCAGTGGAAGTGGTCCACCATCCCCTCCAGGCTGTGGTGGGACACCTTATTATGGTTATGGACCCCCACCTCTTCCCGGTGGTGGCGGAGGACCTCCACCCCCTCCCAGAGGAGGAGGTGGACCCCCACCCTATTGGAATGAACCACCTTATGGTGGCGGACCTCCTTACAGTCCGGGTGGCACACCCCCCTATGGTCAGTTTTATCTTGGTACACCTTACGGTCAGTTTAGTCCTCACACGCCATATCCATATTATCAATACACGCAGCCTAATCCACAACTGCCCTTTTTGGCTACTTTGGACGTACCTGACCTCTCTCGTTTAACCAACAATCCTATCTACCATGGATCCAACTGACCACTGATTTCGGTGAAACTTCCGTCGGATATCCCCAAGTTTGACGGCAAGCTGGGTGAAGACCCCAAGAACCACGTGATGACATGCCATTTATGGTGTTCATCTAATTCCTTAATGGATGATTCAATTCATCTTAGATTGTTCTAAAGGACTCTCACCGGTTCGGCTGCCAAGTGGTACATTGAGTTGCCACCGCACTCTTTTCCTAATTTTGGCTCCCTTGCTATGAACTTTTTGATGCATTTCCAGCTGCCTATACGGTATGAGACTGGTACTGAGATTTTAACCTCACTCCATCAGAATACTGCCACCCACATTTCGGATCATATCCACGAGTGGCGAAGGGGACGACATCTCATTAAGGCTCCCATTCCAGATCAACTCCTAGCAGACTAGTTTACAAAGTCACTCCTTCCTGTCATAGCAAAAGATGTTGCCATTTGAGGTGCTGTCACCGAAGAACAAGCCATTGCGAGTGCTCATCTATTAGACCTAGTTTATACCCAGTCCAACACTCTGTTCAATATTTTTCCTGATGCACCCCGGGATGTTAGCGATCCCACGAAACCACATAAGGGACCCCAAGCTGATGGAATCATTGGTTCCCTTACCACCCAGCCTGCCATTAGAACTGTTGGATCATCCAACCCAACTCTGGCTGGACATAGCACCGCCAAGTCCACTCCTCCTGCTGTAACTGAAGAGGTCAATTCTGTCCAATCAGCTTCATCTCATAATTTTAATGGCAAAAATAAGAACAAGGGGAAACCCAAGAAACCTTTTTCCCAGCAAGAAACGAAGAGCACTCCCGAAGATACTAAGCAGAAAAGGAAACTGAAGTATCCTTGCTTACTGTGTGGAGAAGATCATTTCTCCAAAGAGTTCCCCCATAGAGATGAAGTGCAAAAGTTTCTTAGGGGTAAACCGACTCCCGCAGTCCTCAATGATCCGTTTCCTGCTCAAAATCAGCAGATGATTTCTCAACCCCCCCCAGCCCAGGGGGAACCATCCAATACCGTGCATGTTCTCATGTTGCATAACGAGGCGATCAATTTAACTACTCGCTCGCGATTTTACGAACAGGGCCCTTCGAAGGAACCCGCCGGAAGTAATACTAAAAAAGCTTCCGACTCTTTACCTGATGTCACTGTACCATCGAATTCTCTCACCATCGAGAGACCCTCTTTAGATTAAATATTGCGCCCGCCCAAGAGCACGATTCGAAAAGATTTTTTCAATCATAATGTTCGCGCGACACAAAATTACAATATTGTAGAAGACTTGGCCCAAGCTCCTTGCGCCATGTCCACGCTAGAAGTTTTACAGAATTGTCCCAATCAACGCAGAACTCTCCTTGTAGCTATTGGTGCAGTTGACCCGAATTCCTCGAACACCATCATGTTTCGTCTTGACAACCTTAAGCCGAGGCTCTCACACCAGCTCGCATTCCAAGTTACTGCGAACCTTGCTGGGAAGATTGTCCATCGCACTCTTTTGGACGAAGGAGCCTCCACTTTTGTCATGTCCATCGCTTGTTGGAGATCCATTGGCTCCTCTGAATTGAATCGTTCTCCTACCATGTTGAAAGCATTTGACGGGCATGGCTTTCAACCTCATGGGCTCTTACAAGCTCTTGCAGTTGAGTTGGGTAGAAAGACTGTAACCATTAACGTGGAAGTGGTCTCGGCCCCGTTAGATTATAATCTCTTGCTTGGTCGTAATTGGTTTTATACCATATAGGCGGTAGCCTCTTCAGTCTTTTGCACAGTACAATTCCCCCACCAAGGACGAATTGTTACTATCGACCAGTTAGATTTTTGTACACCGGACGCCACTACTCATCTTGGTGACCATGTTCTTTCCATTGGACAGATGTCAAAACAGTATGAGAGTGTAGGGGTTGGCCTATTGAAAGATTCATCTCTCATGGGCATTTTCCCAGCCGCGGACCCCCCTAATCATGTTACCATGGTGAACATGATCGCCACTGAGATTTTATCAAACTCGAATGATGCTTGGCTTGTACCGGATGAAGCCACAACACACCTGTTTGGAGACACGATGCCTCTTTCACCCGCTGAACGTATTTATGAGGCCATCCAAACAGTGCCGGAGGACCATCCATCCATGGACCCTCCTTCGTGTTCTCTACGATGAGCACCCTCTCTACCCGATCTCTTACTTTGGACTTTTCATTCAGATGAGTCCATCATAGAAGTAATGAATGTGGACGACGGTCTGTGGGATGATCTTCATCACAGGTCATCTTTTCTTCCTCCATGGGACTACGTAGAGGACAACATTCATACCCTTTTTTCACCGGATATCTACCCATCCCCTCATTTTCCCATCCTCACATGTCTTACGGACACGGAAGGAAACTTGGCTAATATTGAGCCAACTACTGAGGTAGACATCTCCGTGAAACTAGGTATAGTGGAACACATTCGCATAGGCCAGAAGTGTTCCCTTGAAGAAATCGCTGTTAGCATGTCTTTGTTTAAGCAATTTTGAGACGTGTTTGCTTGGTCCTATGAGGATATGCCTGGGATAGATCCCGCAATTGTTTCTCACGAAATAAAAACCTATCTCGACATCAAACCTGTACGTCAAAAGTTGCGACCGGTACACCCCCGAAAGACTACGGCTATTAAGGCATAAATTGAAAAGCTCTTTAAGGATGGCTTTATTTATCCTGTCCCATTGACGGAATTGGGTCTCAAACGTCATTCCTGTGAACAAAAAAAAGGGCACCATTTGCATCTGTGTTGATTATCAGGACCTTAATTGGGCTTGTCCAAAAGACAATTACCCGACCCCTTTCATCGACCAGATCATCGACAACTGTGCCGGAAGCGTCATCTTCTCATTCATGGATGGCTTTTCTGGTTACAACCAAATTGAGATCAACCCAGCTGACCAACATAAGACGAATTTCATCTACCCATGGGGTACATTCGCTTATCACAAGCTCCCATTTGGCCTTAAAAATGTTGGCGCCAAGTTTCAGCAGGCTATGTCGTATGCCTTCCACGATATTAAGGATTTTATGGAACCCTACTTGGACGATCTCCTTGCCCATTCGAAGCAGCGTGAGTTCCACATTGATCATCTAACGGCCATTTTCCTCAGATGCAGACGGTATAATATTCGTCTGAATCCTCACAAGTGTATCTTTTGCATTGAGTCAGGATGCCTCTTAGGATTTATCGTTTCAAAGGATGGGATCCACATTGATCCCTTAAAGGTGGAGGCCATCATCAACCTACCACCCCCTAACTGATGTTACAGAACTTCAAAGTCTCCAAGGGAAGGCGACTTACCTCAGATGTTTTGTGTGCAATTTCGCGGAGAAAATTCAGGGCTATATGAGACTGCTTAAGAAGGACGTCCCGTTCATTTGGGACGACCAAGCTCAAAAATCCTTCGACAGTATCAAACATGCCATCATGCATGCCCTTATGCTCCAACCACCTAATTATTATCGAGATTACATCTTATATCTCGCCGCTTCTGCTACCACTATTGCCATGGTTTTGGTACATGAGGATCAAAACGCTCAGGAACATGTGATATACTATGCAAGTAAGGGTCTAGCTGATGCCGAAACTAGATACTCACATGTCGAAAAACTTGCTTTCGCGGTAGTCATTGCCGTCCAAAAGTTTCGTCATTACATCTTGCTCTGCACCACCACTATCATTGCTGACTCGAACCCCATGTACCACGTACTGACACGTCAGGTGCTCGGGGGCAAGTATTCATGCTAGATTGTGATATTACAAGAATTCGATCTTCTCTTCAAGAAAGCTAAGTCTAAGAAGCCTTTCGTGTTTGCTGAGCTCATTTGCGACCTTCCTCATCCTGATGCAGAAGTTGAGCACAATGATTCATTTCTGGATGAATCATTGTTTCTCATCAGTACGACTGACCCCTAGTATGGAGATATTCTTTTATATCTTCAAACCCAACGCATCGATCCTCAACTTTCCCACAATGATCGTCGTAAGGTTCGTCACCATGCAAAGTATTATTTAATCATCAATGATACTTTGTATCGTCATGGCGTCGATTCAATCCTTCAACGTTGTCTCACTCATGATGAGGCTGAACACGTTCTGAATGATTGTCATGCTGGGGCATGTGGCGGTCATCTCTCTGGGATGGCTACAACCCAGAAGATTTTGCGCGCAGGATATTACTGGCCTTCTATCTTCAAAGATTGTATTGAGGCCATTAAAAAATGTCCTCCTTTCCAACACTTCCATACGAAGAAGCGCACTCATCCTACCCCTCTACATCCAGTTATTGCCGTTGGCCCATTTGCAAAATGGGGCATCGATTTTATGCATTGTAAGCCTACCTCGACTAGGGGGCATAGTTACATCATCGTAGCTGTGGATTACTTCACAAAATGGGCCGAGGCTATGCCTACATACCAAAACGATGGCAAAAACGTCGCACTCTTCATGTTTAATCATGTGATAGTGCGGTTTGGAGTTCTGCAGGCCATAGTTACCGATCATGGTTCTCACTTTCAGAACCATATGGTTGATGAATTGAGCAACAGGTTGGGTTTTCGCCATGAAAAATTGACACCCTACTACCCGCAATCCAATGGACAAGTCAAGGCAATTAACAAGGTCTTGAAAACTATGATCCAGAGGATGGTAGGGACACAAAAGTCCAACTAGCATAATATGCTCTTTTTAGCATTATGGGCCTACCAAACTACCGTTAAAACCACCACAGGCTTCACTCCCTTCCAATTGGTATATGGATTGGAGGTTGTTCTGCCGATAGAGTGCGAAATCCCGTCTTTACAGCTTGCAGTTGAACTTCTTCCTAACACTACTACTGAGGAAGAACATCTCTTACACTTAGCCCAACTTGACGAGTCTCGCCGTGATGTCGCTCTTGCTAACGAAATGCATAAGAAACGCATCAAGGCCTAATACGATAAGTCAGTTGAACCTCGTATCTTTAACGAGGGTGATCTGGTTCTCACTTATGACCAGAAGCATGATAAGCTAGGATCTAGGAAGTTCGAGTCCATGTGGCATGGACCCTACGTCATAAAACTTGTGTTAGAAAAAGGTGCCTACGAGGTTGAAGATTATGATGGAAGCTCTTTGGGTGAACCCCACAATGGGATTTACCTGAAGAGATACTACACTTGATCTCTCATGCATAGACTTGCTTGTATATATTGTACATGGCGTGTTTTTTTGTTTTTGTGTGCTGTGACGCATTTCTTTTCGAGTGTCTTTTGATCTTGTTTCCGCTTCTCATACCATGTTCTGTCTGCATGTGAAGATAGAAACATGCTATGGATTCGTGGACGGTGCCAGTCGGCATACCCTTCACCTTGCTTCGGCAGCCTGGGTACTATATTCCCCAACAGGTGAGCTCATTAGCTCAGGAGGAAGTTGCCTAGGGTTTGCGACCAACAATGCTACAGAAAATCAAGTAGTAATCGGAACCCTAGCTGATGCCATTTCCTTGGGTATGAACCACATTGTCATCCACATGGATTCTCAATTAGTGGTTTCTCATCCGAACCGGATATACGCCATCCGTGATACCATCTTACTCCGTCTCTTCAGACGATTATGTCTCCTGGAAAGGTCATTTGAATCTGTTCAATACCTGCACATTCCACGAGAGTTAAAAACGGTTGCTAACTCGATGGCCAATTTCATTTTGGATTGGTACATTGCACACACATAACATCCATATTATGTAAAAACATTCACGACATGCAAATATAATGTACAGAAGCAAATATGTAAACAAGATCACATCACTAATCATTTGAAGAACGCATAATGTATAAACCACCGATAATGTATATATATATATAAATCGCTTAAAAGTAGTGCTGGTACAAAATATGAAACACGATGGCTTTTAGTGAGTCTCTACAAAAATCTGAAGCATCATAGCTTTCAGCAAGTAACAAAATCTAAGGTCTCTAAGCTCTCAGTACAAGTCTAAAAGTGTCTCAGTCACCACGCCTGACCCGTACACCCTTGACTCTAACAGCTCTTTGACGCTAAGTGAGAAAGCAGTCTACAGTACGAGCCACCTTGTGGAGCAAGGAGTTGAAGCGCATGGATGCTCCAACCCCATACCTCTGCATGGGCCTCGGTAAATCGTCAATAGTTGGATTGGGAACCTCCACGGTTAGCTGAGATAGGTTCCAGTACACCTCCTCCATTTCCTTGATGGCGGCATGTGCACCGGCAGGAACCACTACCTCTCCACCTCTGTCTCTCCTTTCCAGAAGAGAGAGACCTACCGGTCGCACGGGACCCACATCTGCACACACATATAAAGTACTTGTCAGCACTACATCAAAAAATAATATAATTCACAAAACTAAAAAGTACAAGGGTTTTGTTCTTACCAATATCACCCCATGCTGCACCCTCCGGCAGTGCTAAGTCGGGATCCTCTCGGAAGTCTGTACCGCTGTAAGGAAAGTCCTCAACCATAAGTAACTGGCCCTCTAGCTAGCTAAAAAATTTGAGACCAAAACTGATGATGGGACCCCCACCATGGTGGGTCATCACCTCTGCCCACCTGAGCATGTGAGGATCTCTCAGATCCTTGTCATCTAGTACCACTTGTGGGCGTAGAAGAGGAACCCGCTCCAAAAGGAATGACACTTTGATCAATTCGTATCCGAACTGCTTGAGCTCCCCATGCCGACACTTAGTCAGTTGAGCTTGGATATTTGTGAGGAGACCCTCACACTAGTTGAACACCATGGGAGACATACAGTCTTCCGCATATAACATCTGAGTCCGAGTAGCCATATGTGGAGCTTGGCTACCCGCCATGCTAGTAATAGTGAGCAGTATGGTCCTCAGTGGATGACTCACCACATCTCTGATGAGTGTCTTCCCGCTGGAAGGATGAGAAGTAGCAACACAGTGCTGTGACACCATGTCCTCAACTGTACGATCACTGGCCCGTGTCCCAGTGAGGTGTACAACGTCCCCTCTTCAGGAAAAACCGGTCAGAAAGTATATGTCCTCAATGTCAATGTTGAGGATATGCTCACCTATGACAAAGTACTGTTGGGCTACATCCCAACTCTGTAGCATGTGTGTCAAGAACGGGACTTGGGCTCTCATCCCCTGGACCTGGAAGAACTTGAGAAACCCACAGTTTCACAAAGAAGCCACACATTGTGGATCGTTTGCAGCTTGCTCATCCTCTATCTCGTGTTCTCTCTCTCATCACTCTAGTACCATCTCTGCATGCTGGGAACCTGCCAAAAGGGGCATTTAAAACATGTTAGGTCCTTTCCCAATTGGCACAAACTCATTTTTTGGAATATTTTTGATGTTTGACTTGTGGGTTTTCACCGTCGCGCCTCACCTTCAGGTACAGGGAGATGTTGTCACAGGTCCCATTTTCGAGACTTGCGACGAGCCAGGCTCGTCGCAAGTCCCGAAAGTGCCACTTGCGACGAGCCGAGGGTGCATTGGCCCCTCCCCAAATCATCAAAAAAATAAAAAAATGAACAAAAATGAAAAAACTAAACCACTACAAAGTTGCTGGCTAAGATTTAAGCCTATCTGGTCTGGACGGTTGGTGAAATGGCAGATCGTAACTCCCGGAATCGGAAAAGGAAGTTTTGGCTCCAATTGGTACTTCTCCACCCAAATTGGCAATTTGAACAATGTTTCTATTTTTGGCCCATATTTCTATTTATAGAATGGAATGGAATATTCCTTTTCAAATATTTTGATGCTTTTGGGCCATTTACTATAGTTTTGACCGTTTGTCATTATATTTGGGTTTCTATTTTTGGCCCATATTTCTATTTATAGAATGGAATGGAATATTCCTTTTCAAATATTTTGATGCTTTTGGGCCATTTACTATAGTTTTGACCGTTTGTCATTATATTTGGGGCTATTTGACACTTTCTCTAGTGTACAAGAGTCGTAAAGTGGTCTTTTGTAGCGTTTCTCGCATTACCAATGGTAATTATAGGTATGAACACTCCTTTGGACGTTTTGTCATTATTGTTTTTGGTTTAGTCGTAATTATTGCATGAGGATGAGTTTACTCTTCATTTGTTCTCGTACTCACGAAATCATGAGAACAAGTACCGAGTTATGATTTATCACTTTTCTGGGCTCGTTAAACTCCTACGGAAAAGGACACCCCCCGGAGTCCATAGTTAAGCTCTTTTCAGACTCCCTAAAATTGAAAAGATTGCCAAGCGAACTTGTCGCATTCACGCTTGTTAAAGTATTTGAATGGTCATCTTCCTGGTGATATTTTACCCCTTTTTCGGACTAGGGGGCACTAATTATGAAAAAGGAATACTCCAGCCAATCATGACTGGAAGAGTTCTCTCCTGTGTTGTTTTACCCCTTTTCGGGCGATGAGGCTAACTTTACGAAAAATGACCATTGGAGTCTTCTTTATTTATTTTCAGACTCTCTAAATATGAAATGACGACCGAGTTTACCTTCTATGGACTCGTTAAATATTCACATTGAAGGGCCCGCCATGGGACGAACCCCTCCTATCCTAGGTTCAAAAAATATTTGGGATTGGACTCATCTGTGAGATGAGCTATATCGAGCATCTGGTTACCCTCATCAAGCTTGTTAAAAAACACATGAGGCACTCATCATTCATGATGGGAAAAAAGGAAAGTGTTTGTGTTACATACCTTAGTGGCAGTATATAGTCGTTCTTGAACATGGCACTCATCTACATTTGCATACCAATACTTGGGTCATCTGTTTGTCTATGAGTCCCCACTTACTTTCTAAGTCATGTTACTCCTCTGAGTCATTCGGAGAAAGATTCCACTATCAGTTGCATTAGAAGTTTGCGTCATTCTCATGTCAATACTGCCAAGTCATGCCATGCCCATGTTCAAGAACACATTCATTACTCATTATTTTCAGTCAGTACACACGTCGTCATGCCGTTGTTACTTTGAGTCAGTCTCACATGTTATTGTACCATCTGATCCACTCTACACATCTTTTGTCGTGTTTCATGTCGATTGATGGGGGATTCATCATGGCCCTCCTTCGACGAATTCATCCTTGTCGACTTCAACTCATCATCCAAGGATTGAATCTAGAAACCAGTCAAGTACCTTGGTCCTGCATGCCTCAATGGCAGGTTACCTCGCTTTCATCATGAGTTCACATCATTGAATCTTGATTGAAAGATTTCATCTTGCATTCGATGTCAACTCATTTATTCACACCCGATGATATGTACTATGATACCTTGGGAATCATTGACATTTATGGTGATCTCCCTCGCACTTGTTAACAGTTCACATCAATCACCGGTAATCAAGTGGTTTCTACCATGTTCGACGTCAAGACATTTGTAATCACATGGATAGATTCATATCATTGTGGGTTCAGCTTGAAGACCCTGGGGAGTCATGTTTTTACCCAGGTTGCGATGGAGTTTGTATTGAGTCATATTACACGAATCCACTTTTGTATTGGTCGTGGCTGTGTTATCATCTCATCATGGATCTATGCTTGTGTCTAGTAGCCATGATTGTGTTTAGTCGGTCATTACTCCCATGGATCTGCAATGTATTGGTCAGCAGCCATGTTGTACTACATATGAGATTGTCAGTTCAAAGTCAGTTGTACTGTAGCAGCGTCCTTCATCCAACAAGTCTTTTGCCATTATTTTCTATCAAAGCACTTCACCTGTACATTCTTAATAGCTTCATGCTTTGGGGGGCATTCTGTTACACCTAAAATCAACCCATCATTATGATTTAGTGTATACATCCTTGAAGTCATTTGGACCAAGTACTCATTTGGAGGATTTGTACTCAGTTTGTACAACCTTTTGAGAGGTTGTCGCAGGTTGCACACTAGCAACATGCGACGTCGCAGTTTGGTCTATATCAAGGTGCGACGAGGTCTGTTAATGGGAAAAAATAGCCATTTCGAGATCTTTCTCGAATCTTTCCCATTTGGGGGCTTATCCCTGATCTCTTGGAGAGCTGGTACTCGACCCCTAACGCATTGGGAGGATCCCCAATCTCTCTCCTACCATCTCTCATCCTATCCTATCCATAACCTCATCAACTTATTCCTATATATGTTAGGCTCACTCCCATACCAAAGGGAGGAAGCCTATGGTATCTACATGCTAGTGAAATCTCTCTTGGGACACCTTTAATCACTTCTTGGAGAATTCATGCTTCCTTGGAAGGGCTTGGAAATTGGCTTGTGTGGAGAAGGGCCGCTACATTAAGTCATTGGTTGTAGTTCTATATCTCTATCATGTACTCCTCTATTTGCAGTAATACAAATGCTTTCCACCAATATCGTTCTTAATGTGTGATGATGTTGTGTTTTTTACCTGCTTAACTATTTACATAGATCTCTTATTGTATAGATGCTCTTTACTCGTTTCTCTTTTATGTGTCTTAGCAGGTCTTGCAGCTTGGATCTGATGACCTCGGGATGTGGAGCAACATTCGGGAGAAGGGATAGCGAAATCAAAGAGGTAAGACATCTAGTACTTGATCCTTAAGTAGATCTAGGAAACGTGTTTGTAGTCTGTTCTATTTTTTCTAGACTCGCATTGAGCTAGGGAGATCCGGCTCACCTCTGGTCGAGTGGATTGTCTGGTAACACAGAGACATAGACTCGCAAGCTTATTCTTTGTCTCCCAAACAGTGTTAAATTGTAGGCATTATGAAGACAAGTTGTAGTTGGAGAATATTTGGGAGTGGCTTGGTCCAAGAAAGTTTGCATTTGTTGCTACAGCTGCTACAAAAGAATAAATTACAGAAATAGATCATCATCCAATAACTCAAGTATAGCAAATTCATCAATTCAACATTCATAAGTGTAACTTGCAAACTGTTGTTTGTTTATAAGTTCTAGTGTGTTCTTTGGCACTTGCATGTGTTTTTTGTATAGTATCAAAGTGAAGGAAAAGTTGAATTGCATTGTACTTGTGTGCATTCTCGGTTGAGAGCGACACCCTTCACCTTTTGAGTTTGAGTCTACTGAAGTCTTGATTGTAAAGGGGAAAACATGTCAAAATATGTACAACCTATTCAAATTTCTAGATTCCAACATTGTGATCGAGTTGTCCAAATGAAAGATCAATGTTTTAATCTTCATCCTTGTTGGCATTGCGGGAAGCGTAACCATTCTTCAGATAGGTGTGTGAAACTAAAGAAACCTACAAGAGTGAAACTTGCAGGAGAATATTTTACTGCTTCTTATCTTGTACCTAACAGGGGGAAGATGATGTTAGGATTCAAGTTTCAAAGCCTTAACATTTTGACAACAAGCAGTCATGGCATTCCTTAAGTAAACCAAAACAAGCAAGCATGAGCCACAATTGGTTTCAGAGAGTAGATTTAGAGATGTAACCAGAAGATAGAACAGAGCCATGCTCCAGAGTACTCATGCGTTCGTGGTATTTTGTGCTTAGTTTTGACACTCAAAACCACTATGAGACTTCCACTCCTCACGTTGTTCCTGACAAGGGGGAATGAAAACAGTCAGAAACAAGTGAGTGAGAACAAGCGAATCGGAACAAGTGAGCATGTACCTCCATGTTCGACTGAGCTCTAGTTGGTTGGTGCTCATCCTAAAATCACTGATTTCAAGAGAACCTTCTATTAGCAGAAGCTGCAAGCTTCTAGATAAATTACTTGGTAATTCAGATTGTCAAGCTAGAAATGTTTGGCAGTGGTAGCTGTTCATTTCCTATTTTCATCTCTCTAGTTGGTTTATTGTCATCCCAAAATCACCATTCCAGACAGAACCTCTGAGCCTTCGTGCCAAGTTCGAGAGTTTGTGGTCAACCTTAAACCACCCAGTTAGTATAATATTTCAGCTTCTACTAGCCATTTGGTTTATGGTCACCCAAAACCACCACTTCAGAGAGCACTCGTATTTAGCAGGAGAAGCTAGCTTCCGCTAACTTGCTTGGCCCTTTGGATTGTCAAGTTAGAAATGTTCAGCAGTGGTACCTGTCCACTTCCAATTACTCATGTTTCTTTTCTTGGAATCATATACGTCCCTTCAGATTAAGGGGGTAATTGTTGGGAACATAATCCTTGGTGTTATGATTATTGTGCACTATTCACATGTAAGGAAGACCAAAAGACTTAGATGAATAGGAAGAGTCACTAGGGAGTCCAAGAGACCACTTGGGAAGTTGAACTCAAGGGTCACTCTCTTGTATATATTGTACATTTGTGAATGAGAAAATCGTGATTAATGTCTATCTAGTTGTCTTTTAGCTATTTTCCCTAATGACCACCTAACAATATCCATTTGATAATGGATACAGTTAATAATCAAGTACTGGTAATGGATATTGGAGTTTCCTAACAATTTTAACCAAGTACCTTGATTAATATTTTGAATTGTATCCATCTATGTAAAATGATAGCTTTGTGGATAATTTTGATTTGAAAAAAATGTGTTAATTTATGGTTTTATTGAAATTGCAAGTTCTTCATTAAATGGTTGGTTATTTTTTAACATTGTTTAAATCAAGTGTGCAATTAATTTCATGTTCTCAATTAAAATACAATTATTTTTACGGCGTTTCAACATTGAATGGTTTGGTAAATATATGTCTTTCAATATGAAATTAAAACCACCCTTCAAATTTGATCACTGGTGGTCATGTACCTCAACAAAATTTGGAATAACCTTATAAAAGAGTTTATTTTTCCAAAAAAGCATTGAATGGATTTATTGTGCCTATTATGACCTTGACCCAAAAAGCATTGAATGGATTTATTGTGCCTATTATACGTTGATCCAAAAAACATTGAATGGATTTATTATGCCTATTGTAGCCTCTATTTACCTTCTATCATTCCATGAATGGATTTATAGCCTATATTTCCTATTGTCATTTGATGAATGGATTTATTGTGCCTATGAAGAGGAATAATATTTATAGCCTCCTCTTTACATCTATCTTGGATTTATTGCGCATAGGAAGTGGATTCTGGAATAATATTTATAGCTCCTTCTTTGTATTTATCTTTGCTCCTTTTGTAAAAACCTAAATGACCAAATAGTTTGTTTTCTATCATTCCAAAAAAGGATATTTTCTAGGAAGCAAAATAATAATATTTATAGCTTCCTTTTTGTATCTATCTTTGCTCCTTTTGCAAAAACTTAAATGACCAAATAGTTTGTCTTCTATCAATCCAAAAAATGATTTTTTCTTATGAAAAACTATGTGATCCAACCATTTTCCTTCTATGATTCAAAGAAGGAACTTTTAAGAACCTTTTATTTTATTTGCAATGAGGGAGATACCAAATTTTCTTTCTTTCCTTTAAAAAAGAGGCATTTTCTTGGCAAATTTCCTCTTAAGATCTATCTTTACCCCAGTGCAAAAACTATGCATGCAACCATTTTTCTTATGTGAATACAAAAGGGGATTCTTTTGCCTTTTATCATTACAAAAGAAAAGGGTTTCTTTTGCCTTCTATCATTCCAAAATGGGGCTTCTTTCTTGGAGTTTGAGGGAGACACCAAACTCAACTTTTGGAGAGCATAATTAGAAAAGGGTGGTGATGGACAAGGGTTAAATTTTATAGGTACTTCTACTCATTATGTAATTTTTTTGTGATGGTTTTCTTTTTAAAACTGGTATTTACATGATGTTTGATATTTATTTTTGGCCATCAATAAAATATTATGTATTATATATGTTTTTTTTTATCTTTGTTGTGAATACAAGATAGCTTTAGAATTACTATTATGATAAAAAAACTTTATTTTGGTACACACTATTATAGTGTTAAAAACAAAAAATTATTATAAAATTGTATTTAACATAACATTATCAAAAGACAAAAGTTTAGACAAATATGAAGACTTAATATAATTCCAATTCCTTCTACTTGATAGACTAGAAGTCATTAGGTATACTTTGGGCTTTTTTGGTGAATTGGACCAAAATATCTTATGTGTCCTACATTATATGGAATACAACATCATCACAAACTTAAAAAATAAGACAAAATCCTTAAATATTTAAGATTCTTTTTTGCTTAATTTTTTCCAAATTTCATATAACCTATCTCATTCCACCATTTACGAATCAAACTCTATTAGTGACATTAGCATCAAGGCATGTAAAGAACCTACTGATAGTTTAGTTATTCATACATCCTTCATTAAATATTTAAGATTCTTGTTTGCTTAACTTCTTTCAAATTCCATATACCGTATCCATTTCCACCATTAATGAATCAAACTCTATTAGTGACATTAGCATCAAGGCATCTAAAACACCTACTGATAGTTTAGTTATTCATACATCCTTCATTATGTTTTTATGTTGATAATTCTCTCTTTTGATAATAAGTAATGTCTACCATAGCATAAGATGTTTGGAAAATTTGTATGTAGCTTTTGCACAATTTATATAGGAATCTCATGCACCACTCTTCCATTTAACAACCCAAATATCAATGGAAACTTTGATTAACTCTAGATTTGTGGGACAAACTCCAAGATAAGTTATGACCTCATGTGCCACGTAATTGGGGCTTCCACAAGTAGCATGTAGTAACCCATATGCTTGAAATTCCATGATCATAAATGTCCCACCTTATCATGCAACCCTCTCAAAGATTATTGCATTTTTTCATGTTCCAAATATTATTGCAAATATATCCTCATAATTGGCATTTAGTTTATATAGGTTTCTTTATCTATCACTAGCACTTCTTACATCTTCAGTTTCACAATAATGCAAATTAATGGCTTTTCCTACAAATTGGTTTGTTTCACAAGCTTTGTAGTGGAATCTTCACGATGTATTTTTTAAGGAAAATTAAGATATGTAATTTCATTGTGCATGTGTGTTTGGAATATGTAGTGAGAGATTCAGATCCATTTAGCTCAAGTTCTTACATTGTTGATGATCTTGTAGTAGATGTTAGACTTATAAGATTGATTTATATGATATATGATTAGAGTATGAGCTCAAGCCCTTAATCCATTTACCTATTTTTAATGCAATTCAATCTAAATTTGTATTCTGATAGCCAACAAACATGACACAATTAAATAAAGACATGACATAATGATAGAGCTAATTTGGAGTTATATAGTATTGATAGTTGAACATTGAAGTTTGAGAATAATAACATTAGCTTGGTAAGTGTTTTCCTATATAGAGTCCAAAATTGGATTCAAGTTGCGTATTTTCACTGCCCTATAATGTTGTGGAAACCACCGTATTCAGAATTAGTGGAGGCGTGGAGATCATCAAGTGTTACTTAATTTTTTTAAATTTTTTATTTTCACTAGTTTTCATGCAATATTCTTTTTTTTATATGATTTAAACATGAGATTTAGGAATTAGAATTTATAGCCAAGGAGAAAATTGCTCAATGTTGAAGAGTCATTATAATATTGCAATTTGCATATACAGACTAGCGACTATTGGTAATGACTTAAATCATGTTGTAACAAAAGAACCAATAAATTGTTAAATGCATTCATTACGTGGAGAATCTAATAGAAATTCTTTGTGATTGCTTTAACATGGAGAATCTAATAGAAAAGATTTGTGATTGCTTTATGACATCCACATTAGGCCTTAAGACCATAGAGAAAGTATGCTTCATAAAAATGAATCACAAATTCAACAAATTGAACTATAATTTCAAGTACAAAACAAGATTACTTTTAACTTATTCTCTTTCTCAATTTGATTAAAACAATAGCATAGATGGATGCATATATAAGTGATTAAAACAATAGCATAGATGGATGCATATATAAGTGGTTCATCCTTCATTAGTAGAATTATACACCTTTTATATATATATATATATAAGCAAGGAAAAGGCATTCCTACATATATGCAAAAATTGGCTCTTAAGAATGTAGTTTTAAGCATGAAATCAAAATCAATTAGAACTTAATTGAATTTAGAAAACCATCCACAACTGAGAATCCTTTATGAAAATGGTTTTTAAAATGCTTTGGTTTTACTTAGAAAACCGTCCAAAATTGAGACTCTTTTGAGCCGCCGACTGCTTTTTGGAAGATTGGTTCATCTTAGGAAGGGAAGGTCCTATGTAGCTTTCTAAATCAATACAGAGCCATAGCTTGATTTCTCGATTCTCTTTAGCTTTATAAAATAAATACAAAGAATGATTTCCTGTTGGATCAAACAGCCAAAGAAGACAATATGCAATGGAAGCAATTAAACCAAGAAAGCAAATAATGACACACACATAAAATATACGCAGAGATTTACGTGGTAAAACCCTCTATAGGGAAACATCCACGGAGCAATGGTATTGGTTTTCTTATTATTCAGTAACTGAAGATTACAACAACTCTCAACTCTTCAATACTTCTCTACTAGAATACAAGAAATATATACATTTCTTACATGGTTACTCATAACTGTATACTCGATTAGACAGTTACGTAGTCACCGAGAGATCTGTTGTCACCCGTTTCCAAAAATATCCACTTTGACAACAATTTACCTGATACCATTGCTCATTGCTCTGTTCATCACCTTTCCTGTAAGCCTAGATAAGTTAAGCACCATCGTAGCTTCTCTAAAGTAACTAGCTTCGTGAACATGTCTGCACTATTCTTTTCAGTGTGAACCTTTTCAAGAACCACTCCACCTTCATCAACAACATGTCTAACAAACTAATATTTTACAGGAATATGTTTTGTCTTACTATGATAAGCTGGTTTTTTAACCAAACGAATAGCACTTTGACTATCATAGAATTTTTTTATAGTGTTATGAACCTTTCCCAACTCACCCAGCAAACCTTTTAACCAGACTACCTCTTTGCAAGCATGTGAAGTAGCTATATATTCTGCCTCTGTAGTGGATAAAGCAACAACATTCTGAAGCTTTGACATCCAAGTAATAGCTCCACCTGCAAGAGTAAAAACATAACTTGAAGTGGACCTCCTCTTGTCCAAATCACCTACAAAATCAGAATCAACATAACCACCGACTTTATCACTGCAACCATCAAAAGTGATACAATAGTCGCTTGTGCCTCTAAGATACCGAAGCACCCATTTCACTGCTGTCCAATGCTCTTTTCCTAGATTTGCCATGTATCTACTAACAACACCAACTGCATGTGAAATATCTGGTCTTGTACTTATCATCGCATACATCAAACCTCCTATTGCATTAGCATATGGTACATGAGACATATATTGCTTTTCTTCATCATTTTTAGGATTCAAACCTGAAGAAAGCTTGAAATGAGAAGCTAAAGGGATATTAGCAGGTTTTACCTTATCCATACCGAATCTTTGAAGTATTTTCTCCACACACCTTTTGTGATAGCTACAACTTGCCATTTTTCCTATCTCTGTGTATCTGCATGCCCAAGATCTAATTTGCTGCTCCTAGATCCTTCATATCAAACGTCCTAGCCAAATAAGCCTTTAACCTGCTGATTTCAAACATGCTCTTGCTTGCGACAAACATATCATCAACATATAATACCAAAATAATGAACATGTCATTTTCCAACTTTTTAAAGTACACACAATGATCATACTCACTCCTGGTAAAATATTGACTCACCATGAAAGAATCAAACTTCTTGTATCATTGCCTGGGAGACTGCCTCAGGCCATACAATGATTTTTTGAGCTTGCAAACAAACCTCTTGTTGCGATTCTGAACAAACCCTTCTGGTTGTTCCATGAAAATTTCCTCATCTAAATCTCCATGTAAGAAAGTTGTTTTGACATCTAGCTGCTCTAAATCCAAATCATATAAAACAACTAGTGCTAACAAAATCCTGATAGAAACAAGTTTTACAACTGGTGAAAAAATCTCACGAAATTCAATACCTGCTTTCTGATAAAACCCTTTTGCAACCAATCTGGCTTTGTACTTTGGAACCATTTCATCAACTCCTTTCTTCAGTTTGTACACCCATTTGCAACCAACCACTTTCCTACTCTTCGGAAGTTCCACAAGATCCCATGTTTTGTTCTTTGCCAAAGAATCCATTTATTCCTTCATTGCATGTTTCCATTTTTCACTGTCAGACACTTCTAATGCTTCCTTATAACTGTCAGGTTCTCCTTCATTAGAAATGAAAGCAACAAATGTGACAAAATCATCATACCTCATTGGAAAAGTTCTATCCTGTGTAGATCTCCGTAGAATTTGCTGTGGTATTTCCTCTATTTCTATTTGCTCATCCTCTTCCTGAGGAGTGTCCTCATGAATATCCTCTTCCTGGACATCCTCATGATTCCCCCTTGCAGATGACTGAGTATCAAACTGAATTTGCTGACATTGTGGTACATTAGCCTGTTTCAAATCATTACTTACATCTACATTTGTCAGAGAAAGTTCATCAAATATTACATCTCTATTTATGATGATTTTGTGGACAGTAGGATTCCACAACCTATATCCCTTAACACCATCACCATATCCAACAAATATCAATTTTCTTGACTTAGGATCTAGTTTGGAATGCTGATTTTTCAGAATAAGTGCAGAGGCTTCACAACCAAATACTCTAAGATCAAAATAATCACATGATTGACATGTCCATACCTCTTCTGGAATTTTGCAGTCAATTGCCATTGATGTTGATCGGTTGACCAGGTAACAAGCTATAAGAAATGCCTCTCCCCACAATTCCTGTTGTAACTTCAAATTACTAAGCATACTCCTTGCTCTTTCAAGAAGAGTCATGTTCATGCATTTAGCAATGTCGTTCTGCTACGGAGTGTAAATAGTGGTCTTATGCCTCTCGATCCCATCTTTCTTGCAATAATTATCAAACTCCTTAGAAGTAAATTCAGTTCCATTATGTGTTCTAAGATATTTAATGAACCTACCAGTGCTCTTTTCAACCAAAGCTCTAATCTGCTTAAATATATCAAAAACATCAGCTTTTCTCTTTAATAAATAGATCCAGACTTTCCTCGAGTAATCATCTATAAAATTGACGAAATATGACGATCCCCCATAATAAATTGTAGGAGATGGTCCCCATAGATCAGAATGTATGTAGTCTAGGATACCTTTACTAGTATGTTTTCCAGATTTAAATTTTTGTCTAGCCTGTTTACCATAAATACAGTGCTCACAAAACTTCAAATCTACAGATTTTAAACTAGGAAGCAACTTTTGATCAACAAGTACCTTTATTCCTCTTTCGCTGATATGACCTAACCGCTGATGCCATAGACAAGTGATGTCTGCTGCTGCACCAACTAATGCTACTGTTGCGTGATCGACTTCTGTCCTCCCTTCAAATCTATACAGGTTCCCAACTCTGTTTTCCTTCATAACAACCAAGATACCTTTCGATATCTTCATAACTCCCCCTTGAACTATAAATTTGTAACCAACATCATCAAGAACTCCCATTGATATCAAGTTCTTCCTTAATTCAGGTACATGTCTTACATCTGTTAGAGTCCTAACAGTCCCATCATACATTTTAATTTTGATACTCCCTATCCTAACAGTTTTACATGTAACATTGTTTCCCATTTAAACTACCCCATCATCTATACATTGGTATGAGGAATACCAATTTCTATGAAGACACATATGGTGAGATGCTCCAAAATCAATTAACTAGTCAGAATGGTATTGTGAGACAGTAGATGTAGATAATACCTCATCGATCATACCTAAATCATTCTCGGTTATGTTTGCCTCCTTTGTAGAGTCCTCCTCCTCAGAAGCTTGCTTGCGTTTCCAACAATATTTCTTCAGATGTCTTGCTTTATTGCAATACTAGCACTTGAATTTACTCTTTTTGGCCCTTGACTTTGACCTTGATGTAACCTTTAAATATTGTCCTCTTTCACTGGTTCTTCCTCTGTCCACACTTACTTTTGATGTCGAGGTTTCAAGACTAGATTTCTTACGAGTTTCCTCAGAAAGTAAGGATCCAACAACATCATTGAAGGTAATAGACCCAGTAGAACTCAAACTGATAGAGGTTACAAAATGTGCCCATGACTCAGGCAGAGCGCACAACAGTAAAATCGCCTTGTCTTTAGATTTAATAATATCTTCCATACTATCCAACTGAAAAATAAGAGTATTGAACGCATTCAAGTGATCATAAATTTTTGTACCTTCTTTCAGATGCAAGGTAAATAACTGCCGCTTCAGTAGGATTTTATTCGTCGAGGATTTAGTCATGTACATACTTTCCAACTTTGTCCAGAGACCTGCTGCTATAGTTTCAGACATGATGTTAAATAAAACATCGCTGTCCAAGCACAGACAAATAGTACTGAGAGCTCTTTCATCCATCTCCCCGCAATCTTCATCTGAAATATCCGTGGGTTTCTTCATCTTACTTGCCAGTTCCTTCGCCACTCCTTGCTGCATGAGCATATCCTGCATCTTGACCTTCCATAACTCTAAATTAGTGCTCCCACTGAACTTCTCAATTTCAAATTTGACACTCTGCATTTTCGTCATTCTCTAAAAAAATAGGTCAAAAAAATTTCCAAACCATTTTAAAAACAAAATAGTGGAATAACTAAATCAATAGTTTAAATTCCCAATAAATAAATAGAAAAAAGGTTTTCTAATAAATATAAGTCACCTTATAATTCCCACCTTAATCCATTATATATTTATACCTTTTAAACTATCCATCATATAAGAACAAAAAAGATCCACTACTTTTAACTTTAACCTATGATAAGCTTAAAAAAATCCAAGCTCTCATGCTTTAACCAAAAAGGATTCTTTTAACTTTTACTTATGGCAAGCTTAAAACCAAGCACTCACACTTTAACCCAAAAAGTAATATAAAATAATATGACATACCTTTTCACGGTAATAAAACAATTGTCGTGCTCCTCGATGAACTTACCCCACGATAATTCTCAAGAATTTTAATTTTATAAGTGTGCTATAAAATTGTCGCGCCCTACTAAGATTAGGACCCACGATAAACTCAAATTTTGTCGCACCCTACTAAGCTTAGGACCCATAAACTCGAATTTTTTCCCCCTCCTCTCCTCAGGTAACTTTTGATCAGTAAACCTGTAAAACAAACCAGAATTTCTACTCTTCAAGTGATAGGATGGATGAAGATCACTCTTAACTTTCTTGTTCTCTGCAGCCTCCTACCAAGCTCTGATACCACTTGTTGGATCAAACAACCACACAAGACAATATGCAGTGGAAGCAATTAAACCAAGAAAGCAAATAATGACACACACATAAAATATACACAGAGATTTAAGTGGTAAAAACCTCTATAGGGAAACATCCACGGAGCAATGGTATCGGTCTTCTTATTATTCAGTAACTGAAGATTACAACAACTCTCAACTCTTCAATACTTCTCTATGAGAATACAAGAAAATATACATTTTTTACATGGTTACTGATAATTGTATACTCGGTTAGACAGTTATATAGTCACCGAGAGACTGGTTGTCACCCGTTTCCAACAATCTCCACTTTGACAACAATTTACCTGATACCATTGCTCATTGCTCTATTCATCACCTTTCCTGCAAGACTAGAGAAGCTAAGCACCACCGTAGCTTCTCTAAAGTAACTGGCTTCGTGAACATGTATGCACTATTCTTTTCACTGTGAACCTTTTCAAGAACCACCCACCTTCATCAACAACATGTCTAACAAAATGATTTTTACAGGAATATGTTTTGTCTTACGGTAATAAGCTGGATTTTTAGCCAAATGAATATCACTTTGACTATCACAGAAAATATTTATAGTGTTATGAACCTTTCCTAACTCACCTAGCAAACCTTTTAACCAGACTGCCTCTTTGCAAGTATGTGAAGCAACTATATATTCTGAAGCTTTGACATCCAACTAATAGCTGCACTTGCAAGAGTAAAAACATAACCTGAAGTGGACCTCCCCTTGTCCAAATCACTTGCAAAATATGAATCAACATAACCACAGACTTTATCACTGCAACCATCAAAAGAGATAAATAGTCGCTTGTGCCTCTAAGATACCGAAGCACCCATTTCACTGCTTCCCAATGCTCTTTTCCCGGATTTTCCATGTAACTACTGACAACACCAACTGCATGTGAAATATCTGGTCTTGTACTTATCATCGCATACATCAAACTTCCTACTACATTAGCATATGGTACACGAGACATATACTGCTTTTCTTCATCATTTTTAGGACTCAAACCTGAAGAAAGCTTGAAATGAGAAGCTAAAGGGATATTAGAAGGTTTCACCTTATCCATACCAAATCCCTGAATTATTTTCTCCACATACTTCTTTTGTGATAACCAAAGCTTGCCCTTTTTCTTGTCTCTGTGTATCTGCATGCCCAAGATCTGATTTGCTGCTTCTAGATCCCTCATATCAAACGTCCTAACCAACTGATCCTTTAACTTGCTGATTTCAAACATGCTCCTTCTTGCGACAAGAATATCATCAACATATAATACCAAAATATTGCACATGTTGTTTTCCAACTTTGTAAAGTACACACAATGATCATACTCACTCCTTGTAAAATTCTGACTTACCATCAAAGAATCAAACTTCTTGTACCATTGCCTAGGAGACTACCTCAAGCTATACAATGATTTTTTGAGCTTGCAAACAAACCTCTTGTTGCGATTTTGAACAAACCCTTTTGGTTGTTCCATGAACATTTCCTCATCTAAATCTCCATGTAAGAAAGTTGTTTTGACATCTAGCTGCTCTAACTCCAAATCATATAAAACAACTCGTGCTAACAGAATCTTGATAAAAACAAGTTTTACAATTGGCGAAAAAATCTCACGAAAGTCAATACCTACTTTCTGAGAAAACCCTTTTGCAACCAATCTGGCTTTGTACTTCGAAACCATTTCATCAACTTCTTTCTTCAGTGTGTACACCCATTTGTAGCCAACCACTTTCCTACTCGTCGCAAGTGCCACAAGATCCCATGTTTTGTTCCTTGCCAAAGAATCCATTTCTTCTTTCATTGCATGTTTCCATTTGTCACTGTTGGACACTTCTAATGCTTCCTTATAACTGTTAGGTTCTCCTTCATTAGAAATGAAAGCAATAGATGTGACAAAATCATCATACCTGTTTGGAAAAGTTTTGTCCCGTGTAGATCTTTGTAGAATTTGCTTTGGTATTTCCTCTATTTATGTCTGCTCATCCTCTTTCAGAGGAGTGTCCTCATGAATATCCTCTTCTTGGATATCCTCATGATTCCCCCTCGCAAGTGACTAAGTATCAAACTGAATTTGCTGAAACTGTGGTACATTAGCTTGTTTCAAATCATTACTTACATTGACATTTGTCAGAGAAAGTTCATCAAATATTACATCTCTGTTTATGATCATTTTGTGGACAGTAGGATTCCACGAGCTATATCCATTAACACCATCACTATATCCAACAAAGATCAATTTTCTTGACTCAGGATCTAGTTTGGAAGGCTGAATTTTTTGAATAAGTGCATAGCCTTCACAACCAAATACTCTAAGATTAGAATAATCACATGATTGACTTGTCCATACCTCTTCTAGAATTTTGCAATCAATTGTTGTTGATGGTGATCCGTTGACCAGGGAACAAGCTGTAAGCAATGCCTCTCCCCACATTCCTGCTGCAACTTCACAATATTGAGCATACTCCTTGCTCCTTCAAGAAGATTCCTGTTCATGCGTTCAGCAATGCCGTTAAGCTACGGAGTGTAAACAGTGGTCTTATGCCTCTCAATCCCATCTTTCTTGCAATAATTATCAAAGTCCTTAGAAGTAAATTCGGTTCCATTATCTGCTCTAAGACATTTAATGAATTTGCCAGTGCTCTTTTCAACCAAAGCTCTAAACTGCTTAAATATATCAACAACATCATCTTTTCTCTTTAATAAATAGATCCAAACTTTCCTCGAGTAATCATATATAAAACTGACGAAATATGATGATCCCCCATAAGAAATTGTAGGAGATGGTCCCCATAGATTAGAATGTATGTAGTCTAGGATACCTTTACTAGTATGCTTTCCAGATTTAAATTTTTTTCTAGCCTGTTTACCATAAATACAGTGCTCACAAAACTTCAAATCTACAGATTTTAAACTAGGAAGCAACTTTCGATCAGCAAGTACCTTCATTCCTCTTTCGCTGATATGACCTAACCACTGATGCCATAGACGATTGATGTCTACTGCTGTACCAACTCATGCTAATGTTGCGTGATCGACTTCTATCCTTCCTTCAAGTCTATATAGGTTCCCAACTCTGTTTGCCTTCATAACTAGCAAGATACCTTTCGATATCTTGATAACTCCACCTTGAATTGTAAATTTGTAACCAACATCATCAAGAACTCCCATTGATGTCAAGTTCTTCCTTAGTTCAGGTAGATGTCTCACATCTGTTAGAGTCCTAATAGTCCCATCATACATTTTAATTCTGATACTCCCTATCCCAACAGTTTTACATGTAACATTATTTCCCATATAAACTACCCCGTCATCTATAGATTGGTATATGGAATACCAATTTCTATGAAGACACATGTGGTGAGATGGTCCAGAATCAATTAACCAGTCAGAATGGTATTGTGAGATAGTTGATGTAGATAATACCCCATCAATCATACCTAAATCTTTCTCGACTATGTTTTCCTCCTTTGTAGAGTCCTCCTCCTCAGAAGCTCGCTTGCATTTCCAGCAATCTTTCTTAAGATGTCCTGCTTTATTGCAATACCAACACTTAAATTTACTCTTTTTTCCCCTCGAATATGACCTTGATGTACCCTTTGAATGTTGTCCTCTTTCACTAGTTCTTCCTTTGGCTACATTTACTCCTGATGTCGAGGTTTCAAGACTAGATTTCTTACAAGTTTCCTCAGAAAGTAAGTCTCCCACAACATCATCGAAGGTAATAGAGTCAGTAGAACTCAAATTAACAGAGGTTACAAAATGTGGTCATGACTCGAGTAGAGAGCACAGCAGTAAAATCTCCTTGTCTTCAGATTTAATAATATCTTCCATACTAGCCAACTGGAAAATAAGAGTATTGAATGCATTCAAGTGATCATAAATTTTTTTACCTTCTTTCAGACGCAAGGTAAATAACTACCGCTTCAGGAGGATTTTATTTGTCAAGGATTTAATCATGTAAAGACTTTCCAACTTTGTCAAGAGATCTGCTGATGCAGTTTCAAACACGATGTTAAATAAAACATCGTTGGCCAAGCACAGACGAATAGTACTGAGAGCTCTTTCATCCATCTCCCCCCAATCTTCATCTAAAATATCCACGGGTTTCTTTGTATTACCTGCCAGTGCCTTCGCCACTCCTTGCTGCATGAGCATATTCCACATATTGAACTTCCATAACTCGAAATTATTGCTCCCATTGAACTTCTCAATTTCAAAGTTGACACTCTGCGTTTTCGCCATTCTCTCAAAAAACTAGGTCAAAAAAATTTCCAAACTGTTTAAAACAAAAAAATAGTGGAATAACTAAATCAATAGCTTAAATTCCCAATAAATAAATACAAAAAAGGTTTTCTAATAAATATAAGTCACCTTATAACTCCCTATTAAGTTTAAACCAAATAGACTAGCAAGATCACTGAAAGAAACATAATCACAAGATAGACACAGAATTTACCCTGGGAAACCCTCATGGGGTAGAAAACCCAACAAAGCTTTCCTCAATAAGATGATCAACCAAAATACAAGATGTGCTCCCTCCTTCTCTACCTTCTTAGCAGATCTCCCAGACAAGTGTGCTACTTTTCTGAGTTGTACAAGTGTGTCTAATGAGGAGTTCACCTCCTCTATTTATACTAACTCTCGACTGACCAAAATACCTAATGGGGCCGACCTCTCCTGAAGAAGTCTAATAACCCCTAAAATATAAGAACAGGGCCTACCCCCACATGGTGGGTCTAATAACCCTAGTTACCACAAACCCCCGGAGGAATAATCATCTCCGAATACATGATAGGGTTACCTCGGAGGGATGAAACATCTCCGGAATAATAATGTACAAATTATAATATTCTTAGAAGTTACAATATTCAACACTCCCCCTTAACGAGAAGGATATTATAACAACATCTGCAGGAGAAAGGAGTCATCGACTACATCGTACATGATACATCTATAAATCATCGGAAGCTTTCTTCAATTCATCATCATCAGTAACTCAACCAGTTATTGGAACATCAATGTTATCGTCATTGTACGTTCATCATCACACAATCATCAGCATCGTCATCACACGATCATCAGCATCGTCATCGCACGATCATCAGCATCATCATCACACGATCATCAGCATCGTCATCACACGATCATCAGCATCATCATCGCACGATCATCAGCATCGTCATCGCACGATCATTAGCATCGTCATTGCACGATCATCAGCATCGTCATCACACGATCATCAGCATCGTCATCGTATGATCATCAGCATACAATCAATTTACAGGATGATCAATGCTTCTCTCTTTAGGACATATGTCCATGGATGATACAATCCAGATCAAGTTCCAGGATGATCAGTCCTTATCACTTTAAGACAAGTCTCATGTCTAGGAACGATGCAATCCCTATCCAGTTCCAGGATGATCAGTCCTTATCAATTTAAGACAAGTCTCATGTCTAGGGACGATGCAATCCCGATCCAGTTCCAGGATGATCAGTCCTTATCAATTTAAGACAAGTCTCATGTCTAGGGACAATGCAATCCCGATCCAGTTCCGGGATGATCAGTCCTTATCACTTTAAGACAAGTCTCATGTCTAGGGACGATGCAATCCCGATCCAGTTCTAGGATGATCAGTGCTTATCACTTTAAGACAAGTCTCATGTCTAGGGACAATGCAATCCTGATCCAGTTCTAGGATGACCAGTCCTTATCAATTTAAGACAAGTCTCATGTCTAGGGACGATGCAATCCCGATCCAGTTCTAGGATGATCAGTCCTTATCACTTTAAGACAAGTCTCATGTCTAGGTACGATGCAATCCCATCACATACATTTTTAACCGAGGTCCAGGGACGATGCAGTCCTATCTTCCATTCTCGAAGACACCTGTCTACGGCTCACTTTAGGACTGAAGTCCAGGGATGATCCAATCCTTTTTTCTTTCTCGGAGACACCTGTCTACGGCTCACTTTAGGACTGAAGTCCAGGGATGATCCAATCCTTTTTCTTTCTCGAAGATACCTGTCTATGACTCACTTTAGGAATGAAGTCCAGGGATGATCCAATCCTTTTTCTTTCTCGGAGACACCAGTCTACGGCTCTCTTCAGGATGATGCAATCCTATCATGTCCACCAAGGACTTCATTCTCGGAGACATCATGTCTATGGCTCTCTTAAGGATGATGCAATCCTATCATGTCCACCAAGGACTTCATTCTCGGAGACATCATGTCTACGGCTCTCTTTAGAAATTAAGTTCAAGGATGATCCAATCCTCACATGTATTCTCATCAATATAGGTACAAGTATCCTCAACCATACAAGTACATTTAATCAATACATGTATCATCAAAAAATATGTATTCTCACTAATACATTTAACATTAAAAGCATGTATTCTCACTAATACATCTATCATCAAAAACATGTATTCTCACTAATACATCTAACATCAAAAGCATGTATTCTCACTAATACATCTAGCATGTATTCTCACTAATACATCTTATCATCAAAAGCATGTATTCTCACTAATACATCTGACATCAAAAGCATGTATTCATACTAATACATCTAACATCAAAAACATGTATTCTCACTAATACATCTAACATCAAAAGCATGTATTCTCACTAATACATCTAACATCAAAAGCATGTATTTGTAAAAACTAAGTATTCTAAGCATAAGAGTCCTAAATCTAAATATTTCTAAGTATCTAGGTGTGGTGAGCAATTAACCTTATCATCAACCTTGTATTCGATGAGGCAATCTCATCATCAGTGACTATACTACTCCCCCTTTCAAGGAGGGTCCTTTTGAACCACACCAAGCTTGTCTCGGAAGTATTCAAATTTCACTCGAGACAGAGGTTTGGTCAAGATATCAGCAATTTGATCCTCAGTGCTTACATACTCGAGCTTGATAGCTCCTCTCTGCACCATATCTCGTATATAAAAGTATCGGATCTCTATGTGTTTTGACTTATCGTGGAATATAGGATTTTCTGTCATCTTAATGCAGCTTTGATTGTCACACATAATCATAGTGGGATCCATTTCTAAGTCAAACACTCCAGATAATAGCTTCCGAATCCATACTACTTCACAGCTGGTAGAGCAAGCAGCTATATATTCTTCTTCAGCAGTTTTGAGGGCCACACTAGATTGTTTCTTGCTGAACCATGAGATCATGGCAAATCCAAGACCATAACATCCACCTGATGTACTCTTTCTGTCTGAGACACTTCCTGCCCAATCAGAATCTGAGTAACCATGTAACTTGAGTTCATGACCTCCAAGATAATATAGACCAAAATCCAATGTACCTTTTAGATATCTCATCACATGCTTTGCAGCTATTAAATGAACCTTTCTAGGTTCTACTAGATACTGGCTTAGAATATTTACAGCAAAGCATATATCTGGCCTAGTATTAAATACATCAATGACCCAATGATTTGTCTATATAGAGTTAGGTCTACTAGTTCCGATGAGTCATCAACTAATAACTTTAGGTTGGAGTCCGTGGGAGTGGCCATGGGTTTACATTCCAACATATCAAACCTTTTTAGAATCTCCACAGCATACTTACCTTGATTCAGAAAGATTCCTTTTGGTTCTTGCCATACTTCTAGACCTAAGAAGTAGTGCATTAATCCGAGATCTTTCATCTCGAATTCTGAAGAAAGCTTCTTCTTGCTTTCAATAATTTGTTTCTCATTTCCGGTTAGAAATAAATCATCTACATATAACAACAGTATAACTGGTTCATCATCCATCACTTTGAGATAAAGATTTGGGTCAGCTTTACTCTTGGTAAAACCCATGCTAGTTAAGAAATTGTCAATCCTTCCATACCAGGCCCTGGGAGCTTGCTTTAACCCATATAATGCCTTTTTCAATTTACATACATGAGTCCTTCCGTCTTTAACCTCAAACCCTTGTGGTTGTTCTATGTACACTTCTTCTTCAATTACACCATTCAGAAAAGCTGTCTTAACATCCATTTGGTGTAATTTCCACTTCATCATAGATGCAAGTGCCATGATAGTTCTAATTGAAGTATACCTAGCGACAGGTGCAAAAACATTTTCATAGTCAATTCCCTCCTTCTGAGAGAATCCTCTGGCTACAAATATTGCCTTATATTTTTCAATGCTACCATCTGTAGCATGTTTTATTTTGAAAATCCATTTGGAAGAAACCACACTTTTATCTTTTGGTTTGGGAACTATATCCCAGACATCATTTTTCATTATTGACTGATATTCTTCTGTCATTGCTTCTATCCATTCTTTCTTCTGAGCTGCCTCTTCATAGCTAGTTGGTTGTTGATCCACAAGATCACACATCAGGGCCATATAGTTGGACACTAGCTTTGGTTTCTTTCTTTCTCTAGTGGTGCCTTCAGGAGCTCCATATCTTTCAGCTCCTTGAATAATATCTCTAGCCCATGCTGGCCTTCTTTTCTTAGACAAATCTGTAATAGGAGGTTCTTGTGGTTCCAACATGTCATGATCCTCTGGTGAATCATCTTCAGGGATGTGTACAGCCTCTGTGATTCTAGGAGATGGATCTTCTTCATAGATTTCTTCAAGTTGGCACTTCCTAGATTTCTTGAGAGCTGCTTCTTCATCAAATGTTACATCTCTACTTGTTTCTATATGATGAAAACCTGGTATGTAAATTTTGAAGGCTTTGGATGATTCACAATAACCAACAAATATTCCCTTCTTACCAGAAGGATCCAACTTGGTTCTCTTTTCTTTTGGAATATGGATGTACACAGGACACCCAAATATCTTAAGATGACTTACCTCGAGCTTCTTTCCTGTAAACACTTCTTCTGGAGTTTTGAAGTCAAGAGCACTATGGGATAGTCTATTTTGCACATAAACTGCTGTCTTAGCTGCTTCAGCCCATAGATACATAGGAAGATCTTGATCATGTATCATAGTCTTTACAGCTTCCATGATGGTTCTATTTTTCCTTTCAACAACCCCATTTTGTTGGGGATTGTAGGGAGTGGTTAGTTCTCTGTTAATTCCAGTTTCTTTACAAAAGTCTTCAAAGTCTTTTGAAGTATATTCTCCACCATTATCTGTTCTGAGAATTTTGATTCTCTTTTCCAAGAGATTTTCTATTAGAGCCTTGAACTCTTTGAACTTTCCAAAGACTTCATTCTTACCTTTTAGAAAGTATATCCAAGTTTTCCTTGAATAGTCATCAATGAATGAAAGATAGTATTCAAACCCACTTAGAGAAGTGGTGGGCATTGGTCCACATACATCTGAGTGTATTAGCTCCAAAATGCTCTTAGTCTTTCTTTCACTCTTTGGAAAGGGGTTCTTGACATTCTTCCCTTTCTTACACCCTTTACATGAGCCATCATGATCAGCCTTCAAGTCTGGTAATCCTATGACCACCTTGCTTAGATAGGGTAAGGCTTTGTAGTTAATGTGAGCTAATCTTCTATGCCATAGCTCACCGGGGCTAGAGATTTCATGAGCAAGGGCAGTTTCTGGATGACCCTTGAGCTTATAGAGACCTCCTTCTTCTTCACCAATGACAACTGCATCTTTAATTGATTTTCCTTTGGACCACATGAGTACTTGTCCATCTATGAAAGCCACCCTAAAGCATTTCTTATCTAGTGCTGAGATAGAGAGTAGGTTCTTCTTTAAACCTGGTACATATAAGACTTCTTTCATTTTCAAGGGTGTTCCTGAATCAAGCTTGTAGCTTGCTTCACCAATTCCCTTGATGGGATATTGATAATCATCTCCTAGAGATACCTTTTGGGGTGAGGACTTTTCTTCAATTCTTGAGAAAGTTTTCTTTTGACCTGTCATGTGCTTTGAAGCACCACTGTCAATGAGCCATGTATCTTCACCAGGGGACACAGATCCAGAGAGTGCAGAAAATAGGACATATTCTTCTAGATCTTCTTTCTTTACTTTAGATCTTTTCCTTTGAGGCCTTTCCTCCTCCTCCTCTTCTTCTTATTCTCCTTCTTCTTCTTCACTATCATCTTCTACCATATGTGCATGATGTCTTTTGTGAACAAACTTCTTCTTCTTCTTTCCTGGAAAAGTACAGTCTTTAGCATAGTGTCCTAGTTTAAAACAACTATAACATTGGACTGTGGAGAGGTCTCTTTCTGATTTTGTTCCTCCTTTCCTTTTGATTCTATGAGAGGGTTGAGACCTCTTGTAGTTCACTTTCTTGAAATGGCCTCTCTTTCCTCTTTTGGTGTGGGTGGCCAAAGCTTGGTCATCCTCTTTGAGAAGAGCTTCTCTGTTGGCTACCCTAGCCTCTTCTTGAACACAATCCTCCCATACTACATCAAACTTCATGCTTTCTTTTCTGGCACACATGGTTTGTATGAAAGATTCCCAACGTCTAGTGAGACCATTTAGGGCAGTCATCACAAGTTCATCTTCATCAAGAGTATCACCAATGGCATCTAGTTGCTCCTTGATTAGAGATACTCTTGAGAAGTAGTCTTGAATGGATTCTCCTTTGTGCATCTTGGTACTCTTCAATTGAGTCCTTAAGTTCATCTTCCTATTGATGTTCTTTCCTTCATAAATTCTTCCTAGGGCATCATACATTTCCTTTGGAGTCTTCTTGGAAGCCACTTGGGGAATCAAGTGGTATTTAATAGAATAGAATCAGCTATGATTCTCTTTTCCCTAATCAAATCCTTCCTATGCTTCTCTTTGGCTTCATCTCCTTCCGGTTCTGCAACTTCATCTTTGACATAATGAGCAAGATCATTCTCTTCAAGAATGAGATCAATTCTGTATTTCCATGCTCGGAAATTCTCTATGCCTTCTAGCTTGTCTTCAAGCTTAGTGTTTGGAGCCATCTTCTTTTGGGGGAGTCCAATAGATAAGAGACAGAGTAGTACTTACCTAGAAATATTTACCTTTTTACCTTTCTGGATCCTGGGACAGAATTTCTGGATGATCGCACTTTTGGTAAAACTAGGGTTTGACTTTCCCGGAGTTCTATCCAACCAAAAAGTTCGATATAGGGCTCAAAAGATTGGTTTTGAGAAGGGCTATCTAGCCATGTAATCAGAATTCAAAAATGCCAACTTTTTTCTAAACCCAATTTCTGACTTATTGCACTTTTGGTAAAACTAGGGTTTGGATTTCCCGGAGTTCTACCCAACCAAAAAGTTCGATCTAGGGCTTCAAAGATTGGTATTGAGAAGGGCTATCCAGCCATGTAATCAAAATTCAAAAATACCAACTTTTTTCTAAAACCCTAACTTTCACCGGAGAGAGAGAGAGAGGTATTCTTACCTTGTGAAAGATGTCCTATTCAGTCTAGCTCTGATACCATGTTAAGTTTAAACCAAATAGACTAGCAAGATCAATGAAAGAAACATAATCACAAGATAGACACAGAATTTACCCTGGGAAACCCTCATGGGGTAGAAAACCCAGCAAAGCTTTCCTCAATAAGATGATCAACCAAAATACAAGATGTGCTCCCTCCTTCTCTACCTTCTTAGCATATCTCCCAGACAAGTGCGCTACTTTTCTGAGTTGTACAAGTGTGTCTAATGAGGAGTTCACCTCCTCTATTTATACTAACTCCTGACTGACCAAAATACCTAATGGGGCCGACGTCTCCTGGATAAGTCTAATAACCCCTAAAATATAAGAACAGGGCCTACCCCCACATGGTGGGTCTAATAACCCTAGTTACAACAAACCCCCGGAGGAATAATCATCTCCGGATACATGATAGGGTTACCTCGGAGGGATGAAACATCTCCGGAATAATAATGTACAAATTATAATATTCTTAGAAGTTACAATATTCAACACTCCCACCTTAATCCATTATATATTTATTCCTTTTAAACTATCCATCATATAAGAACAAAAAAGATCCACTACTTTTAACTTTCACTTATGATAAGCTTAAAAAACTGCAAGCACTCATGCTTTAACCCAAAATGATTCTTTTAACTTTTACTTATGGTAAGCTTAAAACCAAGCACTCACGCTTTAACCCAAAAAGGAATATAAAATAATATGTGATACCTTTTCACAGTAATAAAACAATTGTCGCACTCCTTGATGAACTTACCCCGCGATAATTCTCAAGAATTTTAATTTTATAAGTGTGCTATAAAATTGTCACGCCCTACTAAGCTTAGGACCCGCGATAAAATCTAATTTTCGCCCCCTTCTCTCCTCAGGTAACTTTTGACCAATAAACCTATAAAACAAACTGGAATTTCTACTCTTCAAGTGATAGGATGGATGAAGATCACTCTTAACTTTCTCGTTCTCTATAGCCTCCTACCAAGCTCTGATACCACTTGTTGGATCAAACAATCATAGAACACAATATGTAGCGGAAGCAATTAAACCAAGAAAGAAAATAATGACACACACATAAAATATATGCAGAGATTTATGTGGTAAAACCCTCTATAGGGAAAAACCCACGGCACAATGGTATTAGTATTATTGTTATTCATTAACTGGAGATTACAACAACTCTCAACTCTGCAATACTTCTCCACGAGAATACAAGAAATATCTACATTTCTTAAATGGTTACTCACAAGTATATACTCAGTTAGATAGCTACGTAGTCATCGAGAGATCGGTTGTCACCCATTTCCAACAATCTCCACCTTGACAACAATTTACCTGATACCATTTCTCATTGCTCTATTCATCACCTTTCCTGCAAGCCTAGAGAAGCTAAGCACCACCGTAGCTTCTCTAAATTAACTGGCTTCGTGAACATGTCTGCACTATTCTTTTGAGTGTGAACCTTTTCAAGAACCACTCCACCTTCATCAATGACATGTCTAACAAAATGATATTTTACAGGAATATGTTTTGTCTTACTGTGATAAGCTGGATTTTTAGCCAAACGAATAGCACTTTGACTATCACAATTTTTTTTTACAGTGTTATGAACCTTTCCTAACTCACCCAGCAAACCTTTTAACTAGACTGCCTCTTTGCAAGCATGTGAAGCAGCTATATATTCTGCCTCTGTAGTGGATAAAGCAACAATATTCTGAAGCTTTGACATCCAACTAATAGCTGCACCTGCAAGAGTAAAAACATAACCTGAAGTGGACCTCCTCTTTTCCAAATCACCTGCAAAATCAGAATCAACATAACCACAGACTTTATCACTGCAACCATCAAAAGTGATACAATAGTAGCTTATGTCTCTAAGATACCGAAGCACCCATTTCACTATTGCCCAATGCTCTTTTACTCGATTTACCATGTGTCTACTAACAACACCAACTGCATGTGAAATATTTGGTCTTGTACTTATCATCGCATACATAGAACTTCCTACTGCATTAGCATATGGTACATGAGACATATACTGCTTTTCTTCATCATTTTTAGGAATCAAACCTAAAGAAAGCTTGAAATGAGAACCTAAAGGGATATTAGCAGGTTTCACCTTATCCATACTGAATCCCTGAAGTATTTTCTCCACATACTTCTTTTGTGATAACCACAACTTTCCATTTTTCCTGTGTCTGTGTATCTGCATGCCCAAGATCTGATTTGCTGCTCCTAGATCCTTCATATGAAACGTCCTAGCCAACCAAGCCTTTAACCTGCTGATTTCAAACATGCTCTTGCTTGCAACAAGCATATCATCAACATATAATACCAAGATAATGAACATGTCATTTTCCAACTTTTTAAAGTACACACAATGATCATACTCACTCCTTGTAAAATTCTGACTCACCATGAAAGAATCAAACTTCCTGTACCATTGCATGGGAGACTGCCTCAGGCCATACAAATATTTTTTGAGCTTGCAAACAAACCTCTTGTTGTGATTCTGAACAAACCCTTCTGGTTTTTCCATGAAAATTTCCTCATCTAAATCTCCATGTAAGAAATTTGCTTTGACATCTAGCTGCTCTAACTCCAAATCATATAAAACAACTAGTGCTAACAGAATCCTGATAGAAACAATTTTACAACTGGTGAAAAAATATCATGAAAGTCAATACCTTCTTTCTGAGAAAACCCTTTTGCAACCAATCTAGCTTTGTACTTCGGAACCGTTTTATTAGTTCTTTTCTTCAGTTTGTACACCCATTTGTAGCAAACCACTTTCCTACTCTTCGGAAGTTCCACAAGATCCCATGTTTTTTTCTTAGCCAAACAATTCATTTCTTCTTTCATTCCATGTTTCCATTTGTCACTGTCAGACACTTCTAATGCTTCCTTATAACTATCAGGTTCTCCTTCATTAGAAATGAAAGCAACAGATGTGAAAAAATCATCATACATGTTTGGAAAAGTTCTGTCCCGTGTAGATCTCCATAGAATTTGCTGTGGTATTTCCTCTATTTTTGTCTGCTCATCCTCTTCCCGAGGAGTGTCCTCATGAATATCCTCTTCCTAGACATCCTCATGATTCCCCATCGCAGATGATTGGGTATCAAACTGAATTTGCTGAAACTGTGGGACATTAGCCTATTTCAAATCATTACTTACATCTACATTTGTCAGAGAAAGTTCATCAAATATTACATCTTTGTTTATGATGATTTTGTGGACAGTAGGATTCCACAACCTATATCCCTTAACACCATCACCATATCCAGCAAAGATCAATTTTCTTGACTTAGGATCTAGTTTGGAACGTTGATTTTTCAGAATAAGTGCATATGCTTCACAACCAAATACTCTAAGATTAGAATAATCACATGATTGACATGTCCATACCTCTTTTGGAATTTTGTAGTCAATTGCAATTGATGGTGATCGGTTGACCATGTAACAAGCTGTAAGCAATGCCTCTCCCCACAATTCTTGCTGGAACTTCGCATTACTGAGCATACTCCTTGCTGTTTCCAGAAGAGTCCCTTTCATACATTCAGCAACGTCGTTCTGCCGCGGAGTGTAAACATTGGTCTTATGCCTCTCGATCCCATCTTTCTTGCAAGAATTATCAAACTCCTTAGAAGTAAATTCGGTTCCATTATCTGTTCTAAAACATTTAATGAACCTAGCAGTGCTCTTTTCAACCAAAGCTCTAAACTACTTAAATATATAAAAAATGTCAGCTTTTCTCATTAATAAATAGATCCAAACTTTCCTAGAGTAATCATCTATAAAACTGACGAAATATGATGATCCCCCATAAGAAATTGTAGGAGATGGTCCCCATAGATCAGAATGTATGTAGCTTAGGATACCTTTACTAGTATGTTTTCCAGATTTAAATTTTTGTCCAGCCTGTTTACCATAAATACAATGCTCACAAAAATTCAAATCTACAGATTTTAAACTAGGAAGCAACTTTCAATAAGCAAGTACCTTCATTCTTCTTTCGCTGATATGACCTAACCGCTGATGCCATAGACAAGTGATGTCTTCTGCTGCGCAACCTGATGCTACTGTTGCGTGATTGACTTCCGTCCTCCCGTCAAGTCTATACAGGTTCCCAACTCTGTTTTCCTTCAGAACAACCAAGATACCTTTCGATATCTTCATAACTCCACCGTGAACTGTAAATTTGTAACGAACGTCATCAAGAACTCCCATTGATATGAATTTCTTCCTTAGTTCAGGTACATGTCTCACAACTGTTAGAGTCCTAATAGTCCCATCATACATATTAATTCTGATACTCCCTATCCCAACAGTTTTACATGTACCATTTTTTCCCATATAAACTACCCTGTCATCTATAGATTGGTGTGAGGAATACCAATTTCTATGAAGACACATGTGGTGAGATGGTCCAGAATCAATTAACCAGTCAGAATGGTATTGTGAGACAGTAGATATAGATAATACCTCATTGATCATACCTGAATCATTCTCGGCTATGTTCACCTCCTTTGTAGAGTCCTCCTCCTCAGAAGCTTGCTTGCATTTCCGACAATCTTTCTTAAGATGTCTTGCTTTATTGCAGTACCAACACTTCAATTTACTCTTTTTTCCCTTCAGCTTTGACCTTGATGTACCCTTTGAATGTTGTCCTCTTTCAATGGTTCTTCCTCTGGCGACATTTACTTCTAATGTCAAGGTTTCAAGACTATATTTCTTACGAGTTTCCTCAGAAAGTAAGTCTCCCACAACATCATCGAAGGTAATAGACTCAGTAGAACTCAAACTGATAGAGGTTACAAAATGTGCCCACGACTCAGGCAGAGAGCAGAACAGTAAATTCACCTTGTCTTTAGATTTAATAATATCTTCCATACTAGCCAATTGACAAATAAGAGTATTGAACGCATTCAAGTGATAAAAAAAATTTGTACCTTCTTTCAGATTTAAGGTAAATAACTGTCGCTTCAGGAGGATTTTATTCGTCAAGGATTTAGTCATGTACAGACTTTCCAACTTTGTCCAGAGACCTATTGCTGTAGTTTCAGACACAATGTTAAATAAAACATCGTCGACCAAGCACAGACGAATAGTACTAAGAGCTATTTAATCCATCTCCCCCCAGTCTTCATCTGAAATATCTGCAGGTTTCTTAGTCTTACCTGCCATTACCTTCGCCACTCCTTACTGCACAAGCATATCCTGCATCTCTACCCTCCATAAATTGAAATTATTGCTCCCATTGAACTGCTCAATTTCAAATTTGACACTCTGCGTTTTCGCCATTCTCTCAAAAAACTAGGTAAAAAAACTTTCCAAACTGTTTAAAAAAAAATAGTGGAATAACTAAATCAATAGTTTAAATTCCCAATAAATAAATAGAAAAAAAGTTTTCTAAGAAATATAAGTCACCTCATAACTCCCACCTTAATCCATTATATATATATTTATACCTTTTAAACTATCCATCATATAAGAACAAAAAAGATCCACTACTTTTAACTTTCAGTTATGATAATCTTAAAAAATTCCAAGCACTCACACTTTAACCCAAAAGGCTTCTTTTAACTTTTACTTATGGTAAGCTTAAAACCAAGCACTCACGCTTTAACCCAAAAAGGAATATAAAATAATATGAGATAACTTTTCACGGTAATAAAACAATTGTCGCCCTCCTCGATGAACTTACCCCGCGATAATTCTCAAGAATTTTAATTTTATAAGTGTGCTATAAAATTGTTGCCCCCTACTGAGCTTAGGACCCGTGATAAACTCAAATTTTGTCACACCCTACTAAGATAAGGACCCGTGATAAACTCAAATTTTTGCCCCCTTCTCTCCTCAGGTAACTTTTGACCAGTAAACCTATAAAACAAACCAATATTTCTACTCTTTAAGTGATAGGCTGGATGAAGATCACTCTTAACTTTCTCGTTCTCTGCGGCCTCCTACCAAGATCTGATACCTGTTGTTGGATCAAACATCCACAGAACACAATATGCAATAGAAGCAATTAAACCAAGAAAGCAAATAATGACACACACATAAAATATACGCAGAGATTTATGTGGTAAAACCCTCTAGAGGGAAACATCCACGGAGCAATGGTATTGGTCTTCTTATTATTTAGTAACTGGAGATTACAATAACTCTCAACTCTTTGTGTATCTGCATGCCCAAGATCTGATTTGCTGCTCCTAGATCCTTCATATCAAACGTCCTAGCCAACTGAGCCTTTAACCTGCTGATTTAAAACATGCTCTTGCTTGCGACAAGCACATCATCAACATATAATACCAAAATAATGAAAAATGTCATTTTCAAACTTTTTAAAGCACACACAATAATCATACGCACTCCTGGTAAAATTCTGACTCACCATGAAAGAATCAAATTTCTTGTACCATTTCCTGCGAGACTACCTCAGGCCATACAATGATTTTTTGAGCTTGCAAACAAAACTCTTGTTGCGATTTTGAACAAACCCTTCTGGTTGTTCCATGAAAATTTCCTCATCTAAATCTCCATGTAAGAAAGTTGTTTTGACATCTAGCTGCTCTAACTCCAAATCATATAAAACAACTAGTGCTAACAGAATCCTGATAGAAACAAGTTTTACAACTGGTGAAAAAATATCATGAAAGTCAATACCTACTTTCTGAGAAAACCCTTTTGCAACCAATATGGCTTTATACATCGGAACCGTTTCATCAGCTCCTTTCTTCAGTTTGTACACCCATTTGCATCCAACCACTTTCCTACTCTTAACTTTCACTTATGATAAGCCTAAAAAAGTCGAAGCACTCACGCTTTAACCCAAAAGGCTTCTTTTAACTTTTACTTATGGTAAGCTTAAAACTAAGCACTCGCGCTTTAACCCAAAAAGGAATATAAAATGATATGAGATACCTTTTCACAGTAATAAAACAATTCTTGCGCTCCTCGCTGAACTTACCTCGCGATAATTCTCAAGAATTTTAATTTTATAAGTGTGCTATAAAATTGTCACACCCTACTAAGCTTAGGACCCGCGATAAACTCGAATTTTGTCGCATCCTACTAAGACTAGGACCCTCGATAAACTCGAATTTTCACCCCCTTCTCTTCTCAGGTAACTTTTGACCAATAAAGATGTAAAACAAACCAGAATTTCTACTCTTCAAGTGATAGACTGGATGAAGAGGTCTCTTAACTTTCACATTCTCTATGGCCTTTTACCAAGATCTGATACCACTTGTTGGATCAAACAACCAAAGAACACAATATGCAGCGGAAGCAATTAAACCAAGAAAGAAAATAATGACACACATATAAAATATACGTAAAACCCTCGATAGGGAAACATCCACGGAGCAATGGTATCAGTCTTCTTATTATTCAATAACTAAAGATTACAACAACTCTCAACTCTTCAATACTTCTCTATCAGAATAAAAGAAATATATACATTTCTTACACAGTTACTCATAACTGTATACTTGGTTAGATAGTTACGTAGTCACCGAGAGACCGGTTATCACCCGTTTCTAACAACATCCACCTTGACAACAATTTACCTGATACCATTGCTCATTTCTCTATTCATCACCTTTCTTGCAAGCCTGGAGAAGCTAAGCACCACCGTAGCTTCTCTAAAGTAACTGGCTTCGTGAACATGTGTGCACTATACTTTTCAGTGTGAACCCTTTCAAGAACCGCTCCACCTTCATTAACAACTTGTCTAACAAAATGATATTTTAAAGGAATATGTTTTGTCTTACTGTGATAAGATGGATTTTTAGCCAAATGAATAGCTCTTTGACTATCACATAAATTTTTTATAGTGTTATGAACCTTTCCTAACTCACCCAGCAAACCTTTTAACCAGACTGCCTCTTTGCAAGCATGTGAAGATGCTATATATTCTGCCTCTATAGTGGATAAAGCAACAATATTCTTAATCTTAAACATCCAATTAATAGCTCCACCTGCAAGAGTAAAAAAATAACCTGAAGTGGACCTCCTCTTATCCAAATCACCTGCAAAATCAGAATCAACATAACCACCAACTTTATCACTGCAACCATCAAAAGTGATACAATAGTCGCTTGTGCCTCCAAGATACCAAAGCACCCATTTCACTGCTTCCCAATGCTCTTCTCCTGGATTTTCCATTTATCTTCTGACAACACCAATTGCATGTGAAATATCAGGTCTTGTACTTATCATCGCATACATCAAACTTCCTACTGCATTAGCGTATGGTGCACGAGACATTTACTGCTTTTCTTCATCATTTTTAGGACTCAAACCTGAAGAAAGCTTGAAATGAGAAGCTAAAGGGATATTAGTAGGTTTCACCTTATCCATACCAAATCTCTGAAGTATTTTCTCCACATACTTCTTTTGTGATAACCACATTTTGCCATTTTTCCTGTCTCTATATATCTGCATGCCCAAGATTTGATTTGCTACTCCTAGATCCTTCATATCAGACGTGCTAGCCAACTGAGCCTTTAACCTGCTGATTTCAAACATGGTTTTGCTTGCGACAAGCATATCATCAATATATAATACCAAAATAATGAACATGTCATTTTCAAACTTTTTAAAGTACACACAATGATCATATTCAGTCCTGGTAAAATTCTGACTCACCATGAAAGAATAAAACTTCTTGTACCATTTCCTGGGAGACTGCCTCAGGCCATACAATGATTTTTCGAGCTTACAAACAAACCTCTTGTTGTGATTTTGAACAAACCCTTCTGGTTGTTCCATGAAATTTCCTCATATAAATATCCATGTAAGAAATTTGTTTTGACATGTAGCTGCTCTAACTCCAAATCATATAACATACAATGATTTTTTGAGCTTGCAAACAAACCTCTTGTTGTGATTTTGAACAAACCCTTCTAGTTGTTCCATGAAATTTCCTCATCTAAATCTCCATGTAAGAAAGTTGTTTTGACATCTTGCTACTCTAACTCCAAATCATATAAAACAACTAGTGCTAACAGAAACTTGATAGAAACAAGTTTTACAACTGGTGAAAAAATCTCATGAAAGTGAATACCTGCTTTCTGAGAAAACCCTTTTGCAACCAATCTAGCTTTGTACTTCGGAATCGTTTCATCGGCTCCTTTCTTCAGTTTGTACACCCATTTGCAGCCAACCACTTTCCTACTCTTTGGAAGTTCCATAAGATCCCATGTTTTGTTCTTTGCCAGAGAATCCATTTCTTCTTTCATTGCATGTTTCCATTTGTCACTGTCAAACACTTCTAATGCTTCCTTATAACTGTCAGGTTCTTCTTCATTAGAAATGAAAGCAACAGATGTGACAAAATCATCATACCTGTTTGGAAAAGATCTGTCCCATGTAGATCTTCGTAGAATTTGCTGTGGTATTTCCTCTATTTCTGTCTGCTCATCCTCTTCCTGAGGAGTGTCCTCATGAATATCCTCTTCTTGGACATCCTCATGATTCCCCCTCGCAGATGACTGAGTATCAAACTAAATTTGCTGAAACTTTGGTACATTAGCCCGTTTCAAATCATTACTTACATCTAGATTTGTTAGAGAGAGTTCATCAAATATTACATCTATGTTTATGATGATTTTGTGGACAGTAGGATTCCACAACCTATATCCCTTAACACCATCACCATATCCAACAAAGATCAATTTTCTTGACATAGGATCCAGTTTGGAATGTTGATTTTTTGGAATAAGTGAATAGGCATCACAACCAAATACTCTAAGATTAGAATAATCACATGATTGTCCTGTCCATACCTCTTCTGGAATTTTGCAGTCAATTGCCATTGATGGTGATTGGTTGACCAATTAACAAGCTGTAAGCAATGCCTCTCCCCACAATTCCTGCTGCAACTTCGCATTACTGAGCATACTCCTTTCTCTTTCAAGAAGAGTCCTATTCATGCATTCAGCAATGCCATTCTGCTGCGGAGTGTAAACAGTGGTATTATGCCTCTTGATCTTGCAATAATTATCAAACTCCTTAGAAGTAAATTTGGCTCCATTATTTGTTCTAAGACATTTAATGAACCTGCCAGTGCTCTTTTCAACCAAAGCTCTAAACTGCTTAAATATATAAAAAATATCAGCTTTTCTCTTTAATAAGTAGATCCAGACTTTCCTCAAGTAATCATCTATTAAACTGATGAAATATGATGATCCCCTAGAAGAATTTGTAGGAGATGGTCCCCATAGATCAGAATGTATGTTGTCCAGGATACATTTACCAGTATAATTTCCCGATTTAAATTTTTGTCTAGCCTATTTATCATAAATACAGTGCCCACAAAACTTCAAATCTACAAATTTTAAACTAGGAAGCAACTTTCGATTAGCAAGTACCTTCATTCCTCTTTCACTAATATGACCTAACCGATGATGCCATAGATGAGTGATGTCTTCTACTGCACCAACTGATGCTACTGTTGCGTGATTGACTTCCGTCCTCGCTTCAAGTCTATATAGGTTCCCAACTCTGTTTTCCTTCATAACAACCAAGATACCTTTTGATATCTTCATAACTCCACCTTGAACTGTAAATTTGTAACCAGCATGATCAAGAACACCCATTGATATCAAGTTCTTCCTTTGTTCAAGTACATGTCTCACATTTGTTAGAGTCCTAACAGTCCCATCATATATTTTAATTTTGATACTCCCTATTCCAACAGTTTTACATGTAACATTATTTCCCATATAAACTACCCCATCATCTATAGATTGGTATGAGGAATACCAATTTCGATGAAGAAACATGTGGGGAGATGCTCTAGAATCAATTAACCAATCAGAATGGTATTGTGATACAATAGATGTAGATAAACTCATCGATCATACCTGAATCATTCTCGGTTATGTTCGCCTTCTTTGTAGAGTCCTCCTCCTCAGAAGCTCGCTTGCGTTTCAAGCAATCTTTATTAAGATGTCCTGCTTTATTGCAATACCAACACTTCAATTTACTATTTTTTCCCTTCGACATTGACCTTGATGTACCCTTTGAATGTTGTCCTCTTTCACTAGTTCTTCCTCTGGCCACATTTACTTCTGATGTCGAGGTTTCAAGAGTAGATTTCTTGCGAGTTTCCTCAGAAAGTAAGGCTCCCACAACATCATCAAAGGTAATAGACTCAGTAGAACTCAAACTGATAGAGGTTACAAAATGTGCCCATGACTCAGGCAGAGAGCACAACAGTAAAATCGCCTTGTCTTCATATTTAATAATATCTTCCATACTAGCCAACTGACAAATAAGAGTATTGAACGCATTCAAGTGATCAGAAATTTTTGTACCTTCTTTCAGACGCAAGGTAAATAACTGCCGCTTTAGGAGGATTTTATTCGTCAAGGATTTAGTCATGTACAGACTTTCCAACTTTGTCCAGAGACTTGCTGCTATAGTATCAAACACGATGTTAAACAAAACATCGTCAGCCAAGCACATATGAATAGTTCTGAGAGCCCTTTCATCCATCTCCCCCAAGTCTTCATTTGAAATATCCGCAGGTTTCTTCGTCTTACATGCTAGTGCATTTTCCACTCCTTGATGCAAGAGCATATCCTGCATATTGACCTTCCATAACTCGAAATTATTGCTCCCATTAAACTTCTCATTTTCAAATTTGACACTCTGCATTTTCGCCATTCTCTCAAAAAACTAGATCAAAAAACTTTCCAAACCCTTAAACAAAAAATAGTGGAATAACTAAATCAATAGTTTAAATTCCAAATAAATAAATAGAAAAAAGGTTTTCTAATAAATATAAGTCACCTCATAACTCCCACCTTAATCCATTATATATTTATACCTTTTAAACTATCCATCATATATGAACAAAAAAGATACACTACTTTTAACATTCACTTATGATACGCTTAAAAAACTACAAGCACTTACGCTTTAACCCAAAAGGCTTCTTTTAACTTTTACTTATGGTAAGATTAAATCCAAGCACTCACACTTTAACCCAAAAAGGAATATAAAATAATATGAGATACCTTTTCAAGGTAATAAAACAATTCTTGCGCTCCTCGATGAATTTACCCCACGATAATTCTCAAGAATTTTAATTTTACAAGTGTGCTGTAAAATTGTCGCACCCTACTAAGCATAGGACATGGGATAAACTCGAATTTTGTCGCGCCCTACTAAGCTTAGGACTCGTGATAAACACGATTTTTTCCCCCCTTCTCTCCTCAGATAACTTTTGACCAGTAAACATGTAAAACAAACCGGAGTTTATACTCTTCAAGTGATAGGCTGGATGAAGATCACTCTTAACTTTCTCATTCTCTGCGGCCTCCTACCAAGATCTGATACCACTTGTTGGAACAAACAGCCATAGAACACAATATGCAGCGGAAGCAATTAAACCAAGAAAGCAAATAATGACACACACATAAAATATACGCAGAGATTTACGTGGTAAAACCCTCTATAGGGAAACATCCACGGAGTAATGGTATTGGTCTTCTTATTATTCAGTAACTGAATATTACAACAACTCTCAACTCTTCAATACTTCTCTACGAGAATACAACAAATATATACATTTCATACACGATTACTCATAACTTTATACTCGGTTAGACAGTTACGTAGTCACCGAAAGACCAGTTATCACCCGTTTCCAACAATCTCCACCTTGACAACAATTTACCTGATACCATTGCTCATTTCTCTATTCATCACCTTTCCTGCAAGCCTAGAGAAGTTAAGCACGACCGTAGCTTCTCTAAAGTAACTGGATTCATGAACATGTCTGCACTATTCTTTTGAGTGTGAAGCTTTTCAAGAACCGCTCCACCGTCATCAAGCACATGTCTAACAAAACGATATTTTACAGGAATATGTTTTGTCTTACTATGATAAGCTAGATTTTTAGCCAAATGAATAGCACTTTGACTATCACAGAAATTTTTTATAGTGTTATGAACCTTTCCTAACTGACCCAGCAAACCTTTTAACTAGACTGCCTCTTTGCAAGCATGTGAAGAAGCTATATATTCTATCTCTGTAGTGGATAAAGCAACAATATTCTGAGCTTTGACATCCAACTAATATCACCACATGCAAGAGTAAAAACATAACCTAAAGTGGACCTCCTCTTTTCCAAATCACCTGCAAAATCAGAATCAACATAACCATCGACTTTATCACTACAACCATCAAAAGTGATACAATAGTCACTTGTGCCTCTAAGATACCAAAGCACCCATTTTACTGTTACCCAATGCTCTTTTCCTCGATTTGCCATGTATCTACTGACAACACCAACTGCGTGTGAAATATCGGGTCTTGTACTTATCATCACATACATCAAACTTCCTACTGCATTAGCATATGGTACATGAGAAATATAGTTTTTCTTCATCATTTTTAGGACTCAAACCTAAAGAAAGCTTGAAATGAGAAGCTAAAGGGATATTAGTAGGTTTCACCTTATCCATACCGAATCTCTGAAGTATTTTCTCCACATATTTCTTTTGTGATAACCACAGCTTTCCATTTTTCCTGTGTCTGTGTATCTGCATGCCCAAGATCTGATTTGCTGCTCCTAGATCCTTCATATCAAACATCCTAGCCAACCGAGCCTTTAACCTGCTGATTTCAAACATGCTCTTGCTTGCAACAAGCATATCATCAACATATAATACCAAGATAATGAACATGTCATTTTCCAACTTTTTAAAGTACACACAATGATCTTACTCACTCCTTGTAAAATTCTGACTCACCATGAAAGAATCAAACTTCCTGTACCATTGCATGGGAGACTGCCTCAGGCCATACAATGATTTTTTGAGGTTTCCAACAAACCTCTTGTTGCGATTCTGAACAAACCCTTCTGGTTGTTCCATGAAAATTTCCTCATCTAAATCTCCATGTAAGAAAGTTGTTCTGACATCTAGCTACTCTAACACCAAATCATATAAAACAACTAGTGCTAATAGAATCCTGATAGAAACAAGTTTTACAACTGGTGAAAAAATCTCATGAAAGTCAATACATGCTTTCTAGGAAAACCCTTTTGCAACCAATCTAGCTTTGTCCTTCAGAACCATTTCATCAGCTCCATTCTTCAGTTTGTACACCCATTTGCAGGCAACCACTTTCCTACTCTTCGGAAGTTCCACAAGATCCCATGTTTTGTTCTTTGCCGGAGAATCCATTTCTACTTTCATTGCATGTTTCCATTTGTCACTGTCAAACACTTCTAATCCTTCCTTATAACTGTCAGGTTCTCCTTCATTAGAAATGAAAGCAACAGATGTGAAAAAATCATCATACCTCTTTGGAAAAGTTCTGTCCCATGTAGATGTCTGTAGAATTTGTTGTGGTATTTCCACTATTTCTCTTTGCTCATCCTCTTCCTAAGGAGTGTCCTCATGAATATCCTCTTCCGGGACATCCTCATGATTCCCCCTCGCAGATGACTGAGTATCAAACTGAATTTGTTGAAACTGTGGTACATTAGCCTGTTTCAAAACATTACTTACATCTACATTTGTCAGAGAAAGTTCATCAAATATTACATCTCTATTGATGATGGAATTGTGGATAGTAGGATTCCACAACCTATATCCCTTAACACCATCACCATATCCAACAAAGATCAATTTTATTGACTTAGGACTAGTTTGGAACTGATTTTTCGGAATAAGTGCATAGGCTTCACAACCAAATACTCTAAGATGAGAATAATCACATGATTGACCTGTCCATACTTCTGGAATTTTGCAGTCAATTTATGTTCATGGTGATCGGTTGACCAGGTAACAAGCTGTAAGCAATGCGTCTCCCCACAATTCCTACCGCAACATCACATTACTGAGCATACTCCTTACTCTTTCAAGAAGAGTCCTGTTCATGCGTTCAGTAACGTCGTTCTGCTGCGGAGTGTAAACAGTGGTCTTATGCCTCTCGATCCCATCTTTCTTGCAATAATTATCATACTCCTTAGAAGTAAATTTGGTTCCATTATAAGTTCTAAGACATTTAATGAACCTACCAATGCTCTTTTCAACCAAAGCCTTAAACTACTTAAATATATCGAAAACATCAACTTTTCTCTTTAATAAATAGATCCAGACTTTCCTCGAGTAATCATCTATAAAACTGAAGTAATATGACGATCCCCCATAGGAAATTGTCGGAGATGGTCCCCATAGATAGAAATGTATGTAGTCTAAGATACCTTTACTAGTATGTTTTCCAGATTTAAATTTTTTTTCTAGCCTGTTTACCATAAATACAGTGCTCACAAAATTTCAAATCTACAGATTTTAAACTAGGAAGCACGTTTCGATCAACAAGTACCTTCATTCCTCTTTAGCTGTTATGACCTAACCGCTGATGCCATAGATGAGTAATGTCTACTGCTGCACCAACTGATGCTACTATTGCATGATCAACTTCCGTCATCCCTTCAAGTCTATACAGGTTCCCAACTTTGTTTTCCTTCATAACAACCAAGATACCTTTCGATATCTTCATAACTCCACCTTGAACTGTAAATTTGTAACCAACATCATCAAGAAATCCCATTGATATCAAGTTCTGCCTTAGTTTAGGTACATGTCTCACATCTATTAGAGTCCTAACAGTCCCATCATACATTTTAATTCTGATACTCCTTATCCCAACAGTTTTACATGTAACATTATTTCCCATATAAACTACCCCGTCATCTATAGATTGGTATGAGGAATACCAATTTCTATGAAGACACATGTGGTGAGATGGTCCAGAATCAATTAACCAGTCAAAATGGTATTGTGAGACCATAGATGTAGATAATACCTCATCGATCATACCTGAATCATTCTCGGCTATGTTCACCTCCTTTGTAGAGTCCTCCTCCTCAGAAGCTCGCTCAAGCAATATTTCTTAAGATGCCCTGCTTTATTGAAATACCAGCACTTCAATTTACTCTTTCTGCCCTTCGACTTTGACCTTGATGAAAACTTTGAATGTTGTCCTCTTTCACTGATTCTTCCTTTGGCCACATTTACTTCTGATCTTGAGGTTTCAAGACTAGATTTCTTATGAGATTCCTCAGAAAGTAAGGCTCCCACAACATCATCGAAGGTAATAGACTTAGTAGAACTCAAACTGATAGAGGTCAAAAAATGTGCCCATGACTCAGGCAGAGAGCACAACAGTAAAATCGCCTTGTCTTCATTTTTAAAAATATCTTCGATACTATCCAACTGAGAAATCCGAGTATCAAACGCATTCAAGTGATTAGAAATTTTTGTACCTTCTTTCAGACGCAAGGTAAATAATTGTCGTTTCAAGAGGATTGTATTCTTCAAGGATTTATTCATGTACAGACTTTCCAACTTTGTCCAGAGACCTGCTGCTGTAGTTTCAGACACGATGTTATATAAAACATCGTTGGCCAAGCACAAATGAATAGTACTGAGAGCTCTTTCATCCATCTCCCCCCAGTCTTCCTTTGAAATATCCGCGGGTTTCTTCGTCTTACCTGCCAGTGCCTTCACCACTCCTTGCTGCACGAGCATATCCCGCATCTTGAACTTCCATAACAAAGAAATTTTTTCTCCCATTGAACTTCTCAATTTCAAATTTGAAACTCTGCGTTTTCGCCATTCTCTCAAAAAACTAGGTCATAAAACTTTCCAAACCATTTTCAAAAAGAAAATAGTGGAATAACTAAATCAATAGTTTAAATTCCCAATAAATAAATAGAAAAAAGGTTTTCTAATAAATATAAGTCACCTCATACCTCCCACCTTAATCCATTATATATTTATACCTTTTAAACTATCCATCATATAAGAACAACAAAGATACACTACTTTTAACTTTCACTTATGATAAGCTTAAAAAACTCCAAGCACTCACGCTTTAACCCAAAAGGCTTCTTTTAACTTTTAATTATGGTAAGATTAAAACCAAGCACTCACAGTTTAACCCAAAAAGGAATATAAAATAATATGAGATACCATTTCACATTAATAAAACAATTGTCGCGCTGTTCGATGAACTTACCCCACGATAATTCTCAAGAATTTTAATTTTATAAGTGTGCTATAAAATTGTCGTGCCCTACTAAGCTTAGGACCCGCGATAAACTTGAATTTTGGCACGCCATACAAGGCTTAGGACCCGCGATAAACTCGAATTTTCGCCCCCTTCGCTCCTCAGGTAAATTTTGACCAGTAAACCTATAAAGCAAACCGGAATTTCTACTCTTCAAGTGATAGGCTGGAGGAAGATCACTCTTCTCTTTCTCGTTCTCTGTAGCCTCCTACCAAGATCTGATACCACTTGTTGGATCAAATAGCCACAGAACACAATATGCAACAGAAGCAATTAAACCAAGAAATCAAGTAATGACACACCCAGAAAAGATACGCAGAGATTTACGTGGTAAAACCCTCTTTAGGGAAACATCCACGGAGCAATGGTATCGGTCTTATTATTATTCAGTAACTGAAGATTACAACAACTCTCAACTCTTCAATACTTCTCTACGAGAATACAAGAAATATATACATTTCTTGCACGGTTACTCATAACTGTATACTTGGTTAGACAGTTACGTAGTCACCGAGAGACCAATTGTCACCCGTTTCCAACAATCTCCACCTTGACAACAATTTACCTGATACCATTGCTCATTTCTCTATTCATCACCTTTCCTGCAAGCCTAGAGAAGCTAAGCACCACCGTAGCTTCTCTAAAGTAACTGACTTCGTGAACATGTCTGCACTATTCTTTTGAGTGTGAACCTTTTCAAGAACCACTCCACCTTCATCAACAACATGTCTAACAAAATGATATTTTACAGGAATATGTTTTGTCTTACTATGATAAGCTGGATTTATAGCCAAATGAATAGCACTTTGACTATCACAGAATGCTTTTATAATGTTATGAACCTTTCCTAACTCACCCAGAAAACCTTTTAACCAGACTCCCTCTTTGCAAGCATGTGAAGCAGTTATATATTCTGCCTCTGTAGTGGGTAAAGCAACAATATTCTTAAGCTTTGACATCCAACTAATAGCTCTCCCTGCAAGATTAAAAACATAACTTGAAGTGGACCTCCTCTTGTACAAATCACCTACAAAATCAGAATCAACATAACCACTGACTTTATCACTGCAACCATCAAAAGTGATACAATAGTCACTTGTGCCTCGAAGATACCAAAGCACCCATTTCACTGCTTCCCAATGCTCTTTTCCTCAATTTTCCATGTATCTACTGATAACACCAAATCCATGTGAAATATCTGGTCTTGTACTTATCATCCCATACATCAAACTTCCTACTGCGTTAACATATGGTACACGAGACATATACTGATTTTGTTCATCATTTTTAGGACTCAAACCTAAAGAAAGCTTGAAATGAGAAGCTAAAGGGGTATTAGCAGGTTTCATCTTATCCATACTGAATCTCTGAAGTATTTTCTCCACATACTTCTTTTGTGATAACCAAAGCTTTCCATTTTTCATGTCTCTGTGTATCTGCATGCCCAAGATCTGATTTGTTGCTCCTAGATCCTTCATATCAAATGTCCTAGCCAACTGACCCTTTATCCTGCTGATTTAAAACATGCTCTTGCTTACGACAAGCATATCATCAACATATAATAACAAAATAATGAACATGTCATTTCCCAACTTTTTAAAGTACACACAATGATCATACTCACTACTGGTAAAATTCTAACTCACCATGAAAGAATCAAACTTCTTGTACCATTGCCTGGGAGACTTCCTCAGGCCATATGATGATTTTTTGAGCTTGCAAACAAACCTCTTGTTGCGATTCTGAACAAACCCTTCTGGTTGTTCCATGAAAATTTCCTCATCTAAATATCCATGTAAGAAAGTTGTTTTGACATCTAGTTGCTCTAACTTAAAATCATATAAAACAACTAGTGCTAACGGAATCCTGGTAGAAACAAGTTTTACAACTGGTGAAAAAATCTCATGAAAGTCAATACCTACTTTCTGAGAAAACCCTTTGTAGCCAATCTGGCTTTGTACTTCGGAACAGTTTCATCAGCTCCTTTCTTCAGTTTGTACACCCATTTGCAGCCAACCACTTTCCTACTCTTTGGAAGTTCCACAAGATCCCATGTTTTTTTCTTTGCCAAAGAATCCATTTCTTCTTTCATTGCATGTTTCCATTTGTCACTGTCAGACACTTCTAATGCTTCCTTATAACTGTCAGGTTCTCCTTCATTAGAAATGAAAGCAATAGATGTTACAAAATCATCATACCTCTTTGTAAAAGTTCTATCCCATGTACATCTTCGTAGAATTTGCTGTGGTATTTCCTCTATTTCTATCTACTCATCCTCTTCCTGAGGAGTGTCCTCATGAATATCCTCTTCCTGGACATCCTCATGATTCCCCCTCGCAAATGACTGAGTATCAAACCGAATTTGCTGAAACTGTGGTACATTAGCCTGTTTCAAATCATTACTTACATCTACATTTGTCATAGCAAGTTCATCAAATATTACATCTCTGTTTATGATGATTTTGTGGACAGTAGGATTCCACAACCTATATCCCTTAACACCATCACCATATCCAACAAAGATCAATTTTCTTGACTTAGGATCTAGTTTGGAACGCTGATTTTTTGGAATAAGTGCATAGGCTTCACAACCAAATACTCTCAGATTAGAATAATCACATGATTGACCTGTCCATACCTCTTCTTGAATTTCGCAGTCAATTGTCGTTGATGGTGATCGGTTGACCAGGTAACAAGCTGTAAGCAATGCCTCTCCCCATAATTCCTGCTGCAACTTTGCATTACTGAGAATACTCCTTGCTCTTTCAAGAAGAGTCATGTTCATGCGTTCAGCAACGCCGTTCTGCTGTAGAGTGTAAATAGTGGTCTTATGCCTCTCAATCCCATCTTTCTTGCAATAATTATCAAACTCCTTAGAAGTAAATTTGGTTCCATTATCTGTTCTAAGACATTTAATTAACCTGACAGTGCTCTTTTTAACCAAAGCTCTAAACTGCTGAAACATATCAAAAACATAAGCTTTTCTCTTTAATAAATAGATCCAAACTTTCCTCGAGAAACCATCTATAAAACTAACGAAATATGATGATCCCCCATAAGAAATTGTAGGAGATGGTCCCCATAGATAAGAATGTATGTAGTCTAGGATACCTTGACTAGTATGTTTTCCAGATTTAAATATTTTTCTAGCCTGTTTACCATAAATACAGTGCTCACAAAACTTCAAATCTATAGATTTTAAACTAGGAAGCAACTTTCGATCAGCAAGTACCTTCATTCCTCTTTTGTTGATATGAACTAACCGCTGATGCCATAGATGAGTGATGTCTGTTGTTGCACCAACTGATGCTACTGTTGCATGATCAACTTTCGTCGTCCCTTCAAGTCTATACAGGTTCCCAACTATGTTTTCCTTCATAACAACCAAGATATCTTTCGATATCTTCATAACTCCACCTTGAACTGTAAATTTGTATCCATCATCATCAAGAACTCCCATTGATATCAAGTTCTTCCTTAGTTCAGGTACATGTCTCACATCTTTTACAGTCCTAGCAGTCCCATCATACATTTTAATTCTGATACTCCCTATCCCAACAATTTTACATGTAACATTATTTCCCATATAAACTACCCCGTCATCTATAGATTGGTATGAGCAATACCAATTTCTATGAAGACACATGTGGTGAGATTCTCCAGAATCAATTAACCAATCAGAATGGTATTGTGAGATAGTAGATGTAGATAATACCTCATCGATCATACCTGAATCATTCTAGGCTATGTTCGCCTCTTTTGTAGAGTCCTCCTCCTCGAAAGCTCACTTGCATTTCCAACAATCTTTCTTAAGATGTCCTGCTTTATTGTAATACCAGCAGTTCAATTTACTCTTTTTTCCCTTCGACTTTGACCTTGATGTACCCTTTGAATGGTGTCCTCTTTCACTAGTTCTTCCTCTGGCCATATTTAATTCCGATGTCAAGGTTTCAAGAGTAGATTTCTTACGAGTTTCCTCAGAAAGTAAGGCTCCCACAACATCATCGAAGGTAATAGACTCAGTAGAACTCAAACTGATAGAGGTTACAAAATGTGTCCACGACTCAGGCAGAGAGCACAACAGTGAAATCGCCTTGTCTTCAGATTTAATGATATCTTCCATACTAGCCAACTGACAAATAAGAGTATTGAATGCATTCAAGTGATCATAAATTTTTGTACCTTCTTCCAGACGCAAGGTAAATAGCTGCCGCTTCAAGAGGATTTTATTCATTAAGGATTTAGTCATGTATAGACTTTCCAAGTTTGTCTAGAGACCTGCTCCTGTAGTTTCAGACACGATGTTAAATAAAACATCAATGGCCAAGCACAGACGAATAGTACTGAGAGCTCTTTCATCCATCTCCCCCTAGTATTCATCTAAAATATCCACAGGTTTCTTCGTCTTACCTGCCAGTGCCTTCGCCACTCCTTATTGCACGAGCATATCCCGCATCTTGACCTTCCATAACTCAAAATTATTGCTCCCATTGAACTTCTCAATTTCAAATTTGACACTCTGCGTTTTCTCCATTCTCTCAAAAAACTAGGTCAAAAAAATTTCCAAACCGTTTAAAAAAAAAACAGTGGAATAACTAAATGAATAGTTTAAATTCCCAATAAATAAATAGAAAAAAGGTTTTCTAATAAATATAAGTCACCTCATAACTCCCACCTTAATCCATTATACATTTATACCTTTTAAACTATCCATCATATAAGAACAAAAAAGATCCACTACTTTTAACTTTCACTTATGATAAGATTAAAAAACTCCAAGCACTCACACTTTAACCCAAAAGGATTCTTTTAACTTTTACGTATGGTAAGCTTAAAACCAAGCACTCACGCTTTAACCCAAAAAGGAATATAAAATAATAACAGATACCTTTTCATGGTAATAAAACAATTGTCGCGCTCCTCGATGAACTTAACTCGCGATAATTCTCAAGAATATTAATTTTATAAGTGTGCTATAAAATTGTCGCACCCTACTAAGCTTAGGACCCACGATAAAATCGAATTTTGTCGTGCCCTACTAAGCTTAGGACCCACGATAAACTTGAATTTTCGTCCCCTTCTATCCTCAGGTAACTTTTGACTAGTAAAACTGTAAAACAAACCGGAATTTCTACTCTTCAAGTGATAGGCTGGATGACGATCACTCTTAACTTTCTTGTTCTCTGCGGCCTCCTACCAATATCTGATACCACTTGTTGGATCAAACAGCCACATAACACAATATGCAGCAGAAGCAATTAAACCAAGAAAGCAAATAATGACACACACATAAAATATATGCAGAGAGTTACGTGGTAAAACCCTCTATAGGGAAACATCCACGGAGCAATGGTATCAGTCTTCTTATTATTCAGTAACTGAAGATTCCAACAACTCTCAACTCTTCAATACTTCTCTACGAGAATACAAGAAATATATACATTCTTACACGGTTACTCATAACTGTATACTCGGTTAGACAGTTACGTAGTCACCGAGAGACTAGTTGTCACCCGTTTCCAACAATCTCCACCTTGACAACAATTTACCTGATACCAATGCTCATTTCTTTATTCATCACCTTTCCTGTAAGCCTAGAGAAGATAAGCACCACCATAGCTTCTCTAAAGTAACTGGATTCGTGAACATGTCTGAACTATTCTTTTGAGTGTGAACCTTTTCAAGAACCACTCCACCTTCATCAACAACATGTCTAACAAATGATATTTTATAGGAATATGTTTTGTCTTACTATGATAAGCTGGATTTTTATCCAAATGAATAGCACTTTGACTATCACAGAAAATTTGTATAGTGTTATGAACCTTTCCTAACTCACCCAGCAAACCTTTTAACCGTACTTCCTCTTTGCAAGCATGTGAAGGAGCTATATATTCTGTCTTTTTAGAACAATTCAACACTACCATATCCTTTTCCAACCAATCCATGCCGATTAAAACATCATAAGATTTTAATGGTAGTACATTCAGTTTTACTTGGGTCTTAAACCGATTCATAAACAAATCACAATCTTTAACAAAATCAACTACCTTCCTTTTGCTTCCTGTAGCTAACTAAACTAGCCAATATTTTTCAAACTTTTTCACTTGCAATTTACAGCTTTCTACTATACCAGGTGATACATAACTCAAACTAGCACTTGGGTCAATTAAAATAGAGATGGGTCTATCTTTTAGCATACCTTCTATTTCGACCATTGAAGTCTGATGATTAGCCTGTCGATTTTCCAAGGCTGCATTGATCATGGGCGTTTCCCTCGCTAAGTCACCAACTGTTGCCTCCTCCTACACTGTATGGATGTTGTTGACAGTGCTTTCTTGTTAGGACAGTTTGCTGCATAATGCAGTCCTTGACATTCATAACATTTTATAGGTGCTTTTTGTTCATTATTTTTAGCATAATTATTAGGCATGTTTCTTGCAGCTGTAAAATTATGTGGTGTATTGCTTTTAAAATTATTTCCTTGAAAATTTATTCTAGGGAAAGTTTGCTTGTTATTTCCAACATTCCTGTTAAATTAAAAATTTTTCCTTCTTTGTTCAAATTTACTTGGTTTATTAATCTTCCAACTAGGTACACCTTCTCCTTTTTTTTCTGTTCATAACAAAAGTTTTCCTTTCTCATAGCTTCCTCAAGAGTCTCAGGGTTGCCGTACTCAATTCTGTCTTTGATATTAAAAGGTAAGCAACTAAAAAATCTTTGTATTCTAGGCTTCTCGTCAACAATGTAAGGTACATATCTGAATAGACTTAAGAATTTACTGCTTAATTCTTTCATGTTCATAGAGCCTAGTTTTAAATCATAGAACTCTTTAGCTTTTTCTTCATAGTACTGTTCAGATAGAAACTTCTTCTTAAAGTATCTCTTAAAAGTACTCCAATTTACATTCCTTTCTTTAATGCATTTTACTCTTTTTATATCTTGCCACCATATATCTGCTTTCCCAGTTAGATTATAAATGGCCATCTTAGCTTTCAGCTTATCTGAATAATCATAAATTTGAAAGTATTTATTCATACTCGACAACCATGCTTCGGCTTCTTCTCCCTTTTCTATCTCACCGTTAAACATTGGGGGTTTTATCTTCTTAAACTCCCTTGAGATCTCTTCATATGGTTTATAATTCCTCTTTTTTGGTCTGCAGTCACTTTCACTGCTGTCACTGGAATACTTATGTTTCGTTTTATGTATTTTAACATTAATTTTGGAAGAAGAGTTACTTTTATCATTAGAGAATTTTATCTTCTTACCTATGTGTTGATAAGACATGGTTCCAGATTTAGATTTAGATTAACTTCTTACCTTTGTGTTCTTAAGACATTGATATTTTAATTTGTCATTTTTCTGATCGTATGTGAATTTGTAGTTATAACCATTATGTTAATACTGAACATGTGTTTTATTTTGTTGAAGGGGTCCTTGGTGACACCCCAAAGCTTACTCATCTTTTTAAGCTAACGCTTCATGATGACCTTGGATAGGTTACAGGTTTCGTTTACATCATAGATTGGGGTTGGTATTATGACCATGGTCATAAGCACTTCTTGGCAAGGTTAAGTTATTGTGTAATTATATACTTGGTCCATTTTGTTGTTTCACAATAGGGTTGGAGATCCCTAACCAAATCTCGATGGTGTTTTAATAAATGAACAAAACTATATACAAAGGGTGGTTACTGGCATCCAGTGTTATGGTATTAATCCACGACGAGCAATTGCAAGTTTGGACTATAGCATAGTGGTTAAAAATCTAGTGCTAATGGTTGATAGGTCAAGCATTGAATGCGACTGCGTGATGGCTGAGTTATTGCCATCCATGTATAGGAAAAAACCTAACACTACATTGGGGGGTTTGGTCTTTGTATTTGTTGTTTGTTCCAGCGATGTTGTAGAGGGCTGAGCTCTCTCGGCCACCATGGTTGTTGTGCAACCAGAGCACCACTCGTAGAGGTAGTTCAACAATAAATATGTTGGCTCGTGGTGTCTTTATAGTATCCCAGGCGTGCATTGGGAACCAAATGCTCAGTTCTCAGCCTCAGTTCGAATCTTGCGAAGGTAAATTTTTATATAAGTTTTTATCATTTATTTTCTGTTTGTGAGGTTTTCTTACCTATGCATTGGCTTTCATCCTTTAACCGTGGTTGAATGTAATGGATAGGATAGGTTTCACATTTCCTGCTCTCGACTTGTAATCCTCAGTGATAGCTTTTGAGAAAAGGAAGCAGACTCCAGTGGTTGGGAAAAACCATGGTAAGCTTTGGGTCTTTCCCCAGATGACACCTCTATCAACAAGTTTTGGGTTCCTTGTTCACGTTGCCCTTCTCTAGTGTTTGTTTTGTTTATCAAGTGAGCCAATTGACAACTTAGGGCAGCAATGCTATGGTAAATTTTTTCATGGCTAAAATCCAGTGTTGGGGTTTCGACCAACTGTTTTTTTTTAATAAGGTTTTGATACATGGTTATCTATTTGGGAACTCTTGGGTATTCCTGACTAGTAACATTGCACTTGTAAAATTTTTAATGGAAATACACAGGCCCACTGTCTTGATACTTGTTTATAATCTTATGTTGAAATGGCCAGTGCTTGCTCTCAGCTTCTTTGTCAATTTTAACTGTTTGTATAAGTTTTAACATTTGCGAGATCTTGTTTTGGGCCAAGCCATGAATTACAAATTGTATTAATAATAGTGTGTTGAATTTAGCTCTGTAATGTTGGGTTCTTCTGTAACAGGGTTTAACCATGAACCCTATCCTATGAAGGGTTTGGATTTTAGTTTGTTCATAAATTTTAAATTAAGCTACTGTATTTACTTTCTTATTCGACTTAATCAAAGTATCTGTTTGCAAATTAATGCCGAGACTACTATCTCTTTGGCATGAGTGAATACTCTGCTGAAAATGTAGCAACTTCGTAATGGTTTGGCTTGTCAATGTTAGATTCTGTTTGTAAGGTTATTTGAAATGATGCAGCAGGGTTTAACCCTAAACCCTACCATGTAAAAGATTTATGGGTTATTGATTGTTATATAAGTAAAAGAATTGGAGGAGCTCTCATGAGACTTGACCCCTTGACCTGAACATATACTAAAATATTATTGTGTAAATGATGCATCTTTTCATATGGCATCATGCTTTGCTTAAACCTTATGGTTAACTCGCTTGTGGATTCGATTTGATGGTTTTTATTTAAATACTTCCGGGTTTACAAACCTTAGTGGCATTACGCCCAGACTTGAATTCTTGTTTAATAATTTTAGAAACTGATTCAAAGTATGGAACAACCATAATTGTTCATTTTGAGCCCGACGATACTTAGAAGATAATCCTATATTTAATGTGTAATCTGAACTGTTTTATATATTGGATATTCATATAATATGATGGGTGAGCTCTTACGAGTCTCAAACCCTTGACTTGTCAATTTTATTCGTTGAAAATTAAATACTATTACTATATGAATATGTATATGTATATGTAGATTTTATCCCACAGTCTTTCGACTATTTGGAATTTGATATAAAATAATTCATAGAATTTCTATGTAAAATATGAATTGATCTTGTATATTGTAATAGGGTTGTTAATAGGATTATAACGAGTTTATTTATAAGTTTATATGTTTTTCAAGCTAATGTTGATTACTCCTGTATGTAAGCTAAGATTGAATGGGAAATATTTTTAGGACTGTATGTAAAACTCTATTGTTTGATTTCGAGATATTACTATAGCCTTTGTTAAGTCTTATGAATGGTGATTATAATACTTTGCTTCTGTTGGTATTAATAATAATTTATAATGCATTCAGTAGGGTATAGATATTGGTATAAGTAAAATATATAGAGTTACTCTCTTAATAAATTATACTAATAGTTATTTATGAATTATATGTATTATACATACATTGAATGTTTCTATATTGGCTATACTATTTTTATGATGATAAGCCTGGGTATATACCGTTTCTATGAATTTATACTTAGCACAGTTATTTACTGTGAGACACAATGGTATTTCTATCAGCATGTTTATTTGGTTATGGTATAAACTTTCTATTGTTCTAAAATTGTAAGAACTGTAAAGAAGAATTTCAATATGTATCTTTTAAGGTTTCTGTTTATTGTTTCAGCATACATTCTTCAGTTGTATATAAATCTATTATAAAAATAAAGGATCAGCATTTAGATCAAAATATTGATACCATTCTAATCTATTACTTAAGACAATCTTCTCTGTACTAGAGTACATCACGAAAGTGAAAGGAAAAATACAGAGAAGAGTTATATTAATCATTATGAAATTTCTAATCAAATCATTCAATATTTTAATCAGAAAACAATCATCAGTACTGTATGGAAATCAATCTAAAACCTAAGTTAGTATCAAAATAGCATTTAGAAAATCTAGATACATATAAATAAAATATTCATAAATAGAACAGCAGTGTAAAAATAAACTAAGACAATGTAGAACCTACTCAAAACTACAGGAGTGGACAAAACTACAAAGAAGACCATTCCTCCCAACCATCTCCTGAAAGCAGCCAAGATTACTTTCTTTAAGACCCCCGAGCTTGTTTGTTGAACCACCAAGACGAAGATTTTATGTAGAAGCATGTGACAATCTCTTTGTACTTCAGCAATCATGAAGACTTGCATACAAAACACTCTTTTTGTACTTCAACAATCATGAAGAATTGCATACAAAACACTGTCTCTGCAACTCAGCAGCATAAGACAGTCTTACTCTGCAACTCATTAGTTAGCATCCCCTCATCAAATCTCTTGTGTTCTCAACATAGCAGTTTCCAGCAAACACAAGGAAAAAGTTATGAGCTTCCTGCTCAATTCGATGGTTATAAAAGATTGCCTAGGTCTTTTGGGTCAGTTTTGCATTCAATGAGCCACCTGCTCAGTTCCACCATCTCTGGGGAACATGACCACATTTTTAGGGAAGTTTCCCCCTGCAACAACTATTAAGTGAGTGCATATGCTGCCACTTGTCCATTGCCTTATACATCAGTTTCATTCCTCCTAGTGGGTTAGTGAACACTCTTCAACAGTCCTCTTTGGATGAGTGTCTCCTATTTTAATTTATTAATTAATAATATTCAATTACAATCATCCTTGACCATCCTTGGTTAATAACATACAACTTTACAATAAGTTTTTAAAGTAATGTTTTTCCATAAACATAAAATGTTTTCAAGTCTTAGGCAGGTTACACCCATGCTCCGATGAATCTATTGTATACATATGGTGCAACGCCTCGAGTTTTGAACTCCTTGAGTCTAAGCAGTTGATTGGCAGGGAGATCATGAGGGATGTCGAACAAAGTACCCTTTATTTCATGCCCTCTTGTGGCACCTTGGACATCTTCCCTTTTATGGGGGCCCATGACATCATGTCTTCTTCTTTGGCATGTAAAATGACAAATGTCACTAAGAGGTCCCACTTTCTTGTAGAGGTCCAACATATCATCAACTGTCGATAGCATCATGAATAATGAGCGTCTAGTGGGAGAATCCTCCCTAAGTGTGCACACACATGAGTGCACCCACTCGCACTGGGTGGTAATGTCAGCAAGAGTGATGTGTACAACCTCATCATCATATGATCCACCAGATGCACCTGCGATCCAAATCAAAACACAATTGTTAGTGAAAATATATATTATAACTTGCAAGTGAAATTCAATGCATTCTATATTAAAAATTTATTGAAAGTGTATCTAACAAAAAATATGCACATGATGTACCTGTGTCGTGGAGCACATCCTCCTCGAGATCAATATGTACACCATCGGGATGAACCAGCGCACTATCTCTCCTGCTGCTACCACTAGGGGCATTTGACCCCGGTGTGGCCTCGCTCCTCGGTGAACGAGAGCACTGTCGATGGCCACCCTATTGGGTGATGTCAGAACCTATCGTGCTCTGTCGAGCACGAAGCAATGAAGTTCTCTCTTGAGAACTCTCTGCATCACATTTCAATTTCAATTTCAATTTCAAATTTCACATTTCAAATTCAAATTCAAATTTAAAATTCAATACAAATTCAAATTCAATTTCATTTTCACATTTCAATTTCAAATTTCAAATTTAAATTTAAATTTCAAAGTTCAAAGTTCAAAGTTCAATTCCAAATTCAATTCCAAATTCAGTTTCAATTTCAATTTCAATTTCAATTTCAGATTTATGTTTCAATTTCAAATTTCAAGCTCATATTCAATTTAATTTTCAATTTTCAATTTAATTTCAAATTTTTATTTCAAATTTCAATTTCACATACAATTCCAATGTCAATTTCATCTTCACTTTTCGATTTGAAATTTTAAGTTTCAATTTCAAATTCAAATTCTATTTCTATTTCAATTTCCAAATCCAATTCCAATTCTAATTCCAATTCCAATTCCATTCCTCAAATTCCATTTCATTTTCAATTTACATTTCAAATTTCAATTTCAATTTCAATTTGGTTTTCATTTTCATTTTCATTTTCAATTCCATTTACATTTCCATTTTCAATTTCCAATACTAGTTTCAATTTCAAATGTCAATTTTCAAATTCAATTTCAGTTTCAATATCAAATTCAAATTTCAAATTTCAAATTGAAATTGCAATTGTAATTTCAATTGCAAATCCAATTGCAATTTTGATTTCCAATTCTAATTCCATTTCCAATTCTCAATTTTCATTTCCATTTCCATTTCAATTTTTAATTTCAATTTCATTTCAATATCAATTTAATTTTCATTTTCATTTTCAATTTCACTTTTCAATATCGAATTTCAATCTCAATTTCAATTTCAATTGCAATTCCACTTACAAGTCCAATTGCAATTTCAATTACAAATTTCAATTGCAATTGAAATCTGTAATTAAAATTTCAATTTCAATTTCAATTTAACATTTCAATTTCAATTTCAACTTCAAATTTTTTAAAATGTTTTTTTTATAATGTTAATGGTTTTTGTTACATGGTTATATGACCTTATATTGGAAAAAAAACTGGGAACAATCGGCAAAATTTATGTTGTTGGTTTGATTTTGAAATATGTATATTTTTTTTCAATCCTCCTGGCATTCTCAGAGGATTGAAAAAAAACGGGTAGCATTTTTGCTTGCCAATACACATTTTAAAATAAAACCGGTAGCATAAACGCTACCGGGAATGTTTAACTGACAACATTTATGCTGTCGGTTTTATTTTGAAATATGTATTTTTTCAATCCTCCTGACATTCTCAAAGGATTGAAAAAAAATGAGCAACATTTCTGCTTGCCAATACACATTTTAAAATAAAACCGGTAGCATAAACGCTACCGATTGATATAAACAAAAATATTAATAACCTAAAAAAATAAATACAACCTAAATTTAAAATTTAAAACATAAAACATAAATTTAAAATTGCTACACATGTTTTCAATCAATTTTCAAATGGTTTTCAAATTTATTGGAAAAAAAAACCCGCAACCGGCAACATTTATTAAATGTGTCCGGTTTTATTTCCAAAGGTGTAATTTGGTAGCATTTCTGCTTGCCAATACACATTTAGAAATAAAACCGACGGTTGATACAAATTTATACCAAAAAAAAACATAAGAAATTTAATTTAATTTTAAAAATAAATTGGGGGTATATGGTCCACTTACCTGGTGGAGTGGATGACATCGTGGCATGGCGTGGTGTGGTGGTCTGACGGCCTTGGTCGAGATAGTTTGATGGGTCGCTATCGTTGGAACAGTGTCGGTCGGCTGGCCACGGCCGGTTTTTATTTTTTTTCACTGTCTCAACAGCTCGATCGAGCAATTGCTTGATCGAGCGTTTAAACAAGCCCTCGATCGAGGTATTTTAAAACCCTCGATCGAGGTACTTTAAAGCACTTGATCGAGGTATTTTAAAACCCTCGATCGAGGTTTCAATAGCTCGATCGAGGGCTTTAAAATGCATCGATCGAGGGTTTGCGGCACAAATTTTTTCCACTCCGCTTGCCAAAAAATCGTGAACCACCTTCATGGATTGACCCCATAGCTAAATATATAAAATATTTCTTTGTTACACAATGGATCTAGGACACGGGGGCTTCACTAGAAGGCAATATAATACCACGTTCATTCATATTGCGGTATTAAATATTCATTAAAACCTAAAAATTATATTGCTTATATATTAAGGGGAAAAGGGTTTTTTTATTTAATGTAACAATACAAAATTACTTTGGGGTCTTTTTTATATGGGTGGGCTGACAAATATCTTCCAAATGGAGATGGCGTGATCACGCCGATCAATTGGGTTGACACAAGGCTCGGGCTTACCAATATGCAGGGAAATTACGTCTTGAGGCATGCTTAAGGCCACGGAGTTTCATGGTGAAGTGGGTTTCCAATCGATCATAGTCGAGAGACAGTGGTCATTGATAGCCAATTGTTACCAATGGCACTTAGACAGTTGTTGCCAATAGGCTTGGGAGGCTCTAAGCCTCCAGGGCCTGTTAGAGGCCCTCGATAGGCCTTGGGGGCTTGAATACCCAACCACTCATGCCTATTATAGGCCTTGGGAGGTTTAGTCAGCCTCCTAGAGCTTGTTACAGGCCCTGGGGGCTTGGATACCTAGCCCACAACAAGCTTAGTCAGCGATTTGGGAACTGCAACATGCAATCTAAATGTTGTACTATGTGCATTGACTCTAGTGACATACAAGAAGTGATCTCCTATATCTTCATTAGACCATTAGATGTTGCAAATCATAATGATATGTGGTTGAGTAATTGCATTGTGGGTGAAGTAATGTGCATCCATAATATAAATCGAAAGAAGCAAGGTGCATTGTAGAATGCATGTGGGGTCATAAGACGGGTATCATATCAATAAACTAGGTAGAAATATAAATGGGTATAAAAATTGTTAATGAAAAAATTGATACATACAATACCTAGTGAAAATAGGGTTTTTTTTAAATTGGGAAGGCATATAGGGAGGGGGTTAAAAAAACGATTTTGGAAGGTATTTTCCAATATTTAGTTAAATTAGGGGTATTGTTCCATATGCCATGAAAGAACATGCTATGATAGCGGTTTATTGAGTGAAGCCCCTGTGATCTAGGATCAAAATAATCTCTACCAGAATGCTTCTCTGATATGGCATATTTTTATGAAAGTATATCCATTGTAAAGTAATTTTTTCATTTGGCAAGTTGGTTGTGGACATCTAGTCTACATTGGCCTAGATCCTATTATTGGTGTTTTGGGTGATTGTTCTTTCTCTTGAGACATGAGTGTTGAACTTAAGAAGAACATATATGCTCTGTCACAGATAACAAATAATTCAATGCATGTTGTTAATTACTGGCTTTCTGCAAGCGATATGGAGTTACCCTCAAATATTGTCGAGGAGTGGGATAAGTTCATTCTTTCTCTTTTCTGGGCTAGCATTATTCTTCGGGATCGAGACGACTGTATTATATGGGAAATGAATAAGAAAGGTGGCGAGGTGACTGCAAAATTACTGTACGGAGTTGCTATGGAATTGGATTAGGTTTCTCCTCCAAATTGGAAGACAAAACATATTTGGCAATGGCGAACACCACTAAAAATCAAGTGTTTTTTATGGCTGGTTTTACATAACAAAATAATATCTTGGGATAATTTAGAAGGAAGGGGATTTCAAGGTCCTAGAATATGTATGCTCTGTAGAAAGGATGCTAAATGTGAGTCTCACTTATTTGGCCAATGCTCTTTTTTCAAATTGGTGTGGTCTAAATTAAGTCATACTCTCAAGTTACAGAATGATAGGTGGACCAATAATATGGGGGAAAGCCTATTAAATTGGTACAGACAACAAAACAAATACATGGAGCTTCCTATATTTGCTATATGGGAAATATGGAAAACTCATAATAGGTGTATATTTTTGGATCAAACTCCATCTATTTTCTCAATATGGACTAAGATTTTGGTGTCCTTACAGGGATTTTGTGCGATACACAAAGTTAAGAAAAAAAAAGTTATGTTTAAAGGCCTATAATAAATGATCATATTTCCAGTGGCTTCTTTGATGGTCCGTGAACTAATGGGTATTGTGGAGTGGGAATGGTACAAAATATTAAAGAGAAGCATTATATTAGAATGTAGATGAAGGTTGGAAGTGAAACAAATACACAAGTTGAATTAATTGCTCTATGGGGACTGCTTTGGATTACTAAGAGAATGGGTATATTGGAACTGCATATTATGGGGGATTCTAAATTTATTGTAGATTGGATGAATGGTCTCTCTTCAATATAGAAAATTTGGTTGGAGCAATGGATGAAAAAGGTTTTAGATCCGGTCAAACATTTTGCTAGCGTCTCCTCCAGTCATGTTTATCGTATTTTTAATCAAGAAGCTGACAGACTCTTTAAGCATGAAATTGGATGTATGGATGGCCAGATGTTTTCTAAATAATTTTATGAGGATTTTCTCATTGATTTTGGATCTCTTTATGTTTTTTTATCCGCTTCAGGTCTTAGTTTTGGAACGCCCAGGTTTATATGTTGGTCTCTCTTTTGTTGAGTTTTGGTTTCCAAACTTTATGTTTAGTCATATGTAGATGTGCTAATGCGGTTAGAGTTGCTGTTGATCTATATGATTTAGATATTCTGACTAGTTGAATTTCTCATTACAAAAGTCATATTGATGTAACTTTAATTCTATGAATAACAAATTACATTTTTTTCAATTAAAAAAATAATATTAATAATTACATCTTAATTTAGTATAATTGATACATAAAATATTCCTTAAAATTTTTATAATAATATCTCAAAATATATCTCTTTATTATTAAAAAAATGTAATTAAATCAATATTTTCAACCCTAAATAAAAATGTAATTAAATCAACATTTTCAACCCTGTTAAGTAGTTATTGATAACAAATGTCAACCTAAAAGACTTCATATATTCATTAATTGTTAGGTATATGAATCAAATCTTTTATTTTGAGTCAATTTTATGAATGAGATGTCGAATGTCAAAATTTGTATTTGATTATATATATATATATATATTCAACAAAGATGATTTGTTTTTATAATTTTATTTTTAATTTACAAGTAAAATAAATTAATTTTATGAGAATCTTGACATATTCTATTGTAATATTATTGCACATAAAATTGTAATAATTGACTTTCTTTTGAATTATACTTGGAATTTGTTTTGATTAATTTAGAATTTGTTTTGATTAATTTATAAGGTGAAAATATGAATATTGATTAGCATTTTGTTTGTTTTTTAAAAATAAATGTTCTTTTTACAATTTCTATTTATTTATTTTCTTTATTAATATTTAATATGTAAATTTAAAGTGTTTGACAATACGTTTTTAAAAAATAAAGAATTGATAATTAGTTGGATCAAAATTTATTCTTTATTAAAATTTACTTCATAATTTTTTATTTTTGTTATGTTAAGGCAAGAATGTACTCATACTTTTTTGCATTTAGTAGAAGAATACAATAATTGTTAAATGTTTCCTTATTTTCTTGAATTAAAAATAAAAAATTTAAACATATCATTTAACAAAAAACAACTCATACTTTTTAACATAAAATTTTTAATTCTTTTAATTTTGTAATTTTGAAAATATTAAATTTTCATTTCAACATTGAGTAGAAGAATACAATAGTTGTTAAATGTTTCCTTATTTTCTCGAATTAAAAATAAAAAATTTAAACATATTATTTGAAAAAAAATAACTTATACTTTTTAACATAAAATTTTTAATTCTTTTAATTTTGTAATTTTAAAAATATTAAATTTTCATTTCAAAATCATAATGATATTAAAATTATATATATATAAATAATTAAAATTTACTAAATACATTAAAAGTTATATATACTCATAGTACATGGAAAGCTAAAAGGTTTGAGAATAAATTTGTAGTCTTTATAAAGTCCACCTCTTCATAAGTTGGAGAAATAATGGTTGGTTGGTTTTTGCATATGTGTAGGTGATTTGGATGAAAGATTTTTTTCCCATAATGTTAGATTTAATGAAATTTTCACATTTAAAAAAATAATAGTAAAAATAATTATAAATTCACAATTGTGTAGTACATTATTTATAATTATGTAGTACATTATTTATATGGCTTACACATTATGTGTTTAACTAAAGTTGAGGTCATAAATTGGAAAATGAAAAACCACATATTCTATATGCATATAAATGCATTATTGCTCGTAAATGATATGTTCTACAATGATGGTTGTAATAAGTGCAAAAACAAAAAAACACCTATTACCAGTCAAAGTATTGAGATGGTAAATGCAATGTAAGATGTTACTAAGTTATGCTCTTTTATTGGCACCTACATAAACCATTTACATAAACAAAGACTAACATACAAAAATAGTGCTCATGATACGGATATGGTAGGATGGTGTGAATTGGCATCCAATCTGCTATTAACTCTAAATCAACATAGATTCATCTTAACATTAGAACTATCAAGCATAGAAAATAATCAAATCCATTGTGGTGCAAACCTTCCTCAAGTTTTAGTCCAATCCTACTCTGGATTTGTTCTTAATCATTATAGGGACAATCAACAGTAAAAAAATCAATAATTATAATAATATAATTTTAAAATTAGTCTCAATCTCCACTCAAGCTATGTATTTGTATATTAATAATTACAAAAAATCAAATTAATTATTTGATTTTTTTGCATTCTTCAGAGAAGGTAATTTACCCACAACCAAACACTAGACCATCAAGTGACATTACAAATACTAAGAAAAGAAGACATGGAAAAAGGTATTTAAACAATATACCATTAAGCCACATTACATACAATAAGATAGTTAAGCATATGGATAAGTGTTATTGAGCTATGTAGAGAATCAGTAGAGGTCATAAGAGGGTCTTCTTGTGCTCTTGCAAGGAAAACCCACTATCCAATACCTTGCTTTGTCCCAAACAATGAACATAACAACAACTCCTCCAAATCCAATCCCCAATCCCATCCAAAATGCTATCAAAGACATGTTTTCATGTAATGAGTGCATCCATCCTCTTTTAATATTACTTTGTCTGTCATTGTCTCCAGTAGGTGTTTTCTTTTGCTTATATTTTCCATTGCACAGTGGTAGAGGAAACCCACATAAGCACTTATTACTCTGAAATGAAGACGGATTAAAAGTGGAAAATTGTGTCCCTGATGGGATTGGCCCACATAGGTTATTAGATGAAACATCTAGATAAGCCAACATTGATAATTTAGAGAGCTCTTCAGGAATTTCTCCACTCAATTTATTTTTGGCCAAATCCAATTGCTCCAAAGTAGACATGCTACTAAAACTTGCAGGTATTTTTCCTTCCAATTGGTTCCTAGACAAATTTAGCAATCGTAAGCAACTCATACTTTCTATGCTTAGAGGGATTTCTCCTCTAAGATTATTCACAGACAAATCAAATATATTGTTTGAGCCATAGACATATGAAAGATTATACTCAATACCTTTTATGTATTCTTCCATTTTGAAACCATACTCATAAGTGCCATAAGATTCATTTTTTGCAAATCCTTGGAGTCTTATATATGGTATTTTTCCACTAAATCTATTGTTGGATAGATCCAACAAAAAGAAGTTGGTGAAATTTGTGATCTATGGAAGAATACTACTATGAAGATGATTATAACCCATGCTTAAAGCTCTCAAATCACCCAAGTTTGCAAGGCTTGAAGGAAGTTTATCCGTGAATCCATTATGCCTTAAATCCAACATTTCAAGATTAACACAATTGACAAAAGATGAAGATAAAGTCCCAAAAAGATTATTAGAATGAAACTAAAAAAATACGATAAAAAAGACAAATCGAAGTTGTTACGTAAGAGATCCAAACTACGAAGATTCAAATCAATAATCGTATTGGGAAAGCCCCTGAAAATAATTATTAGATATATCTAAATCAATGAGAGCCTTTAATTGAACTATGTTATATAAAAATTTTCCAATGAGATTGTTGTTCGATAACATTAAATATTGAAGCGTTTTTTAAATTTATAATATCGTTAGGTACGAGTTTGTTTTGAGTGAGATCTAAGTAAATTAATTTAGTCAATAAAAAAATTGGAATCTTTATCAATAAAAGACTAAAAATTTAAGTCACATTTGTTGGGAAAGGTAATTGAAGTCTTTATCAATAGAAAGCTAAAGAGAAAGTCTTTATCAGCCGGAAACAAATCTAATCTTTATTAGTAAAAGTTAAAAAAAAATATTACATTATCAATGGCTGAAAAAAAAATATTTATTGGTAATCTTCTACCAAAAAACAGCGGTTTAAACAAATTTGAGATGCCAAAACAGGATACTATGCAGTTATGGTTATACTTTTTAACTATGATAAACAAGTGAATACTTCTACTCACAACATAAAATACAATTATTAGGTTGCCTTCACTATCTTACTATTATTTTAAAATGAAATAATTTTAATTTAATTTTTAAATCTTTATTTTTAATAATATAATTGTATTAATTTCTAGGTATTTTAGAATTTAATTTCTAATATTTTGTTCTAATATATGTTTTTAATTTATTTTTATTATACCGATCGAAGACAAAGTATATAGCATTCGGTTAGAAGTCAAACATTATTGACTTTTTTTTTTCATCTGATCAAAATTTTTTAAATTTTTTACATAGTTTTTCAATAGTTTCTATAAATATGTATATTAAATTATATATTTGAAAATTAAAAAATATTTTTTATAATTTTAAATGATCATATTACTAATTTTTAATTGGACAAAAATTATATTACTAATTTCTAATTTCTAATTGGAGAAAACTTTTGACAAGACTAATTTACTCTGGTGTAAAATTTATTTGTTAGAATTTTATATTATATTAAAAATTAAAAAATAAATAATTTTTTAATAATGTCACGTAGTTGAAGACAAGTCCTTTACTAGTCATTTTCATAAATAAAAATAAATATGTGATAAATGAAAAAAATCGCTTGCTTCTTTTGTTGGTGCCAGACTCGTGGAGCGGGATATATAGTCATCGGTCGGAGGAATTAGTCTGGACCGTACATTAATTCAATATTTGCAAACTATAATGTTTTATATAGTTTGAAAACTTATTTTATTAAAACAAAATTTTAAAAGATTATTATTTCACATTTGATTGGTAGTTCAAGCATGACGTCTTCCTTGGACTTTGGTGCCCATGAGGTGGCGGCCCGTTGAGGTCATCCCTGTACATGTTGCATTGAAGTCGTCTTGTTGTAGCATTAATATTTTAGGTACGCCCTACTTCCACATGTTATACAATACGCCCTATCGGCTATCACTATTTACTTGCAGTAGTATTAAGCTTTTAGATAAGCCCTACTTCCATAGGTCGCATGTCAGAGTCCTCCTGTCATACAGCACGCTAGAATGGAAAATTGTGTAATCATGTAGCTAAGGATATGCACATTGAATTTTCCATTCGTGTAGCTAGAATGGAAAATTATGTGATCCTGTAAATGGAAAATTATGTAATTGTGTAGCTATTGAATTTTTAATTCGCCATCAAATCGTTGTGTTATTTCATAGGTGTTTTTCTTTATTGATTTTTTAAACCAATGTAAAAGGGTGATTTCATTGTTTGCACATTATAATTTTAATTGGATCTATGATTTTGAACAATTTACATTTACATTTTAATCCATTGTTAGAATTGCAATTCCATACTTTGTAAAATCAATCTTAACTAATGCCTTAAAATATTATAATTAAACCCTTCACATTTAAGATTTACCTTCTTTACAATATCAACGTGTGTAAAAAAGAATTTTAACTCGGAAATTATATTATAATCAGTGGTAATCCTTCAATAATGTGTTAGATGTGAGAGATGAGGGATTTGCGAAATGAATTAAATTTAAAAAATCTTTCCCAACAATGAAATACACTATGCCCAATAATTCATGATCTTTCTGCATTCTATGTTGCTGGACAGTTATGTAATAGTTGCTGAACTCAGAACATTAATGTGTTATCTTAGCATTTGATGCTTATAATCAAGGATAAAGATTAATGTGTTTTTCATTTATTGTGAAATTGACATAATCACTCACAAGGTTAATGTAATATGTTTTCTCACTAAAAAATAACGTGTAAGTGTATATATTTTTATTTATGGGAGAATATGATATGTTAGAGAAAAAAAAGAGTTTTGATTTTTGGGATAAATTAACATATTAATAATAAATTATTATTATGGCAATGCAAGGTTACTTTTTGTTTTGTTTGTTATGCTTAACAATTGTTATTACCTTTGTTATGCTTAACAATGATATTAAAATATACAATGGTAGTGATATTCAATCTTTTGCTTAATTGTTTATTGAATTACATATAAAAAAAACAAGAATGACAAGAGGACAATGCAATGTTCTTGGACCTTGGTAAACCATATTTAAATCTAAGGCAATTGGCCTCTTCAACTAACTTGCATATTTTCAAAAGTAATGTATCTAATTGTTGCCTCTTTTTAGATTCATTTCAGACTTGCATCTATTACTAGCAACTTTATAAAATTTCAATTTATCAAAGTGTAAGTGAAAATGTAGGGACATTGCCACCTCTTGGTTCTTATTCCTCAATGAGAACACTATGCATAATTAAATTTGGCTTTCCCCAATAATTATCATTAAAATTCACTTGTAGGAAATTATATCATAATACACATAAGGATAAGAAACAAAAACAAAAAACAGGTCAAGACACCTGGAAGCCACAAATGGCTTCACTTAATATTGATATAAAAACCCTAAAAGCAAAAGGATACGTGTCTAGTTGTTTTTTATTATTCTTATTATTTTTAAATTAATTTTTTTTTTAACAAAATAGTAGTAAAACTAGATAAAAATTGTAACATCATAGCTATTATCCAATTAGAAAATAATAAATACATTATTTAAAAATTAAAAAAATATTTTTTAATATTATGATATTCAATTTAATATATTATTTTTACAAAATTTTTATGAAATTATAGTAATATTTTTATTACTTTTTAAAAAGTAATTAAAAGTCAAGTCAAAACACTGCGTTGCGATTTCGTAAATCATATCTCCATATTTCGTTTTCATATCTGTAACAAAGAAGTCACGTTGGAGGTGCCAAGCGACGTTTCGACGATGAAGTGGGTCACTGGTGGGAAATTGAAGCTCCTCCACTACTTTGCCTGAAAAATATCTCCAACTTCCGTTATCCGTGCAGGATTTTATATCTTAGATGTTTCCTCTCTCCATCTCAGCGATTCAAGGACGATGGAAGATGACAAAACCACGATTTGTCTTACTCAACTGTGGTTAACGCCATTCAGTTTTCTAACTTATATTACGACTTTGTTTAAATAGTAGTTAAGCAACACTTGAGTTTTGAGATAATTATGTTTTTATGTGGGCTCAAATTTCAATTCCAATAAAATACACATATTTTTTTATACTTATCCATTTTTTAATAAAAACAATTCATATAGATATATATACAAAGTGGGTTAATGGTTAAAAACTTGTATTTTTTCTTAGAAAACATTATAAAAAAAAGGTTGACATTTATAATATCAAAATATTTGGTTGTGAAATAACTAATTCAACTAAATAAATGAGGCCACACAAATATATAGGGAATGGATGTTGTTATTCTTATTAAAAAGATTTAAAATTTTTTGTTCTCCTTATTTGATAAGGGTCTAGGTTCTAATAAGGATATGACCCCAGATAGGATTTTTAGGATTATGGGGAGAACGAGATATTGAACTTTTTAGTTAGTTTCCATATCCATGAGGAGCTTCTAGAGGTTTGGAGATGTGTCAAATATTTATCGTTAATGTAAAAGATGATATATCTGCCAAGGACAATCGAGCCAATACCAAATGGAGCTACGAGGTAGACCTCTGGTCTGCTTGAACGATTTAGACTTACTAGGTCCTGGAGGGCCCAAGAATGGAATAATGTGATCATTTATGTCAATTTTCAATTTTCAATTTTGTTTTGTGTCCTAGCGTGTTCGTCTTGTTTTCACTATTTGAAACAAAGTGCGGTGCTAATATCTAATGCTCTTTGCTTGGTAAGACTACAACCTTCCTTCTGCCCAAGTGCCAAGACTTTAGGCTACATATTCTTCCAAATTTTCCCAGCACTTGTAGTGGTCCCCATCCCTTTTTAACATGCGATTAGGGTGGGGCAAACCAGAGCAAGAATGAAAACCTCAGTGGATGGCTTAATGGGATTAATTTTTACATTTGATTACATATTTCTTGGTTAAATTGCATCATCCTTCTGCTCAGGTGCCAAGCCTTCAAGGTCCCTATTTTGCCAAATTTTCCCAACACTTGTAGTGGTCCTCATCCATTTTTGACATGCCATTAGGGTGGGGCAGACCAGAGCAAGAATGAAAAGATCAGTGGATGGCTTAGTGTGCTTAATTTTTACAATCAAATTACATGCTTCTTGGTTACATTGCATGAAAGGGTATGATCTATCCATTATTCTTCATTAATATAAAATGACATGCATATCTTGAGACATTAAGGAAATAATTTAGGATTGTATCCATGGTCTCAACAATCGGTTTCTAATTATGATAGAAATTCGAAGGAAAACCTTGTCGTTGGATTAGGCAGACCGAAAGCATATCATTTTAAGCTTTTTGATTGATTTTGTGTGAGATGCATATTCTAGGATGGAATTTTTTATTCACCTTCCCTATATATATTTGAATTATCTATCTATCTATATATATATATATATATATAATTCAACATTTGTATGCCTCATTTTGCTTACATTCTCATGTTTTTGTTCTGGCAGAATTTAGATAAAGGTATAGGTCACAAATCCCTTTATGATACATCTTCAATTTTTAGTGTTGTTTCATCTTGTAAGGTTACAACTGATTCAGCAAGGCAATCCAAAGGATTTGGTTTTGTTTTATTTGAACAATATGAATCAACAAAGAAGGCAATAGTCAAGTTGAATGGTATGCTAATGAATGGCAAATTGGTCTATGTTGGTCCTTTTTTGCAGAGACAGGAAAGGGAACAAGGAAATGGAGGTACCAAGTTTTGTAATGTTTATGTTAAGAATTTGTTAGACTCAATCATATATGAGGATTTAGGAAATAAAGTTGAGTATGGACCAATCACCAATGCATTGAGAATGAGGGATACAAAGGGTCAATCATAAATGTGAAGAATTGGGATTTTGATTTTATACCTTGAAGAGTTCAAAATTATTTGTAGAAGGCTAAAATGTGGATATCTGTGGCCCGTTGTATACTATTTTAGATGATATTATAATGGGAATTCAAGTGGTGGAGACGAAATCTGGTGAAGTAATAAAAGTTGTTTAAGAAATATTGAAGTAAGCACTGATTTCTTAATATTGGCCTACCACTTGGTTTTTTGTTTGAATCTTTAACAATATTTGCATGGTGTTAGTTTTACAACAAATGATCGGGAGAAATAAACCAACTGACTTTTATATGGTACTTTGGGCATTGTGGTATTCAACAGATTGGAGCAATCGTCTGAAACATCTCTTATTGGAAAATATATAGTTAGGAAAGGCCGACGATGTTATGCTAGAAGGATGGCCAACCATGATATTCAATTTTGAATAGAAGTATTATATTTGTTACTGTAAACATTGTTCTTTTTTGAGCTAACTATGCATTCGTTTTTAGTATTTTTTATTGTTGTTGTATTGGGAATGAACAATTTTCATGCAGGTCCTTCATGGCAAAGTTATGGTATTGTTAGTAGTGTGTTTTGTAGCATTCTTTAATTCAATATTAACTGATACCTTGTCTCTTCACTTCATAGATGTTTCACATCATTCTTTAATTCAATATTAACTGATACCTTGTCTCTTCACCTTTGCAATGTCGAATTTCCGGAGGATGGAAAATCTCAAGTCTCGAATCATAGAGTCAGAAGATAGCTTCTACATAGGAAGATGTAAGGACTTCAAGGAAAACATAGGACACATGTTGGGAAACAAGATGTGCGAGAGCATAGTGGATGTTGGTTAAATGACAATAAGGGAATCATTGGAATTTTATGAGTATTTCCAAGCTTTCACTTAGTGGCTATTGTAATATTTTGAAAAGTCATCGATGTAGATGATTTTCATGTAAAGTATGGAGACAATTTTTTTCATGGCCCAGTATTAGTTCATTAGTGGATATTTGGTTGGAAACTAATATATATTGTAATACTTGAAATTTCAGATAATACAATTTAAATGGTTTAAATTATATATGTTTGTACTTGATATTATTTAGTGTTGTAATTAATTAATGCAAATTTGCAGGATTCACATGTGTATTCATATTTGATGAGCATGAATATTTTATTACATTTTTTTAATTTAGTCACTATATCATATTCATTTATATTGATTAACAATAAACACAAATAAAATGAATAAATGACTAAAGTAGCCATTTATATTGATTAATAATGAAAGAAAATGAAATAATATAAAACTATTAAATTAGTAATTTATATAATGAATATGAAACTACTAAATAGAGATAAATAACTACTACAAATGATAAATTTGTTACTAAAAAAATGACTAAAAGTTGCATATAAATGACTATTAGCAACTAATTTGCACTATCTTATAGCTCGACTAACTTAGTCATATTTATTTTAGTCATTAATAGTTGCCTTATTTAGTCGTATATTTGGTCATTGATTGTGGAAATCAATGAATAAATATATAACCAAATATACGACTAAATAAGGCAACTATTAATGACTAAAATAAATACGACTAAGTTAGTCGAGCTATAAGATACTGGAAATTAGCTACTATTAGTCGTCGACTAAAAAATAGTTATTTATACGTGAATTTTAGTCATCTTTCCAGTGATTAATTTATCATTTTGTACTAGTGTGCCATCAACTTCATCACTCATAATAGCATGTTCCCCCATGGGTGTGCGCACTATTACCATTCTAGTCATCAATTGACACCCATGATGTTGACCCCCCACAAGTCCGAGGAATTTGATATAGCCTGAAAAGATTACCTCTAGCGTATCATTTTATAGTTGCACATTTACTCCCTTGAGTAGACACCATCAGATTCCTCGGCCCATGTTACAATTAAGATTCACAAATACCACTCATACCTACATGAGCAATTTACCTTCCATAATCTTCTTCATATCATTACCTCTGCCAATACACTTATGGAGCCCCCACCCTCAGAAGTCATGAGCGTCCATTGATGACAATACCAGCCTAGATCCAAATCCTAGGTTCTATCAAGCGCCGAGAGGGATCAAATCTCCTAAGGTGCAAACCTCTCATTGAATAGCTCCTTGAGTGCAATACCTGAGCCACCTAATCCTAAGCTCTAAAGTCTAGTTTAAGTCTCATATTTACTTTTACTTTGCATTATTCTTTTTTGTTTATGGATGACATAATATTTATTACTTTTTACTTTGTATTATTATTTTTTGTTTACTTTGTATTATTTTGTTACTCGACAAACACTCTAAAGTCTCATATTTACTTTTTACTTTATATTATTCTTTTTTGTTTATGGTGGACATAATATTTACCACCTAATCCTAAGCTCTAAAGTCTCTAGTTTAAGTGACATATTTACTTTTTACTTTGTGTTATTCTTTTTTGTTTATGGCCGACATAATATTTATTACTTTTTACTTTGTATTATTCTTTTTTTGTTTACTTTGTATTATTTTGTTACTGGACAAACACTAGAAGACGAAGAAATCAAAATTTAGTTATCCCCACGATCGTTGGAAAAAAAATTGAAATCTTTATCACTAGACCAAAAACGTTAAGTCATGGTGGTTGGGAAAAGAAATTGAAATCTTTATCAATAGAATATCCTGAAAAGAAAAATTAGTATTTATCAATAGGTAAAAAATTGGAATCTTTATCAATAGAAGACTAAAAATTTAAGTCACGGTTCTTGGGAAAAGTTATTGAAGTCTTTATCAATAGAAGGTTCAAAACAAAGTCTTTATCGGCCTGGAACAAATCTAATGTTTATTATTAAAAGTTAAAACAAAAATAAAAGTAAAAACAATAAATTATATTATCAGTGGATGAAAAAAAAATCTTAATTGATGATCTTTTACCAAAAACACTGAGGTTTAATGAAATTTAAGATGCCAAAACAAGATACTAGGCATATATGGTTATACTTTTTAAGTATGAAAAACAAGTGAATACTCCTCACTCTCAAAATAAAATACATATTTTAGGTTGGCTTCACTATCTTCCTATTATTTTAAAATAAAATAAAATAAATTTAATTTTTAAATCTTTGTTTCAAATAATATAATTGTATTAGTTTTTAAGTATTTTAGAATTTAATTTTTAATATTTTGTTCTAATATATGTTTTTTATTTGTTTTTACTATGTATATATACTTCTATGTATTTAAAAACTTTCATATTATTTTATACAAGTTTTTATGTTCCATGACGTTCAAACAAGTTGAATAGGATCATTTCTATTTTTCTAGAATTGCTTTTATTTTATTTTATATATAATTACAATAGGAAATTTATCAATTGGTTTTTTAATTAGGATTCTATAAAATGATTGAAAAATTTCCTCTTATTTATTTGTTTCTATTTCCCATGGTATCAAAACAATACATTGAGGGAAGCAATAAGCAATAAGCACCCTGTACTTCAACATTGAATGTTACAGTGGGGGATTTGTACGTCGTTGGATCTCAAGCTGCTTGAGATCCAATGGCCAACAAAGCACTGACCACAGTGTTCAGTGCTACACTGTGGGGTGCTTATTGCTTGCCATACATTGAGTAGAACTATCTCTTTTTTCTACAATTGCCCCACTAATTTCCAACTCTATCACCTTCTTTCTTTTTTCTCAATTCTCCCACTCAAACTCACATTGATTTTGAAAAGGTGGCTATGTTATCTTCATCCAAAAAAATCCCATATTTCTTTAAATGGAAAGATTATAGCTCTTTTAATGCTTTGTGTGTGTATTCAAGTGAAAAATATTTTACTTTTACTTTTTTGTTTTTGTTGTAAGCTCCTTCAATTGCATTGCTTCAAACAAATGAGTACAATAGATTAAAAAAGGTCCCCTAGGAGAGTCCAAACTGGAGATAAAAGGATTGTATATCATTAGGAGTTATGAGTGTCTTAGAGTGTTTCAATCCAATATACAGAAGAGATATAGTCACTTTAACAAAACTATCCTTATGGCTATGATCATCTACTAATCCTATATTGTACATAAGAGGACCAAAAAACAAAAAACACCCCTCCCCCCGAAAAAAAAAAACCAATATGTGTTTTCATCATTAGAAATAGAGATATATGGCACCTTCTGACCATGCGAAGACTCGAAATGGTCAAGAGTAGGGGAAATCAAGAGTAGGTATTTTCATCCCTATCAATTCCTTGTACATCCAACTTTGTCTATCCTTGACTTGCTTGTTCTAGGCTTGGATTTCATTCATTTAAAGCAACAATTTGTTCATTTCCTCATGGTTCTCAAGAAAAAAATTTCCTAGCATGGATTTGATGAGCAAGTATAGGGAAAGGGTCTTCTAATATTTGGTCTCTCTTGACCTAGTCTAGCCCAAGTCTGTAGTCAAGCCTTCATTTCTTCAGCAATATGGTCTACATTATTCCCCTCCTTCTCCATATTCACCCGTATTTCTGTGTGAGAGAGCATGTCTTGGACCTTACCTGGGACCTACTCTAGGTAAATGTTGTGGGATTTCCCCACTTCCTGTTGAGCATGAGTTTGGGGAACCACCTTTCTACCAATTTGGGATCAGCAATCTCTTCATCATCTAGCCATAGCCATAAAGTAAGTCGCCTTTCATAGGTATTTGAAAGGTATTAAGACATAAAATTGAGGCTTATAGATGTCTGTACACTCTCAAAAGACTTCTGAAACATTCAATTACAATCAAGGAAAGATAGGGCAATTTACTAGTCAAATCGAGATTCAAATTCCCTAAGGGTAGTGGTCAAAGATGGATCTCCAAATGCTGTACGGCCTTCCCAAATTTCATAACAGAGACATCGTACTGCTAAAGGACTTAAATGGGCTCCCAAATACATCATCAATCAGTTTCTAAAGGCTTCTTCAACTCCCATAAATCATAGGTTTGTGGACATGTCTTCACATAGGAGGAAATGCTATTAAACTTCACCACTTGCTATGAAATTTGAGATTAATGTTCCAAAGGCTTATGAAATGTATATGAAACCTCTTCAATACATTAATGAATCTCCATAAATCATAAAAATCATAGAGATGAACTGATACAAGTCAAAATAAAGCAACTTCAAGATTTCATAACAAGATGTAGGGAAAATGGCACCATTTATGCATTGTTTGGTATTTTTACATAGTTCCACTTGGTATTTAGAACTGAGAGTATTATGAGAATTAACTTACATAGTATATATATCAGAATACAAATAAATGGGGCCACAATAACAACATCTCACCAAGTGCGCCCTTCCTCCAAGAGCCAAAATATGAAGAGAAACATGAGAAAGGTGTGGAAGCAAGTTGAGGATGAGAATGTCATGAGCAGCCCTGTAGCTTCAACCTGAAAAAAAATGACTACATTTTACCTCCAAATGAAAGTTCTGAATGGCCTCTCCAATTTCCAATTAGGATGGGAATCTTTCACCCTCGAAATTGGTACTAAGGCAAGTAGAGTAAACACTCCACAAGCATGGGAAAGCTATGCTCTCCAATATGAAAAATGATAAATGATAAAAATCCATATTTGTTCTTGACTTTTATAAACTTCCAAAGATCTCCTTATCTTGAATTCCATCCATGAGCCTCATGCCAACTCGAATTGCGAAGGGATTCCAATATGTGCCACTTGTCCCTCCATTCCTAGCCTCCTCCTTCACTCAATTCGAATGGATGACTCTTTGGCTTCCCTAACTCCCTTGTGTGCCCTCTTGGAGGCTACTTTTAGCCCTGAAACGTCATATATGTCAGCTATCAGCAATAAGGTCTTATTTGTTTCATAGGTGTCATAGCATCTTCATCATTGTTGTCATAGAAGCTAGGGAATCTAGCCCAAGTGTCTCAATTTCTCTCAAATACCTCTTCCTCTTCCATGGCAGTTACTCTTCCACTCTAATTCCACCTTCATTGAGTCTTTCCAATTATATTGAACTTACAACTCCCCAAGAAAACTAGACTCCACCTTGGATTCGAATGGGTGAGAATAGGATGCCATGTGGTATGAGGAATCTAGCTTTGTGTGGGTCCCACACCACCAATGTGTCTCCATGACCAAGTGCCACCTTATTTTCCTATCATAAATATTTATTTAACCCCTTTTAATATATTTACATCAATATAATGTCCATTTAGGGTTTATTATCTCCCTTATTCAAAATCCCAATGTTTCCACCCCAACCTAGGAATCTAGTACATGGGTGGAATTTCCTCTTTTGAGATTTATTTGAATGGGGACATTACACAACCTCTTACCTTCAAGGCATCGTGGTTCAATCCTTCCATTTTATTTAGTTTCATATCTTTGAATAACAAATATGTGACCACATCATTGATATTCAATGTGGTGATATTACTTCCAATAGCCACAACTAGGATATCCTAGGAATCTAGCAAAGAACACAACATAATGATGCATTTATCCTCGTCGGTGATTTTAATATCTACGGAAAACAACTGGCTGATAACAATGTCCAATGCATTCAGGTTCTCTCTTAGTGATTCAACTTCACCCATACTCAAAAGATATAGTTTCTTCTAAAGAAACAACTTGTTAACCAGATATTTCGACTAGTACAATTTCCCCAACTTTTCCCATAGCTTCTTTGTAGTGTCTTCTAAGACATTCATCAATACAGAATCTACTAGACAAAATCAGATTGTACTCCTTTCCTTTTTATCGATCTTCTACCAATCTTCCATAAAAAAACCTACTGGAGTCATTCCTAGGTCAACTACAATCCCTTATTCTTGATGTACAAGGATATCCTCCATCTTAAGCTTCCAAAGCTCAATTTTTTCCCATTAAAATTTTCAATTTCTATCCTTGACGTGTTAGCCATTTTAACTATAGATCAATACTTCTAGAAGACTCCCACTGTAATTGGTATTTCCCTAGATCCATGACCAATCTAAAACCCTGAACAACAAAGGCACCCCTACATCCAAACATAGCTTTGATACCAATTGTTGGGTATTAATACCAATTATAGCAGGTTTGTAAACTTATTCATGTAGATAAACACATTAAACATAATAAAATGGCACACAACAACATCAATACATTACATATAAATTACCTTGGAAACCCTTATCCTAAACAAAACCAACAAATCGATGATTTATCGCTCATCTACTAGGTCACACTTCATTACATCATCATGCTACATACTGCTACTTTCACAATACAATACATCATGCAAAGCCATTACATATTACTTATAGATTCAATACAACCAAATTCTCATTAATGACAATCCATAACTTCCTAACCACTTCCAATTATTGTCAACTTTGTTTCATTTCCCCTTGATCCTTTGGTCTTTTTGTTAACTTCTCATCGACCAAATTGTTTTGCTTCAACCAAACAACTTATTCTAGTCACTAGGTCGACTATAATTTCCCGTCTTTCACCTCCGACTCTAGACGACTTATACTAGTTGACTATCAACTTTTCCATTAAATCCACATGCAAAGATATATCATTCCCAACACATACTCCTTTCCTTCTCCATCAACATCATGTTCATTCTTTATGTAACTCCATGTTGTTGAGGTGTGTATGTAGTAGTATTTTTCCTTACTATTCCAGACTTTTTACACTTTTCCTCAACTCATTTATGTATAACTCTCCACTTTTATCTATCCTCGACACCTTTATTTTCTTCTCTACCTAGTTTTATACAAGTGATTTAAACTCTTTGAATTTATGGAAAACATTGGATTTCTTATGGAGAAAATAAACCATGTGTTCCTTAAGAAATCATCAATGAATGAAACACAATACATAGATTTACCTAGTGATAGAACATGAATAGGTCCAAACACATCATTGTGTATTAACTCCGAGATTCATTTTTCTCTTGTAGCACCAAATGGGAATGTCACCTAATTATGTTTGCCATATATGTAATGTTCACATAAATAAAAATATGATGAGAATTCATACATACCTTCAACCATACCTTTAGCATGCAATTCGCAAAGTCCCTTCTCTCCAATATGTCCCATTCTTCCATGCCATAGCATTGTTTTGTCTACGAGGACAATAGGGGTCATGTCTTCTACATTTCTATCCTCAATAACTCATTTGACTGACTATTGGCCATTTATGACTGCTACTAATGATTGGATGATGTCTCCAATGCTATCCAAACCACACTTTAAGGATGATTCGAATAACCCCTAACTTATTCGAATTCTCTTGACAGTTATTGCATTGTATTCAATTTTCACAGTGCCAACTCACAACTGATGTATGATTATACTGCTATTCTCCATTTTCTGTGTTCATGAGTGATTATTGACTACATTCTTCTCTTCTTCTCTGCAATTCTTGAGTGAGTTTGGTGAGGTTTTTTTTCAGCTGTGAGATCTTCCTGCAGATTATCACATGGTATCAGAGCTGATAGCATCTATTCGAATTGCAGCAGTTGCAACATTTCATTGAGCACCATAAGCCTCTGGATTTCCACAGAAATTGCTGGTGCAATAGTCTTGAATTCACTGGAGCAATCCAGTGAGGTCTATCTAGGTGTGAAGGATCTAGTCACATGTGCTCAGTGTCCTAAGGCAGTGTTCATTCGAATTGTAGCAAATATCTATCAACAAATTTCATTGTTTTGTAGGTTTATTCATCCATTCGAGATCCTCTTCAATTTTCTCTCCACTGCTCCAAATGGATCTAAAACTCAATTCCTCCAATTATGTCAAAAGGAAGGACAATATGGACATCTTCATGAAGTCCAAGAGCCTCTCAAGAATATTGTATGGAACTGTGGTCAAACCTCTTAGTGCAATAGAGAAATCCAAGTACTTGGATATACTTGATGAAGTAGTCACGGGGGCTTCACTAGAAGGAAATATAATACCACGTTCATTCATATTGCGGTATTAAATATTCATGAAAACCTAAAAATTATATTGCTTATATATTAAGGGGAAAAGGTTTTTATTTATTTAATGTAACAATACAAAAATACTTTGGGGTCTTTTTTATATGGGCGTGCTGACAAATATCCGCCAAATGGAGATGGCAGGATCATAGCCGGATGGGAAATCAGGTTGAGGCAAGGCTCGTGCTTACCAGTATACAAGGAAATCGCGTCTTGAGGCATGCTTGAGGCCAGGGAGTTTCTTGGTGAACTGGGTTTCCAGTCAATCATAGTCGAGAGACAGTGGTCATTGACAGCCAATTATTACCAATAGCACTCAGCCTGTTGTTACCAATAGCCTTGGGAGGCTCTAAGTCTCCAGGGCCTATTATAGGCCCTCGATAGGCCTTGGGGGCTTGAATACCCAACCACTCGTTCCTATTACAGGCCTTGGGAGGTTTAGTCAGCCTCCTAGAGCTTGTCACAGGCCCTGGGGGCTTGGATACCTAGCCCACAATAGGCTTAGTCAGCGACTAAGGAATGTTATAGGTCAAACTTACACCTCTCCGTCCGTGATCACCTTGAGCTGTTGATCACACAAAAGGACAACTTGGATGGAGGAGCATGTTGACCTGAGATGATACTTTGACTCACTCCATTTCCTAACATTACTGAAAAAACCCAAAAATATATCATCTTGAGAGATGAGCGCTACTTTACTCAAAGAGACTAGCGCCCATACGCTACTCCAGTGTATAATAGTAGCGCCCATATCATAATATACGCTACTCCTTCTCAGCATAGTAGCGCTCACCATTTTAAATCGAATGAGCGCTAGTTGGTAAGTACTAGAGTAGCGCCCTATACGCTACTTCATTGAACAAGAGTCGCGTACATCTTAAAAGATGATTAAAAATTAAATTAATTTCTCGAGGAGGATTAGTTGCTGGTGGTTTCCTAACTCCCCCAACTTCCTCCATAACTATACATCGACCTGAACTGCTCCTCTAATCTTATAAATACAAAGAAGATTAAAAGAGAAGGGTTAGAACCTAAATGTGGAGATGAATTAATGGAGAAAATTTGAAGAAAGAAGATTGCATTGGAGGAGTTGTTGCTGAAGACATCCAAGCCAGAGAAGAGCAAGAGCCCAGAATCAAGTTGCAGGAGCCTGTTCCATGATCAGGTATACTTGTACTTCATTTCACTTTTGACAAATAAAGGTTGAAGTGTCTTTCTTGTTCCAATTAAAATGTGTTATGAAATGGCATCTTAATGTGGATCTGTTTTTGGTCAATATTGAATGTTAAACATTGTTTTTGTTTCTTTCAAGCTTTATATATTGCCCAAAGTGCTTTGAGAAAGGTATTGCTATTACAGGTTTACAAAAAGGAAGGTGGATTTGAAGGTTGAACACGAGATCAAGTCAAGGCTAGGATCAAACTTCGATTGAAAGGTGTGTTCTCAAGATCCACAACTTATTTCTTTTCATAAATATCTCTGTAGTATCATCAATACACTTACCTGTCACCCCAACCAAGTTGATAGCATTAGTTTCCTTGCTATAGGGTAGATTTTCCCACCAACAGACTGGCGACTCCGCTGGGGAAAGTTGAGTTTTTGGCCCTAGGAAACCTTGTTCTTGTGTGTCTTCCCAGATTGTTTTGACTTCTTTGATGTGTTGAGAAACTCTGTAGGTATCCCCTGACTGTTTCTTGCTGCTTTCATCAGTCTTTTGGTTTATTTCAAAGTCAGTTTTTTAAGCTTTTGAGATATGAGTGCTACCCTAGTGTATACACAGTAGCGCCCATACGCTACTGTTCTATACATACAGTAGCACCCATTTCTGCAGGGGCGCGACTTTCCCTACTGCACAGTAGGGTACACTTTCTGAAGCATTCTTTTTTGGGTTTGCTTGAGTTTTTTGCCATTCTTGTGGTTTGCTGACTTTGCTTTTGGATCTTTTTGACTGTTGTGTGAGGTTTTTAACTTTTGGTTAAGTCATAGAACCTTGTCTTCGTGGTTTTTTCCATTTTTTGAATCACTTGTTGACCTTTGAAAGTTTGGACTGTTTGTGACTTTTTGGAAGACAAGGTTGTGTTTTGTGTTGAGCACTTCCACTTTTTTAGACCCTGATTGCATGTTGCTAGTTTACAAACCTGCATACTCCTGTATCCGCTGTTTGTGGTGACGTTTGTCTGCTCTTTACTCCGCCTATCCTTTGTTTTAGGGTTTGGTCCGTTTAGAGTTTCTAGGGTGTCTTCCGATTTGGTTCATTTCCATTCTTCCTGGACTTACTGTCTTTTTACGGTTGCAAGTGCTTTTAAAACAGCTGTAGGCTAGTTCATTTCTCAGTTTCTTTGTGTTAGTAGGGCAGCTTGCTTGTCTACTTTTGCTTGGCATTGTGGTCTTGCTAGGGCTAGATACTTTAGGTCAGTCCTTTTGTGTGTTTCTCCTCTGTTTTCTCCCACTTTGTTTCCAAGTTTAGAGGCTTTTTCTTTACAAAAAACCAGTAGATCAAGTCTTTTTCAAGCTAAGGTCTTGATAGCTATAAGCCTAAGAACTTTTTAGCCATACTTACACACATTGCACATAAGTTTTGTTTTGCTTGCCATTTTTATAAGTTCTTTTTCGTTTATAGAAAAAGCAAAAAAAAATTGGTAGTTTAAGTTTAATAAGACTTATTTTTGTTGTTACAAGATAGAATAGGATATTTTGGACATTTTCAAAAAAGAAAACAAAATTTTTTTAAGTAGATTTACTCAGATTTTTCAGTTTTGGAAAGAAATAATTAAAAAAATAAAAAATAAAAATGAAAAGAGCTTTGTTGTAGAAAGTTTTTATTGCACTTTTGTTTTCTTGTTATAACCACGCCACACAAAAGCACTACCCTTTTTGAGTAATAACAGCCCTAAAATTTGTTAATAAAATGAACTAGAAACATTTTTTCTTTTTAGGGATACACTACACCAACTAGTTTTGGTTAGGATCTTGAGTTTAAATCACCTTAAACCACTCAAGATCACACATTGCGCAAAAATCATAATAAGACTATCACAAGTAAATCCACCTCACTCAAAACTTGCCTGGGATCTATGCAGTAGGTCATTGCAAGATCAGATTGTTGGGAATACTCCTCCTACTTTCTGTTCGAGCATACGCCAAGATCGGATTGCGTATTGGGGACTCTTTCAAGTTTCGGGCTTAGCTACCCTGCCCACGCTTTCTGATTCAACTGGTGACTATTCCCCCAGGAGTTTTCGGTGTTGTGGTATCCTTAGTATCTGACTCTAGGTTCATACATAGGTGACAACAGAGGGTATATCTGCTGTACCTAAGACAGACGTGGGAGGAAATCCCTTGTAGGTATTTGGGAGGGCGGTTGGGTGATTCCAGCACTTGCACCCTTAGTCATTGTATTGTGGACCCCGGGTAACTATCTTTCTTCCTTCGTTGATCTATTCTGGGCCCTCATCATCCCAGACTCTTCTCCGGAAGGCATCTTTGTTTGCCTGGTTTGTATACTTAGGACTTTTTTTAGTTGGCGTGCTGTTTGCCCCCTAGTTGTAGTGGCCACTAGGTTCTAGTCTGTTATTTTATATTTATAATCACGGAGAATCAAGAGCTTCGTAGATCGAGGAGGTTTCAAAACCTTCCACCACTTAGAACAGAACCTATACAGCCAGCTAGATGACAGCGGGTAAACCCCGGTATTTCTTCAGAAATTACTCCTGAAACTGAATTTCCTAAAGAAATTCTTGTAACATAAAACCTTGAAATTGAGGTTCCTAAGGAACCACTACCAGGTACCACAGATCAGCAACACTTTAGTACAGTTGAGGTGGAATATCTTACTTCTACGGAGTATAGCACTCCTTTCAATCCTCCTTTAACCAATACTAGAATTTCGTTTCTGTCACCTGTTGGTTTCCAACAACCCCATTTCAGTGCAGACAGTTCCTTACCTGGACATCTGATGTCTAATATAGGAGGTGAACAGGGAGTTCCCCAAACTCCCACTTTAGGTATGACCACCAACACAATAAATCCTTCTTTTACTGCTACACCAAGTCAGGCACAAACCTCTGTGTCTACCCCATCCTTCAATTTCAACACTAGTACATTAGGTATGCCTAGTTCGACAACGATGGCATCTATTCCTAAACCTACTGTTGGACCTAGCAGTACAGCCAACTGTGCAATACCTCTAGCTTCTCAACCGTTATATCAGATACCTAGTACTTGGATTTCCACACCTGTTGTAGGACCAAGTGCTTCTGCAAACATGCCAGTCATGGGCACCATGACTGCACCGTCCACATCAGCTTCTACTGGTCTCAATACCTTTGTAGGCCCTAACATGAATCAATGTAGTATGCCTGCAAGTAATGTCCCTTTCTCCTTATTCTCTGGGGGAGGGGGTTATATATTTAACCAACAATATGGCGGGGCTAACACCCAGCCACAGTGGACGAACCCACAAAGCACTAATCCACTATCATATGGGTGGGGAAGTTTTAATAACTCTTTCGCACAACAACAACTTATGGCAGGGGGCAACCCCTACCAACAAGCAGCTGGGGGCAACCCCTACCAACAAGTAACTAGGGGCAACCCCTATCAACAGATGGTAGGTGGAAACTCCTATCAGCATATGGCCGGAGGCAACCCTTAACACCAGATGGCTGGGGGCAACCCCTACCAACAATTTATGGGTCAAACGATGGGTGGTTCCCCTTATCAAGTACCATCTTACCGGCCTCATCTACCATTTCTGGCAACTTTAAATTTTCCAGATCTTTCCAAACTAACGAATGATCGTGTGTGTCATAATGTGGCATGGCCATCAGTTCCCACCAATTTACCTTCGAACATTCCAAAGTTCGAAGGCAAAGAAGGTGAAGACCCTGGTGACCATGTCACTACCTTCCACTTATGGTGTTCCTCCAATTCGTTAAACGAAGACTCCATCAGATTGAGATTGTTTCAAAGGACCTTAACTGGTGCTGCAGCCAAATGGTACATTCAGTTACCTGCAGCAACATTCTCTAGTTTTGGGGATCTCTCCACAGTCTTTTTGAACCACTTCCAGCTTCCTGTTCGGTATGATGTCGGAACAGACCTTTTGTCTACTTTTAGACAAAACAAAGCCACTCACTTATCTGACCACATTCAGGAGTGCCGAAGACGGAAGAGGCTCATTAAGGCCAACATACCTCCGTAGTTCCTTCTTGAGTGGTACTTGAAATCACTCCTTCCTTATATTTCTAAGGAAGTGGCTACATCTGGAGTATCAAATGAGGAAGAAGCCATCTTATGAACTCAGCAGTTAGACCTCGTGTATGCACAATCTAGTTTACTGTATGAGATCAACCCGATGCACTGCGATCGAATACCGATCCGATTAGACCAAAACCTGGACCACATGCTGACGGCATAGTCGGTTCAGTTGACTCTACAGCCTTCGAAGCGCTGACTAAACAGGTCCATGCCTTATCAGTCAAACAATCGACTACAGATGTTTCTACCGTCACAACCTCTCCTTCTACTTCTGAGCCTGTCAACCAGGTTCAGAACAATCAAAAGGGCCCTTGGCAGCCCAATAACCAAAAAAAGGGCAAGAGAGGAGAGGGGAACCAACAAAAGCCCAAAAAAGACAATGCCGAGGAGGGTAACAAAGAGGAAAAGAAGGTTAAGTTCCCTTGTAAACTTTGCAAGCAGAACCACCTTACTCACCAATGCCCTCTGCTTGAAGAAGCCCAGAAGCTCTTAAGAGAAAAGAAGCCTGCTGTCCTGAAAGATCCATTCCCTAAAGAGCAGGGCTCAACTTCTGGCACCTCAAAAACTGGGGGCACTACACATGCAACGATTGATCAAACATTTATTAACATGGTTAATTCAGATGCACTTTTGCAAACTAGAGCTAGGAACTATACCCCGGAAGCACAGAAAAAAGATAAGGAGATTCCAGAATCTTCCACTCCACTTCACATACCTGTGGACCCAATGCCCAAGATTCCGAAAGGTGTCTTGAAGAGGGCATCGCACAATCCCAACACACGGGCTGCTTCTAACTACAATGTGGTTGAAGATTTAGCCCAAACTCCTTGTGCCATGTCTACTCTAGAAGTCTTGCAAAGTTGTCCTTTACAACGGAATGCACTTCTAGTAGCCATTGGGAGTATGGAATCCTCTAATATGTCTGCGCGATTTGATATGACTAATGTCAAATACTGGTTGCCTTACCACGTTGCTCTCCAAATAGAAGTCGTCCATGGCCCAATGACCATCAGACGAGTTGTTGTAGATGAGGGCGCGTCAACTTGCATAATGTCAATTTCCTGTTGGAAAGCTCTAGGTTCTCCTGAGTTAGCCCCTTCCAACACACTGCTTACCGCATTTGATGGCAGAACTTTTCGTCCACATGGAGTTTTGCCATCATTTGATGTCACTTTGGCCGATAAGACAGTTGCTGTTGAAGTAGAAGTTTTGGACGCTCCGCTTGATTACAACATGTTATTGGGCAGAAGTTGGACATATGCCATGCGAGCCATTGCATCGACAGTTTTTCGAGTGGTCATGTTCCCATTTGAAGGTAAGATCGTCACAGTCGATCAACTTTCTTTCACTCAGATAAACAACCAGACTTCTTTGGAAACCACAGTTCCTTTGATTGATCAAACCACCCCGGTTGGCGAGAGTTTAGGAGCAAGACTTTACGGATCACTAATTGGCACTTTTGACCTACCGGCTCCTACCTTATTCATTGGTACTGAGGGATGTCCATCGTCTAAAACTTCCATGGTTAGTGTAACAACTGATTCTGAGTTTCCCTCAACTAATACAAACCCCTCCGTGCCCACCCCTGTTGTAGAAGTTACCCACTTGGATTCTTATCAAACTACAACAGAACATATGTCGACTCCATTGGTGTCTGTTGAACCAAACATAGATTGTGCCACTACTCAGACACCGGACCTGATCCATTCTCTCAACAATTCAGAAACTACTTTACCTTCTGATGAGGAAATGTTAGAAGCCCTGAACGACCCGGACCATCCTCGTGAACGTATAAATCCCATGTCCTTCTTGTTTCCTTTTCTTAACTTGTTAGAGAGAGGTGAATTTTGTTCACCACCCGATGAAAATACTGATTTCACTTCTTCACAAATTGGTGTTATTGAAGCAAATAGATTGCATACCTCGCTGGTGAACATTTTCACTGGGATCAACGGAAACATTTTCTTTGAAACGGGATGTTATCTTGATGAAATCATTCCATATACCAATCTTTTCCGTGATTTCAATAACACATTTGCCCGGTCGCACGAGGAGGATCCAGGCATGGACTCTACCTGAAGAAGTATTACGCTTAGGATGAAGTACTTCTTCTTGTAACATAGTTGTATATTTTTTGTAAAGATAGTTTGGTTATGCTCGTTAGTTAATCTTATGTGTGTTTCGTTTCGTGTACCAGATGTCAACCGAACATTTCTTAGGATTTGCTGATGGTGCCAGTCGCCACACCTATCAGTTGGCTGCAGCGGCTTGGGTCATTTACTCACCTGATGACCAACTTGTCTCTTCGGGGGGGGTTTGTTTGGGTCCTACCATGAATATGTTTTAGACTGGAATTTGCATCATACATTGTCATAAACAACATTGCACACATAAAACACATACACATGTAAATAACCGATACTGTATATAGCCGATACTGTATCAAAAAATATGAGTTTTGAGTCACAAGTCTATCAAGTCAAGTCATAAAAGTACAAAACTGGGCATAGTAGCCTCAAAAAATATATACATAGAATATATTCCTCTCCTATGGAGAAGGAGGAACCTCCTCATCATCTACTGCATTGTGATAGCAAATGACAAGCCTAGCTATTTTCCGCAGCACCCTAAGCCATGCTGGGGGCACCCCAACAACATCTTCCTGCATATCAACAGGTATCTGATCCATACGGCATGCAGGCACTTCGTGAGTCAACCGACCTATTTTTCTCTCCAGGTTTCCCAACATAGCATCTACTGCAGTAACATCAGTTGGCCTCACATAGATGGTAGGATGTCCCTCGAGACGAACAGGCCCAACATCTGCATATGACACTTGGTTAGAACTTCAAAACTCATTCATAAAAATCAAATACTTGAAAAAGTTTGAAAAAATTAAATAAATTCTCAAAATTTAAACATACCAATATCTCCCCATGCTCCACCTGGAGGAAGCACCAGCTCTGGATCATGACGGAAATCCAATCCAGCATATGGAAACTGCTCGAAAGCAGGCACTTGCCTCTCCCACCACCCCCAGAAATCATCAGTATGATAACAATAGTGACTTTCCCCACCACCCTGGCGGAGGAATATGTCACCCCAATGGCCTAGTCTGGGCTCACGGGGGTTAACTTGAGGTAGAGGCATCCCCAAACTGATAGCAAGCATCCTCTCAAAGAAGAAAGTACACAAGATGCTACCATACCCAAAATTCTTCATTGTGCCGTATTTGCAGCCTGTCAATTGAGATTTCATGTTTGCCAACAAACTAGTACACCAATCATAGACATGACCGTGTAAGCATTGTACACTAATATGCATAGAGTGCCTGGAAGCTAAGTGTTGTGAAGCACTACTTGCTACTCGGTTAATCATGCTCACTATCACTTTCAAAGGGAGACCGCCAATAGTTGAAATCAAGACTTGGCTTCCCGATTTCTCCGCTCCGGCAACACAATATGTATTTACATACTCTTGCACTGATCTTACACCCACACGAGAAGACCCTTTCAGATTGATTACATCTCCTCTCCTTGAGAGACCAGTAATGAAATATATGTCATCAACAGTAAGCTCCATAGTTTGCCCACGGATGACAAAGGTATTGGTATCCACATCCCAATATTGAATCAGTCTTCGAAATAGTTTGTTTAAAGCCCTCATGTTTACGGTTCGGTAAAACTTCAACAAACCGCATCTTTGGAGAGCGTGGAGGGTGGCCGGATCTTGCATGGCCAACCTATCCATGTCCTCATGCTCCCTCTCCCTCCATTGAAGGACCATCCTGCACAAAAAACCAAAAATTTTTGAGTCTCGACGCTTGTATGTAGGTTTGCAAAAGTGTACGCTACTGTGTATACTACACAGTCGCATATGGGTGCTACTTTGCTTCAGCACAGTAGCGCCCATCATGTTTATACGCTACTATTGTGGTTACACAGTAGTGCCCGCGCAGAAACACTTATGAACATTGCGTTGCAAGCTATTTTTTGCTCAAAAATTGAAAAATAAACCATGAAAATGCAAGCAAGGTGGATTTTAACTTACTTGGTGGAGGAAGATTGACGGTTGGATGCTTAGTTCGATCGCAATGGAGATTTGAAATTTGCAAAAGGTTGCCCCAATCTTTTCCCTACAAAACAAAATTGAAAATTGACTTTTAAAAATGAAATTATATATAAATTGGATTTTGATTTTTACCCATAATTGTTAATTTTCTATAGTTTCAAAACTTTCAAAAATCCCTAATTAATCAATTGAAACACACAATACGGTACAATACTGATCCAAACTCATTTTTCATTTAATTTTTGTCGGGTTCGTCTCCTAAGTTCAAAAATTCTTGATGATAGACATTGTCAACTAGCTAAATATTTCAAATTCATATATCATTCGAGGTTTTTTGCCGCATCGACTAATATTTTGTTGAAGACCTAGTTTTGGCAGAGTATGAAGATATGATCCTAGAAGCTGACCTTTTAAGTCATTTTAAGCTCTTGTTTGGACTATCTAAACCTAAACAAGATTGCCGAGCAAGCTTGTCCTCTTCGAGCTCGTTAAAGTAATCAAAGGCTCATCCACTCAGGTATAGAATTACCCCTTTTCTGGGCCTAGGTGGATTAACTACGGAAAAGGTATACTCCTGTATGCGCTAGAAGAGTTCTCCTTTCATTGTTTTATACTTTTCTGGGGGAGGAGACTAACTGTACGAAAAAGGACCTTTTGGAGCCTTTCTTTAGGGTTTTCAGACTCTATAAACAGGAAAACATCGGCGAGCATTAATCTGCTTGGGCTCGATACTAAAATCCACGAGCAGTTATATGGAGTTATTGTTTAAGTTTTTCAGACTCCTTAAAATTGAAAACACCGGCGAGCAAGAACAGATCTCGACTCGATATTAAAATCCAGAGATCAGTACTATAGAGTAATCTTCTATCTCTTCTTCGAACTCTATAAATAATGAAGAAGGTCCTGAGTCTTCCTCCCATGGGCTCGTTAAACTTTTTACATGGTTGGATCTATTGAGTTTTCATTCTTTCTTGGACTCATTAAAACAACAAAAAGGGTATTCTTTTATCTAAAAAGAATAAGGAATGGGAAAGACATATCGTATCTTCATTTGTTAAAGGCAGTTCAGTCAGTTCTATCCTTGAACACAGCACCTACTTGAGTCTATCTTGTCGGTTGGGTTTAGTTTTTGACCTCAGGATGAACCTTTCCTCCGAGTTGTTTACTCCCCCGGTTGGTTATTCTTCCAACCATATGGAGGGTCTGCTAATGTCTCTTACATTTCAGACTTATTATTTACCCCATTATGTCAGAAACTGCCTGAGTCACTTTGTGTCGTGCTCAATGTTCAAGGATATACCCTGTGTCGGCCATTCTGCAGTTTACCTTGATCTCATGTGTCGGCCTTCCTAGTGTCAGTCTTGTTACATATTCCATATCAGCTCTTACTAGTTGAGTGTTCCTCGAGTTGGATGATGGAGGATGCCTTAAGGCCTCCCTTCCAATGGACTTCTTCCCATCGACATCAACTTATTATTCTGGGATTGAAGTTTAGAGTTTCGGTTAGTACCTTGGAGATTGCAGTCACCAGTGGCAATTTTCCTCGCTGTTGAATGATGAGAATACATCAATGTCTCTTCTTCGACAAGATTCCCAAGTGTTCGACTCCAAGTCCATTTATTCACATTTGGCAAATCATACTTGGTACCTTGGACCCCATCATCATTATCGATGGAAGTCCTCGCGTTTGTTAACGGTATACATCAATGACCGGTAATCAAACAATATCCCCCATGTTCGACTATCAGCTCATCTATTCACATGGTTAGGATTTGTACCTAGGATTGTTTTGAATGAAGACCTTGGGATTTTGGATGACATTATCTCATTTTGTTATCACCCAAGTTGCGTAAGACTGAGCCTCACTCATATTTGGCTCTCCATGAGACATAGATCCACTTTGTTGTTATGGCTATGATCTCTCCGTTTGACATGGATCCACGCTTGTATTCCAAGTGGCCATGCTTTTATATACATCTCCTTGTTATGTATCGGAGATCATGTTGTATCACACTGCACATCTATATGATGTCAAAAATGTAATTTCTCACTGACCTTGATCTTTGTTGCAGGTGTTCTTGTGACTTGTTTTTTGCGGTTCTGTGCTCCTCCTCTGGCTTTGAATTATAATGTATTTCGGCCATCATTTCCCTCTGACCTCACACATTAGGGGGCATCTGTTATAGGTCAAACTTGCACCTCTCCGTCCGTGATCACCTTGAGCTATTGATCACACAAAAGGACAACTTGGATGGAGGAGCATGTTGACCTGAGATGATACTTTGACTCACTCCATTTCCTGACATTACTGGAAAAACCCAAAAATATATCATCTTGAGAGATGAGCGCTACTTTACTCAAAGAGACTAGCGCCCATACGCTACTCCAGTGTATAATAGTAGCGCCCATATCATAATATACGCTACTCCTTCTCAGCATAGTAGCGCTCACCATTTTAAATCGAATGAGTGCTAGTTGGTAAGTACTAGAGTAGCGCCCTATACGCTACTTCATTGAACAAGAGTCGCATACATCTTAAAAGATGATTAAAAAATAAATTAATTTCTCGAGGAGGATTAGTTGCTGGTAGTTTCCTAACTCCCCCAACTTCCTCCATAACTATACATCGACCTGAACTGCTCCTCTAATCTTATAAATACAAAGAAGATTAAAAGAGAAGGGTTAGAACCTAAATGTGGAGATGAATTAATGGAGAAAATTTGAAGAAAGAAGATTGCATTGGAGGAGTTGTTGCTGAAGACATCCAAGCCAGAGAAGAGCAAGAGCCCAGAATCAAGTTGCAGGAGCATGTTCCATGATCAGGTATACTTGTACTTCATTTCACTTTTGACAAATAAAGGTTGAAGTGTCTTTCTTGTTCCAATTAAAATGTGTTATGAAATGGAATCTTAATGTGGATCTGTTTTTGGTCAATATTGAATGTTAAACATTGTTTTTGTTTCTTTCAAGCTTTATATATTGCCCAAAGTGCTTTGAGAAAGGTATTGCTATTGCAGGTTTACAAAAAGGAAGGTGGATTTGGAGGTTGAACACGAGATCAAGTCAAGGCTAGGATCAAACTTCGATTGAAAGGTGTGTTATCAAGATCCACAACTTATTTCTTTTTGTAAATATCTCTGTAGTATCATCAATACACTTACCTATCACCCCAACCAAGTTGATAGCATTAGTTTCCTTGCTATAGGGTAGATTTTCCCGCCAACAGACTGGTGACTCCGTTGGGGAAAGTTGAGTTTTTGGCCCTAGGAAACCTTGTTCTTGTGTGTCTTCCCAGATTGTTTTGACTTCTTTGATGTGTTGAGAAACTCTGTAGGTATCCCCTGACTGTTTCTTGCTCTTTCATCAGTCTTTTGGTTTATTTCAAAGACAGTTTTTTAAGCTTTTGAGATATGAGCACTACCCTAGTGTATATATAGTAGCACCCATATGCTACTGTTCTATACATACAGTAGCGCCCATTTCTACAGGGGCGCGACTTTCCCTACTGCACAGTAGGGTACACTTTCTGAAGCATTCTTTTTTGGGTTTGCTTGAGTTTTTTGCCATTCTTGTGGTTTTCTGACTTTGCTTTTGGATCTTTTTGACTGTTGTGTGAGGTTTTTAACTTTTGGTTAAGTCATAGAACCTTCTCTTCGTGGTTTTTTCCATTTTTTGAATCACTTGTTTACCTTTGAAAGTTTGGACTGTTTGTGACTTTTTGGAAGACAAGGTTGTGTTTTGTGTTGAGCACTTCCACTTTTTTAGACCCTGACTGGATGTTGCTAGTTTAAAAACCTGCATACTCCCATATCCGCTGTTTGTGGTGATGTTTGTCTGCTCTTTACTCAGCCTATCCTTTGTTTTAGGGTTTGGTCCATTTAGAGTTTCTAGGGTGTCTTCCGATTTGGTTCATTTCCATTCTTCCTGGACTTATTGTCTTTTTACAGTTGCAAGTGCTTTTAAAACAGCTGTAGGCTAGTTCATTTCTCAGTTTCTTTGTGTTAGTAGGGTAGCTTGCTTGTCTACTTTTGCTTGGCATTGTGGTCTTGCTAGGGATAGATACTTTAGGCCAGTCCTTTTGTGTCTTTCTCCTCTATTTTCTCCCACTTTGTTTCCAAGTTTAGAGGCTTTTTCTTTACAAAAAACCAGTAGATCAAGTCTTTTTCAAGCTAAGGTCTTGATAGCTATAAGCCTAAGAACTTTTTAGCAATACTTACACACATTGCACATAAGTTTTGTTTTGCTTGCCATTTTTATAAGTTCTTTTTCGTTTATAGAAAAAGCAAAAAAAAATTGGTAGTTTAAGTTTAATAAGACTTATTTTTGTTGTTACAAGATAGCATAGGATATTTTGGACATTTTCAAAAAAGAAAACAAATTTTTTTTAAGTAGATTTACTCAGATTTTTCAGTTTTGGAAAGAAATAATTAAAAAAATATAAAAAAAAATGAAAAGAGCTTTGTTGTAGAAAGTTTTTATTGCACTTTTGTTTTCTTGTTATAACCACGCCACACAAAAGCACTAACCTTTTTGAGTAATAACAGCCCTAAAATTTGTTAATAAAATGAACTAGAAACATTTTTTCTTTTAGGGATACACTACACCAACTAGTTTTGGTTAGGATCTTGAGTTTAAATCACCTTAAACCACTCAAGATCACACATTGCGCAAAAATCGTAGTAAGACTATCACAGGTAAATCCACCTCACTCAAAACTTGCCTTGGATCTATGCAGTAGGTCATTGCAAGATCAGATTGTTGGGAATACTCTTCCTACTTTATGTTCGAGCATACGCCAGGATTGGATTGCGTATTGGGGACTCTTTCGAGTTTCGGGCTTAGCTACCCTGCCCACGCTTTCTGATTCGACCGGTGACTGTTCCCCCATGAGTTTTCGGTGTTGTGGTATCCTTATTATCTGACTCTAGGTTCATACACAGGTGACAGCAGAGGGTATATCTGCTGTACCTAAGACAGACGTGGGAGGAAATCCCTTGCAGGTCTTTGGGAGGGCGGTTGGGTGATTCCAGTGCTTGCACCCTTAGTCATTGTATTGTGGACCCCGGGTAACTATCTTTCTTCCTTTGTTGATCTGTTCTGGGCCCTCATCATCCCAGACTCTTCTCCGGAAGGCATCTTTGTTTGCCTGGTTTGTATACTTAGGACTTTTTTTAGTTGGCGTGCTATTTGCCCCCTAGTTGTAGTGGCCACTAGGTTCTAGTCTGTTATTTTATATTTATAATCACGGAGAATCAAGAGCTTCGTAGATCGAGGAGGTTTCAAAACCTTCCACCATTTAGAACAGAACCTATACAACCAGGAGGTTTCAGAACCTATACAGCCCGCCAACAGGGAAGTACTACAACATGCAATCTAAATGTTGTACTATGTGCATTGGCTCTAGTGACATACAAGAAGTAATCTCTTATCTCTTCATTAGATCATTAGATGTTGCAAATCATAATGATATGTGGTTGACTAATTGCATTGTGGGTGAAGTAATGTGCATCCACAATATACATCGAAAGAAGCAAGGTGCATTGTAGAATGCATGTGGGGTCATAAGAGGGATATCATATCAATATACTAGGTAGAAATATAAAGGGGTATAAAAATGTTAATGAAAAAATTGATACATACAATATCTAGTGAAAACAGGGTTTTTTTTAAATTGGGAAGGCATATTGGGAGGGGGTTAAAAAAATGATTTTGGAAGGTATTTTCCAATATTTAGTGAAATTAGGGGTTATGTTTCATATGCCACGATCGAACGTGCTATGATAGTGGTTTATTGAGTGAAGCCTCCGTGGAAGCAGTAGGCTTACTACTTCTCTCAATTTCTGAAGATCTTCACTTCCATATAATTGATCTAACATCTCCAAAAGAGGTTTGGGACAAGCGCAAATCACTCTTTGGACAGAAAGATGATTTGAAAGGTCATAAATTGGAGAATGAGCTCATCCCCTTGAGCCCCGAAAGCTTCAAATCCATCAATTCCTTCTTAACCAATTTCAAAACCTTGATTTCATAGTTGAAGAGATATGAGATAGTGAAAGAAAATAAACAACTCATACTTGCCATTCTATCAAAATTGGGGCCAAATTTCTCACCTTTTGTCTCCACATTTCAGTCAACCAAGATATCCATTCCAAAATGGAAGTTTTCTACTCTTGATGACTTCATCCATTCTCTCACACAAGAGGAGGAGAAGTTAGTCTACATGGGAATGATAAAACCAAAGTTGGATTCAGCTCTTGTAGCTGCTGAGGTCAAAAGAGCGAATGCAAATGGTAAGCAATTTTCTTTTGAAAAGAGAGCGAATGATACAAAGCCAAAGGAGGTTCCATATCAATCAGATGGGGCTTCGAATTCAAAGAAGACCAAGCAATCTCAGAAGGAGAGATCCAAGTGCACCTATTGTAATTGAGGATTTCATCCTGAGACTTCTTGTATGAAGAAGACTATAGACTTGATGGTTGTTGACACAATGACTATCAACAGGGGTTCACTGCACATTGTCGTCAACAAACACCAACCCAAACCCCCTTACACACCGACCCAAAAGGGTGTTAACCCTTCCAGCAACACTCGCAGAGCGAATAAAGTCTCACTCGAGATACACAAGGGGGATGCAGGAACCAAGTTTCCGCAGTGGAGTTGAGGACATGCATCAAACACACTTCGCAACCACAGAAACCAGAGATTATTCCATTCGCACTATACTAACATTTCATTATTTGCAGATTCATTAACCGCAACATCAACACATTACAAATATTCGCATTAACATGATCTGATTACTCATTAGCATAAAAAACAATTATGAAACCCATAGAGCATTATCAGACATTCGCATCCATCATTCAACATAAACAAAGACAAAGATAAAATCATAATCGAAAATCTTCATGCATTCATTACAACCCGCGGAATGACCTTCACAGAAACAGTCAATACATCATATTGCGGATACAAAACAGATCAAAACTCATAAAGTCGATAGCTCTATCCATCAACAGATCTTCAATTACATGCCATGCCCTTAGGCTTACAATCATTCTCCTATTTCTACAAAACTAAGTGGTTACAAAATGGTCCACATGACCCTTATCTAACAAACTAACTACTTCCACGTTCTCCGTGAATGACCCTTTCTTCTACGGATTCTTCCTTTCATGACTGTCAGGTTCCACACTTCCTACGGACTAATCTCATGCCAACAGGCCCCCAACACAAACTTGTGGCTCTCCCTCGAGCCACCTCAGCTGGACACCGCTAGTTTGTTCACCTGTTGTCGAAAGTCATCGTATGCAGTTTTGAGCTGGTCGACTACTTCCTTCGCTGATACTTTGATCTGAGCACATTCTCCCACCTATTGTTTTGTTGGGTATTCACAACCTTTCTGTCATGCTTCGTCCGGTTTCTCTTTAACCTGTTTCATTACCTCGACCACACTTGTTATGAGAACTTCGGCTTTCACTTGGAGCTCTTCCTTTGTGACATGCGTAGCCGCATGCTTTTAAGTTATGTTGCCTTTGTCATCCGTAACATTGTGGGCATCATTTTGAGTGATCCCTTAAAAGCCTCCAACTAGGATTCTACTTCGCTGAGTTTTCACTTTAGCGTTTTCAGCTGTTCATCCTCAACTATACCTCCCCAAAACTCTGTGATGCCTTCTGTGATTGTCTGTGCCACTTGTTCTATCTCCTGGATTATTGTTACTGCTTCCTCGATCGCTGTCTGCTGAATCTGAATCTATTTCGGCGGTGTGCTGGGTGTCACTCTATCCTGAAGATCCACATTTTCCTTCCTGAGCTCAATCAGAGCCACCCCTAACATCACAACTTGTGCTTCTGGGTCGACCTCTGGATCTAGTGTTGTCGTTTCGCATGCCTTCGCAAGTGCTCTTTCTAATTTGGCCCGTTACTCTACAGCCTTCTGTTTCACAGCGAGTGTTGCAGCTTGCTCGTCTTGAAGACGTTGTGTCTCCATCACTTTGGCATGCAGTTGCTTCTTATACGCGACCACCTTGTTGTGCATCACAGCCTTGCGGGCATGGATCTCTTCGCTTGCTGTGGCTTGAGCTCGGTGTAATGTTAACATTGCGGGCAAATTGAAATTTACCATAACCTGGTCAGCCTTCTGTACCTCCGAATCCAAAGCTGCATCACTTGTTCTGATGGCGCGGTATTCTATTTGGACTATCCACGGCTAGTTGCTGACTTCTACCTCTATGCTGGGTGTCGATTGATTTTGCTGAATATCCCCATGCGGGACGCTTGTATTAATTATTGTGTTTGCCATTGTAGTTAGTAGCTCGCTTATCTGCTGGAATTGCTCAGCTGAAAATAGTGTAATCTGGTCACAGCTATTTTCCACCACTTCTGTAATACTCTCCAGAAGTCTGTTGGCCTACTGCGCAGTAAGCCCTTCCCATGTGCTTCTTCCAGCACAGTCCATCATTTTCTTCGTTGTTAGCTCATCTTTCTATGCCTCCAACTCCGAATCTGTCAGGGTGTTTGCTGTTGAAGCTCCATCATGGATGGAATCCTCCAACCGAGCTTCCACAGGGTTATCCTGTCCTACGCCTGGCTTCCGACTGGCTGAAGCTTCATCTTCCCTAACCGGGTTCGATCGAACTGTGTCCTTCCCATTCACTATGTCCTTCTCATCGATTGGGACCCTCCATTCCTCTGGCCACCTAGCGATAATGACGTCTCGCTCTTCCTCGGTGAGCTTGTACTGTTTCCACAACCATTACTTCCCTTGATCTCTACGGGTTTGAAGGTAAATCATCTACGCTTCGACTGATAGGTGTGCGATTGATCGATACTTTGTTGCTGCTTGCTCTTGTATCCATGGTATCATATGTGCATCTATCCGCATCCTCTCCAACAAGACATAAAATTGCACAATGTTTTCATTATGTCACACTTTATCAGTAGTTTCCCATAAATTCTGGTACCCGCGCCCCTTCGCATACCAGGGCTTCTGGGGTGTCCATACCCTGATAGTGGTTGGGTTCCCTCCACCCTGCTAACGTAATGAGCATGAGGATCCAAGAGTACTTAAATTCCTACCCATACTCTTGGGCATCATGGACATCGTCGATCAACTCATGTAGCAGGAATTGGGACCAATTCATCTGTTCTCCTGTTGCGCATCATTCCACGGAAGCAATGACCCATGAATTACATTCCTTGGGCATGTTCTTCCATGTCACCTTGAATGCTGGTATCTTGGCCTCGACCTTGATAGACTGGTTGTTGATTGTGTGGATGAGGTATCCTCTAGAATATTTCTCCACACTGTACTTTGTCGTCAACTGTTCCGCAACCTTCTTGTCGTTATCCTTTCCCTGGAAAAATTGAGAAGGGTCGGCCCCATCTTTAGGCAACCCAGTGATTCTTGTGATTAAGTCAACTGTGATGGGGATCCTCTCATGTAGTTAGAGAGACCTTCCATGAAAACACAAAATCAGTTGTTTGACGCATGCATTGACCTGTGCCAATCACCCAAAGTGCGGCATGTGGGTTAGGCCTAACAACCCCGATCATTCCAATCCCTTTCTCCATGCCGCGGGTTACTTGGTAGTTGGGCCTCCTTCGTGGGGGACATCAACATAGCCTTCTGTGTATTCCTTGAATTTTGCAAGGTCATGGTCGGTATACTGCAGCCTCTACAACTTGGTCGTGATGTCCCCGACGTGAGGAACGACCTGTGGTATCGGTGACACCTCAATCCTATACCTTTAATTCTTGTTTACCTGCAGTGCGGGTGCTTCTTTCGGGCGCGGCGGAATATAATCTGGTAGCATTGGGCCATCGTGCTCTTCTTGCGGTACTTCGGCGCCTGAGGGGCCTGCAGCTCCATCGATCAATCGTGCTGAGGCCCGAGATCCTTTCTTCTTGGCACGACTGGTGTCTGGAGGTCGGTTCCCGCTCCTCTTTTTTCTGACTGGCATGCTAGACATAACTTCTGGCTACTCCTCTGTAACTAGCATCGCCTCTGTTCGCTCGGTACTGGTGCTTAAAACATAAACCTCCATGCCATTCTGTGACCTCTTACTTAATCACACAATTCCTTTCACTGCCCCTTCCCTTTCATTTATAACATTGGTTGGTCATATCGAACCGATTTTGGACCATGATTACCGAATTTGACTGTGATTTTCCAAATCTACTGCATGCATTAGATATTAATTGTCGATTTCTCATTTTTGCTGTTGTCCGTTGTGGTTTAATTGCTGTATTTATGACGGGATTTGACTCGTTTGCACCAAGTCTGTGATACTATGATTCCTCTGTCGACTAGTGCTACTACTTTCGACCAACTTTTGCTTGTCGACAGATGCCTGTTGTGGTCTGTGTTTTTCTTTTTTTTTAGTAGTGTGGCCACTTCCGCAGTGTCACACTATGTTTGTGTTTTTGCAGTTCTAGTTGTTGTCGTCGTTCCCTTCCAACTTCCTTGGTTTGGTGACATGTACTTCTCGAACTCATCCAGTATTAGTTCTCTAATTCCCACGTCTGGCGTTTTCATAATCTTGATCTGCACTCGCTCCTTGCGCATTGGGTTCAACCGGTCGGGTCCCTGCTTGACTGGTTTTGCATTGGGTTTCAGGGGAATCTTCATTTCGCATAAGTCCCCAAAAATTCTTTTCATCTCTGAGAATTTTGTTGGGAACAGATCCTGAAACTCATGCAGCATATCATTCATCTTCGCGACAGTTGAGTCATCCGAGTAGTCTCCAATACTTGGGAACTTTGGATTCTCCTCCGACCCAATGTTTACTTTCTTGATCTGCAGCGGTTGCTAGAATTTGTCAGAAGGTATCTCTGGTGCTTCAACGCTGTGAATTCCCTCCGATTCTGGTACATGCATGGCCCTTGGATTGTCCTCATCATCCGGCTCGCCTGTGATGTTATAGCACTCCATCATTGTTTCTGGTGTCGCAATCCACCAAAGTTCTAATGGTTTCTCTGTCGGTACTTGTTAACACCTAAAATGTGCTCACTAGCTCATTCCCTTACTCACATGACCCATTTGTCCACTTTTCCACCATCTGAGCCTCTGAAACCAACAAAAAGTCACCAAAAGACCTTAGTACACCCCTTTTTCCATTAAAAAAGATTATTTTTCCAAGAAAATCATAAAAAACCCTCAAAAAGGGTCCAAATTCCCAAAAATATTAAAAAGGGAATTAAAATATTATTTTTATTCAAAAAAGGAAAAAGGAGGGAAAAGTACCTGAACCATGTTGGTCAATACCATTTGGTTTCCACAAAACCACAAATGGTATTTCCCACCACCAAAACCTATAAAAAGGTGGTAGGGGCTCCTCATTTCACATCCATCCATTATCTCATCCTTATGCTGCTGAAATCTCCCCTGAGCATTTTAGCCATTGCAAACCACATTGGAGAAGAGACCATTGGAGATTGGAGTTGCTCATCCTTGGAGCCATTCAACCTCACCATTAGAGGTATTGATTCCGCAAGCACTTGCTTGCCCCATTCTTTCAATACAAATTTATTATTCTTATATGTTCTTGTTCTTGATTTTAAATTATCTTTGTTATTTGCTTAATATCTTTGCTTAGATCCATGAATAGTCTTGTTTAATTAGTTTATTGTTATTTATTTCCATTGAAACTGCTGCTACTAGTTAGCAGGTGCCCATAGCACTAAGCCTGGTTGCAAAACCGGGCCAACAGTTTTTGGCGACTCCGCTTTGAACACATATTTCATTAAATTTGGAATTATACAAGGGATCTAGAATTTATAACTTCAACAAGATTGAGTTTTCGAAAAATGAAAAACCAAAAAATTACTTAATTCACTCATTTCAATCTTTATATTCACAATTTTTTTATAATATTATCAATATAAGCTATATAAAATCAAATTTATATAAAGTTGAAGCATATCTTCCGAATATTAATCTTAGATTCCTTACAATATATATAAAATCAATCTACATTATTATTACAATATTATCATTATCATTAATTTACCATTTTCAATCTATATATTCACCATTTTTTTTACAATATTATCATTATAAGCTATATAAAATCAAATTTATATTAATTTGAAGCATATCTTCCTATGCTTAAACTTAGATTCTTTACATTATTTTATTATTATAATTTGTAATTTGTATTAATATTTCTTTCCTATTAATTTATCTAATGGCATTATTTGTATGTTGAAAGTATTAACCATTTTATTTATAATTTGATAAAGCATATATTGTGTATGTGTTGAATTACCATATTAGTAAGAGATTGTCGCCATTTTAAAGTGACCTAGAAAGCTATTTAATGACATAACAGTCAATGTGTTTGTTACTATAACAAATTTATGTATTGGCATAATAACTTAGTAATTCTCAATCTTGATAATGGATGGCTAGAACATGGGGGGTTTTGCTCAACTTCAAGAGACAACGAGAACTGGAAATGTCTAGGAATTAGGTGAAACCTCTAATACCATGAAGACGTATTAGCTCCTGTAGTCATTGTAATATTGTACTTGTGGATGATGACACTACCCCTAATAATCTTTAGAATATTGACTAGAAAAATAATCAATAACATATCTACGAGCAACAACATCGAAAATTAGGTCGTACTCTATTTTATTTTCTTCCCTTTATATGTATTGTCTATTGTATGCCTGAGGACATTTTTGTCAAGTATATAGCACAAGAGATACTTAGGCACTTCACTTATTCCCTTCATTTTATGGGATTATTATGAGCCCACAAGTTTCTACATGTTTTGGACATTGTTAACTATCAATTATTACTTTGGATTATGTTGATTGGTTAAGCCTAGATTCCTTTTTATAATATAAATATAATCATCTAACATTTAAAGAAATATTCATTATTCAATACTACTATATATTATGATATGTGGTTGGCACTATTTTAGAGCCAACAAGAGAAAATATTGTATTGGATAAAGTCTAAGTATACCGATTAAGGTCAAAAAAAATTATTAATTAGAATATAAATTTTATGGTACAATTGGTTTTTTTTCAAATACATGAAGAAAGAGGGAAAACCCATTCTAGTTATTGCAAGTGTCCAGCGTTTATTTTTGAAATGTTTGAACATATTACATTGAAAAAACATTAACTAGCTACTCCCATAGTAAAGTTTTTATAGACAAAGTCTATAATATGTTGTATGTCCAGTATTTATTTTTGAAATGTCTGAACATATTACATTAAAAAACATTAATTAGCTATTCCCATAATAAAGTTTTTATGGACAGTCTATAATATGTTGCTTGTAAGTGCTTTACTGGACTACATTTGAAATCAATGAATTAGAATAGAAACATTGAAGTACATTTTTGTTTCTTACAAATACAAAAGTGAAAACCCACTAAACTTATTAAAAGTGCATTTAACAATCAATTTTTTTTATAAGTATCTGTGTGTCATTTAACAATCAAAATCAAATTATTATGAATTTTTATTATGAATAACACTGCTGAATTCTGCAGTCTTTGGCAAGGATTAAATATTGCGCGTGATCAAGGAATTAGCAATTTAACAGTCTTTGGGGACTCCAGGATTCTGATCAGAGCCCTCATAACCAAGAAGACCCCTCCGAATGTCAAACTGCGCCATATATTTCAAAGAATTCTTCAGGTGAGCAAACATTTCCAAAAAATCAGATTTTACCATGTGCTTCGGGTGCTGAATAAGCAAGCAGACATGGAAGCAAACAAAGGGGTCGAGCTGGCTCAAGGCATATTAAGCATAGATGGCTCGCGTCAGCGATGTGACATCCCATAGCTGCAGGGGATCCTGTATCTTCTCACAGCACGCTCTTTGGCTTCCCAAAACACGTTTTTCATGCGAATGCAGAGATTCCCTGCACCACAGCTCAGAGACAGGTCCTTGCGCCCTCGGGAGTCTCCCTGTATGCTCTTAAAGGAGATCCTCCCCTGTCTCAAACTCATTCCTCTCTATCAGCGAGCTCTGCTAATAGGCTTAAGGTATCAAGCATTTCGAGTTCCCTCTATCAAGTCCGAGCTCAGATCAAGGTTCGCGGTGTGCTCCTGAACTAGATGGCGTCGAACAGCTCTTCGAGCTCCGGATTCACAGCGGAAGAACGGATTGGAGCCCTGGAAACTGCCCTGGGGCGTCTGAGGGCAAAGCACGATGACCAGAAAGCAAAGTTAGAGGCGCTCTCCAAGGCAGGAGAGCAAACCTGGGACCTGTTGAACAAAGAACTCATGCAACTCCGGGCAGACTTCTCCGAACAAATGGATGATATGAAAGATGAGACGCGAACTGGTTTCAAGGATGCTGCGAACACTCATGGCAACTTCGGCCATAGGATCGCAGCACTTGAAGCTGAAGTCACCACTCTGAAAGCTAAGCTGGAAAAATGAATATCGCTCCAGCAGTATAATACGCCTTTCTCCTCTGTTATAGCTAAATAAAATCTGGCATTTGGGAGTACTGGAGCCCTGCCAAGTTTTGGGCGATCTCTGTAAGCTCGCTGTACTTCTATGGAGGTGTACTGTATCTGGGAACTCTATGTAATTAGCATTCGGTTGCTCAATACCGGCACTAATACAATCTACCCCTATGTTACTGTCAAAAGAAAAAACAATCAAAATCAAATTATTATGAACTTTTATTGGTAATTTTTATTGGAAACATTTTACAGATGTCAAAAGAAAATATTTAATAAGTCAAGGCGTGTTTTTTAATGATCAAAATAAATAATTTTGTTATGAATTGGAATAGAAACAAACTAGTACAGTTTAATTTATTTTATTATAATATACATTCATGAAGTGTTTGAATGTATTATATTGAAAAGAATACGAATTAGCTAGCCCAACATTATCGTTTTAATAGATCGTATCTAGAAGATTATGCTTTTAAATGTATTATTGAACTTGATTATCCAAGTTTGATGGAGTGAGAAGTTATGTCGATCTAGACAAAGCATTGGAATTTGTAATTTCCATGTTAGATATTGTTTGGTGTTTGAACGTATTACATTGAAAACAATGCTAATTAACTCCAATATAGTTTTAATATGCCAAATTGACTCCAGTATAGTTTTAATAGGCCAAAACTAGAAGATATTGATTTTAAGTGCATTATTGGACTTGATTATCCAAGTTATGGGAGAAGTTATGTTAATATAAACAAATCATTGAAAGTTTAATATTTCATGGTGTCATGTAATTTGCATGATGTATCGTCACATGAATACATTGCAATTTAAACAAAATTTTCATATTTGTACCAAATAATATAAAACTCCCCAAATAAATTTGAAGAAAATATTCAATATACAAGAAAAATTGAAAAATGTTTCTTCATGTATTAATTGGTCCTCCAAAGAACATAATTACATCCATGAATCATCTCCACCTAATCTCATGTTATTCGTTCAAGTAGGTCAAGGACAGCATGTACACCATGTTTATTTATCTTGGCCTTCTTGCAATGTTCTTTCTTAGCCATCCATGCCCAAACTATGGTATCAATTGGAATAGATCCAAGCTCTATGTCATCAGGATTTGGTACCCAATATTCCTCTAATACTTTTCCATTGTATTTCCCTGAACCGGGCTTCCACCAATCAACTTTAACATGAAGAGTATCACTTTCATCATCTTGAAATATATTTGAGGTGGCTTTTGCCATCCAAATCATCTCCCCTTCTTCCTCGTTTCCTGATCTAACTAGCAACATCTTTCCTTTCTCAACATCATTAATAGGGTTGAATGTTGTCTTTGGCTTATTGCACTTGGGTCCAACATACACGGGTTCACCTGTCATAGTATCAAAATCCCCATCCATAATATTTGAGATTGCATGAAGCGCATTACGACCAACATATGGAGTTTGCCTTGTCTTGGGCCAGAAATCCTCAGAAGATGAATCATGATCATTGTAATCTTCATATAAAGTATCAAGAACTCTTTCCCAATACTCTACCTTATTTTTCCATTCTGGTGTAACAATTGGCAATTCCTCACCACCCATTGTGTCTTTCCACATTTTTATGTATGATGTTATTCCTTCTTTTAGTTCTTTTAAATAGATTTCATTCTCTTTGGGATGTAAGAAAGATGGCTTCCCTATGGGCAGTTTAGATCGACCTTCATCGTCTGTATTCCATAACTCAACTGGTTCTGACCACTCAACATCTCTTATGGATTCTTTATATCTTAATACCGGAACATCATTGAGTACAAGAAATTGGAAGTACTGAACATTAAGATGTCCAACTAGTGCATTTTTTCCTTCCTTGATGTATCCATTAAGGAAGCTTTTGAAGTCATACACCTTATCAATCAGTTTAGGTGGAAACACTCTTTTTTCTTCAATTTTGCGATATGTATCCATCATCTCAGGTAGAGAATATATATCTTTGCTTTTCAAGCTGGAAGACATTCTCCCATAGGTCCCGTCTATGTCTTCATGGGTGTGTCCCACGAGCAAGAACCCAACCTCAATAGTGATGAAGACACCAAGTGCAGTGAGAAGTGATAGAAACATGAAAAGATAACGGTTTTTATTATCACTTGCTGCATTATCCAATTGTAACAATAAATGTGGAGGAAGAGGTTTAAAATCGATATCTTGATTTTCTAATCTTCCATGAGATAAAAATTCATCCTTGTACACTCTACATTTTGAGTAAATAGAGGTGTCAAGTAATGCATTTGAAAGTGGGCTTCTTGAACTTCCACTCTCATAAAGAAGATCACCATACATATCAAGATGTGGGTCTTCAAGGTCCCTAAAGCACTTAGCAAGTGATGTAATGGTAAATTGTGATCCCATATGTACAAATGGTAGGGAGAAATGACCAAAACCTCCTGTCTTATGCCCATGTGTTAGCATACCTGTCAATGACAAACCCAAGTTTATTCCTACAATAGATTTTGATTTGACGCGTAGCCTTGGAATTGAAGTCTTTGTTTTATCCATTTTATCATGGATAATACTCAAATACTCCTTTGGAAACCTCTCTGACATGATTCTGTGGGCATAGTAGCAATGTCTTCCGCACATAACGATCTTGTTATGTTTGTTCAATCTAGCGCGTGCCGTTTCTTCCAACTCTTTTGTAGTTGCTGACTTCATTTGTGCTTTCAACACAATACATTCACCACATTTACTGAAGTTGGTGTTCTTTGAGAATGCCACGTCTCGAAAATGAGTGTTCCAAATCTTGCTCATTGTTGGTTGTGATATTAATGGACAATTGAGCTTTTCCAAACCCACATTGATCTCTTTTAACAAAGAGCTTTGTGTGTAAGTCGAAGGAAACAATCTTAGAGGAGAAGAAGTTCCATCTGCTTCGACTTGACGTGTTTGGTTTGGCGAAAAATCTGAATTGTCCATTACAATTTTATGCAGTATTTCTATGGCCGCCACAGTTTGTGCACGTGCTTTACATCTATTGGTGTTACCATGAATGGATTCCATATGTCCTTGTTCAAAAATATGTTGGTAGCTATAGAAGGTGCTTTGAGGAATCTTATGTATCTTGTACCATGCTTTCTTACAAATAACATTACCATCAAATCTCATGTCCTTTACTTTTCTACTAATAGGAGGTAGGCCATGGCCATGGCTCATTGACATGATAGTGTTTGAAACAAGTGAATTCAATACAAATTCCCTGATACCATTTTTCTCTTTGCATTCCATATCCCTTCTAGCATTTGCAATGGCATTCCTATCCACATGTTGAAGACAATCTTGTTTACAACATTCATCTGCAGCCAAAAGTCGGACTTCTTTCTCTTTATCTATCTTGGTTTGATGTTTTGCAACTTTTTCTCTTGTCATAGCTCGTTTAATCTTTTTATATGGCCTCGATGCATTAAGAACATTGACATCTTGATCTTTTTGATTATAAAGATCCCCATCCCATTGGTATAAAGGACTTGTATCCTCTATAACATCCCATATCAGCATTTCCATGGGTGGCTCTTTGTACTTTGTCTTGACCCTTAACATCTCACCTATGTTGTCCACCAATTTATGTATTGGCCATCTAACCAATCCATGTATAGACTTATCCCCAATCTTGCATCTTTCACAATACCCATGTATCTCTTCCACAAAAACACCAAAGTTATCTTCACCTAGTGTTTCACCCACAACCATGTCATCCTCATGGACATTAACTATCATTCCTTTGGCAATGCACATAATTGTTCCTATGCATCCATGTGTAAGAGAAACCCTTGTACATGTGAATGCAGCCCTATCTTGTGGAATATTTATGGGTAATCTTCACAATGAGGTTTCAAATCTATTTCTGGCCAAATCTCATAAGATTCTATTGCACCCCCTAGTGTTTCCTCAAATCCAGTTGGATGTGGTAAAGGAGCATCATTTTTTAACACCTTCTCAATTCTAACCACTATGCATCCTTTCTTTACAATCTTTCCATGAACCTTATTCCCAAGCTCTGTATTGAATATGGAGCCCTCACCCACCTTCACTCCATGTTGTAAAAGATCTACTTTGTCTCCAATAGAAAATGTTGAACAAACATTTGCACCTGTACACCAAACATAACAAACTTAGTATTTTCTCAAAAAAACATTCAATAAACTATGAATAATTCTTAACACATGCTTTGGTGTTTGATTTACCTATGGTGTGCCTCAAATCTGTAGTTCTCCATGGATGTGTGTCCCCTTCATCAACATATTCCACAATCAAATGTGGTTGAGTGACATCAATTATCAAAACCATAACATAACCTGCAACAACCCTTCCTCCACCATAATAAGTTCCAACTTCTGTAGATTCAACCTTTCCTAGCCCAATAACTTGACCATTAACCAGGAGGTCAACATAGTCCCCTTTTGTGAAAATTATACTTGCAGCACTATCTTGTGGAATATTTATGGGTTGATCTTCACAATGAGGTTTCAAATCTATTTCTGGCCAAATCTCATAAGATTCTATTGCACCCCCTAGTGTTTCCTCAAATCCAGTTGGATGTGGTAAAGGAGCATCATTTTTTAACACCTTCTCAATTCTAACCACTATGCATCCTTTCTTTACAATCTTTCCATGAACCTTATTCCAAAGCTCTGTATTGAATATGGAGCCCTCACCCACCTTCACTCCATGTTGTAAAAGATCTACTTTGTCTCCAATAGAAAATGTTGAACAAACATTTGCACCTGTACACCAAACATAACAAACTTAGTATTTTCTCAAAAAAACATTCAATAAACTATGAATAATTCTTAACACATGCTTTGGTGTTTGATTTACCTATGGTGTGCCTCAAATCTGTAGTTCTCCATGGATGTGTGTCCCCTTCATCAACATATTCCACAATCAAATGTGGTTGAGTGACATCAATTATCAAAACCATAACATAACCTGCAACAACCCTTCCTCCACCATAATAAGTTCCAACTTCTGTAGATTCAACCTTTCCTAGCCCAATAACTTGACCATTAACCAGGAGGTCAACATAGTCCCCTTTTGTGAAAATTATACTTGCAGCCCTATCTTGTGGAATATTTATGGGTTGATCTTCACAATGAGGTTTCAAATCTATTTCTGGCCAAATCTCATAAGATTCTATTGCACCCCCTAGTGTTTCCTCAAATCCAGTTGGATGTGGTAAAGGAGCATCATTTTTTAACACCACCTCAATTCTAACCACTATGCATCCTTTCTTTACAATCTTTCCATGAACCTTATTCCCAAGCTCTGTATTGAATATGGAGCCCTCACCCACCTTCACTCCATGTTGTAAAAGATCTACTTTGTCTCCAATAGAAAATGTTGAACAAACATTTGCACCTGTACACCAAACATAACAAACTTAGTATTTTCTCAAAAAAACATTCAATAAAGTATGAATAATTCTTAACACATGCTTTGGTATTTGATTTACCTATGGTGTGCCTCAAATCTGTAGTTCTCCATGGATGTGTGTCCCCTTCATCAACATATTCCACAGTCAAATGTGGTTGAGTGACATCAATTATCAAAACCATAACATAACCTGCAACAACCCTTCCTCCACCATAATAAGTTCCAACTTCTGTAGATTCAACCTTTCCTAGCCCAATAACTTGACCATTAACCAGGAGGTCAACATAGTCCCCTTTTGTGAAAATTATACTTGCAGCCCTATCTTGTGGAATATTTATGGGTTGATCTTCACAATGAGGTTTCAAATCTATTTCTGGCCAAATCTCATAAGATTCTATTGCACCCCCTAGTGTTTCCTCAAATCCAGTTGGATGTGGTAAAGGAGCATCATTTTTTAACACCTTCTCAATTCTAACCACTATGCATCCTTTCTTTACAATCTTTCCATGAACCTTATTCCCAAGCTCTGTATTGAATATGGAGCCCTCACCCACCTTCACTCCATGTTGTAAAAGATCTACTTTGTCTCCAATAGAAAATGTTGAACAAACATTTGCACCTGTACACCAAACATAACAAACTTAGTATTTTCTCAAAAAAACATTCAATAAACTATGAATAATTCTTAACACATGCTTTGGTGTTTGATTTACCTATGGTGTGACTCAAATCTGTAGTCCTCCATGGATGTGTGTCCCCTTCAACATATTCCACAATCAAATGTGGTTGAGTGACATCAATTATCAAAACCATAACATAACCTGCAACAACCCTTCCTCCACCATAATAAGTTCCAACTTCTGTAGATTCAACCTTTCCTAGCCCAATAACTTGACCATTAACCAGGAGGTCAACATAGTCCCCTTTTGTGAAAATTATACTTGCAGCCCTATCTTGTGGAATATTTATGGGTTGATCTTCACAATGAGGTTTCAAATCTATTTCTGGCCAAATCTCATAAGATTCTATTGCACCCCCTAGTGTTTCCTCAAATCCAGTTGGATGTGGTAAAGGAGCATCATTTTCTAACACCTTCTCAATTCTAACCACTATGCATCCTTTCTTTACAATCTTTCCATGAACCTTATTCCCAAGCTCTGTATTGAATATGGAGCCCTCACCCACCTTCACTCCATGTTGTAAAAGATCTACTTTGTCTCCAATAGAAAATGTTGAACAAACATTTGCACCTGTACACCAAACATAACAAACTTAGTATTTTCTCAAAAAAACATTCAATAAACTATGAATAATTCTTAACACATGCTTTGGTGTTTGATTTACCTATGGTGTGCCTCAAATCTGTAGTCCTCCATGGATGTGTCTCCCCTTCATCAACATATTCCACAATCAAATGTGGTTGAGTGACATCAATTATCAAAACCATAACATAACCTGCAACAACCCTTCCTCCACCATAATAAGTTCCAACTTCTATAGATTCAACCTTTCCTAGCCCAATAACTTGACCATTAACCAGGACGTCAACATAGTCCCCTTTTGTGAAAATTATACTTTCCATTGTCGCTCCTACAAATTCTGTAACACACAATTGAATTATAATTTGTAGTTAAGGTTAAACCATGTAAAGTGTGCTCTTATATTTTAGGCAAAACACAATCTACAAAAAAATAATGTACTTGTAATAGCTAAAAAGGGTATGGCATCATTTTGTTGTGCAAATTAAACCTTGTTCCCCACCATTTAGTCCCCACCGCCAAAAGGGACTTTACATATAAATTATGATGGAGCTACAAAGCGTAATCAAAACAAGATTGGTTATCAATGTATATAATCTTAATACAAACACAAAACTATTCTTAGAAAAACTTGTAAAAATGTCTAAAAATTTTCCATACTTAAGAACTTGTAATAGTATTGAAGGTAGTTATTAAGTAGGTTGGAATCCAGCCATGATCGATCATGCAAGTTTGTATAATCATGGAACTTGTAATAGTATTGAAGGTAGTTATTAAGTAGGTTGGAATCCAACCATGATTGATCATGCAAGTTTGTATAATCATGTCTCACTGAGATTTATTTTTTGTATCAATTGTTCAAAGTAAATTCAAATATCCTTGATTGGAGTCATCCCTATTTTAAGTACTCCCGAAAATAGTTATTTGGTGTCTTCTAAACCTATATTGTAGATTAGTGAAGAATAACATCTATATGGAACTAGAGTCCTACAAAATCCCAAGCCACTATTAGTATACTAATACATAATAGAAGTTTTTTGAATTATAAGCGACTCCTAGCTTAGCGACTACTAGCTTTCCTTCTAGCATAAGCATTTCCTTCTAGCATAAGCACACATGCTTATGCTAGAAGAAAAGCTAGCACTCATTAGCTTTCCAGAAGAAAAACCCTAGGCATGGTGATTGGTGGTTGCTAAGTTATACCTTGGTCTTCTGCCATGTACTCTATTTTGAAATAAGCACATGGCACAAAATCAAGAAATGCTAGAGACTACTAGCGTTCGTTCTAGCCTAAGCATTTCCTTATAGCATAAGCACACACATTTATGCTAAAATGAAAGCTAGTAGTCGCTAGCTTTCTAATAGATAAACCATGGGCATGGTGATTGGTGGTTGCTAGCTTATACCTTGAGCTTTTCTTCTTGCATAAGCATGTGTTTATGATAGAAGGAAATTCTTATGCTACAAGGAAAGCTAGCAGTCGCCAGATTTCTTTGATCTGTTGCCATGTTCTTATTTCAAAATAGAGCACATGACATGTGTGGTTATGCCAGAAGGAAATGCTTATGCTAGCTTTCCTTGATCTTGTTCCGTGTTCTTCTTTCAAAATAGAGCACATGGCACAAGATAAAGGAAAGCTAGCGACTGCTAGCTTTCTTTCTAGCATAAGCATTTCCTTCTAGCATAAGCACACATGCTTAGAAGGAAAGATAACAATTGCTAGCTTTCTAATAGAAAAACTATAGCCATGAAGGACAGCTAGCAGTCGTTAGCTTTCCAATTGATAACATTGTCCGTGGTGATTGGTGGTTGCTAGCTTATACCTTCAGCTTGCGCCATCTGCTCTATTTTGAAATAAACACATGGCACAAGATCAAGGAAAGCTAGCGACTGCTAGCTTTCCTCCTAGCATAAGCATTTCCTTCTAGGATAATAACACATACTTATGCTAGAAGGAAAGCTAGCAGTCGCTAGCTTTCCAATACAAAAATCCTGTCCATGGTGATTGGTGGTTGCTAGATTATACTTTGAGCTTGTGTCATGTGCTCTATTTTGAAATAAGAACATGGCAACAAATCAAAGAAAGATGGCGACTGCTAGCTTTCCTTGTAGCATAAGAATTTCCTTCTATCATAAACACACATGCTTATGCAGGAATGAAAGCTAACAGTCGCTAGCTTTCCAATACAAAAACCCTGTCCATGGTGATTGGTGGTTGTTAGCTTATACCTTGAGCTTGTGCCATGTACTCTATTTTTAACGAATGCTACCTTTCCTTCTAGCAAATGCATTTCCTTTTAGCATGACACACATGCTTATGTTAGAAGGAAAGCTAGCAGTCGCTAGCTTTCCAATAGAAAAACCCTGGGCTTGGTGATTGGTGGTTGCTAGCTTATACTTTGAACTTGTATCATGTACTCTATTTTCAAATAAGCACATGGCACAAGATCAAGGAAAGCTAGCGACTGCTAGCTTTCCTTCTAGCATAAGCATTTCCTTCTAGGATAATAACACATACTTATGCTAGAAAGAAAGCAAGCAGTCACTAGCTTTCCAATAGAAAAATCTTGTCCATGGCGATTGGTGGTTGCTAGCTTATACCTTGAGCTTGTGCCATGCACTCTATTTTCAAATAAGCACATGGCACAAGATCAAGGAAAGCTAGCGACTGCTAGCTCTCCTTCTAGCATAAGCATTTTCTTCTAGGATAAGAACACATATTTACGCTAGAAGGAAAGCTAACAGTCCAATAGAAAAATAATAAGAATCTCTTTAAGTTCACATTTCCTAAAGATTCATAATAGCCTATCCCATAGAGACCATCATTTAACTCGTTAGATGAATAAATTTTGGACATGTCAACATGAGAATAAGGTTCATGGAAAGATTGTAAAGAAAGGATGACGCTGAGGCAAACAGGGCCGTGCTCCTGGGCAGGAGTATTTTATCTATTAATGACAGAGAATCAATATGCAATCTCCCTTAAGACAAAAAAGACCCTGACAAGGAATATCTGCTGGACTGCCATGTTATTCGCTTATCTGTTAAGCTCTACGGTCAAGATCGCAATCGAGCCGGATCTCCACAACAGTCTGTTTCAGTCTAAAAAAAAGAAAGGATGCATAGTGGTTAGAATTTAAAGCTTGTCATTTATAAACATTTATAAACACTATGCTCTGTATTGAATATGGAGCCCTCACCCACCTTCACTCCATGTTGTAAAAGATCTACTTTGTCTCCAATAGAAAATGTTGAACAAACATTTGCACCTGTACAAACATAACAAACTTAGTATTTTCTCAAAAAAACATTCAATAAACTATGAATAATTCTTAACACATGCTTTGGTGTTTGATTTACCTATGGTGTGCCTCAAATCTGTAGTCCTCCATGGATGTGTGTCCCCTTCATCAACATATTCCACAATCAAATGTGGTTGAGTGACATCAATTATCAAAACCATAACATAACCTGCAACAACCCTTCCTCCACCATAATAAGTTCCAACTTTTATCCATTGTCAACTTTGGAGAAAATAGTGAATATTTAAATGATATAAAACGAGGCATAACCAGTATGAATCTCGAATTATTTCAGACATTCATTTAAATAAAGAAGAAAAACATAATGGAAGATATAACAAAGGAAGTGAACATGCACATATAAAGATAAAGAAAAAACGGACTGTAAAGCTGATCAACACATGAATCTCTGGTCTCAAAAGATGGGTATTTTCACTGTACTGCTTTTATTTATCAAAAAATAGATCTCCAAACATACACTGTCTCTCAAAAAATTTCCAACCCCCTCAACAATGACTCTCATTGTTCTTATACAAAATTTGGAAGAAGCTTGACATTACTGCTTCTTTTAACTAATAACTGAAAATATTTTAACTTAAAAGATAACTGTCTTTGAGCAATAGATAACTGTCTCCAAATAATATTACAAATTTAAAATAAAAGTATCTTTTTGCCACTTGGCAAAAATTTTGAATATCATCTTTTCGCCACTTGGTGAGAGTTTTGAAAGCCTCTATGAATGGACAGAATATCTTGTCCTTCCATATTTTTCCACATAAGTCCACTGGTCGGCCGCGGGTAAGTCATAGTTGGTCATTTCCTTCACCAAGACTCGCATTTCAACATGACCTGCATAAGAAACAGGAAGAAGGTTTCCACAGGTTGAGATTACCATATTTAAAATTTCAAAATCCTCTGATATTTTCTCCATTAAAATTTTCCCTGTAAGCATATGATCAAGCTGGTGGAACTTTCTGTGATCCATCCTTATATCAAACAGCAATCTCTTATAATCATTCGGAGGAATTAATTCATTGTTTTCATTCCAAAAAGTAGGGAACCCTTTGTTTACTAATTTTTCAAATTGCTTTTTGAACTTTACTACTTCTTCCCGTATTGCTCCAGCTTTAGCTTCAACATTCTCAACATGCGAGTATTTACCCAAGATCCTTCTGGCCCATGTGATGACTGAAATTCTGTTCGTTATATTCATGGCTGTCAGGTCTGCTTCAGTTAGACTGTTTAAAAATGTTATTGCTTTCTGGGCTACGTCTTTTGGCTTTTTATTTAAGCTTTCCCTGACGGCTCTGCAACTTTCGAAGGCATCTTTGACCACCTTTTCTTTGACTCTTATGTAATCTAGATATGGTCTTCGTTTCTCAACTTCTTTTATAATTTGGTCCCACACTAGGTGTTTACAACCTTGCATAGCAGCTTGCCCTGTCACATGAGCTGCTAATCCTTTATTATTATTACTTAATTCCTGATTCTTTGTTTGCAAGGTTTTTATTTCTTTATTTTTTATTTCATTCTCTTCTGTCAGCTTCTGTATTTCAACCTTCAATTCTTTGATTTCATTTTCCCTTAAGCTTACCTGGGACATAGCCTGTAAAATATCATCTACTCCCGTTTTATCTTCCTGTGTGTCTGTTTGTACTTGTTGCTGACCACTTCCTGCTAATCTTTTCCTCGCTTCTGCCAACTGTTCTTCTAAAATGATTTTCTCTTTTTCCCACCGATCTTTTTCATCAGAAAGCTTTAACATTTTAGCAGTAACATCATTGACTTCATTAGATAATTCTTCTTTTTCTTTTTCCAATATTGTCAATTCTGCTCCTTGGATGAGTACAGTGTCTGGAATTTTTAATTTTTTTCTCAACATTTGGATCGTATCGTCTTTCTCTTTGAGCAGTTTGGTTGCTGCATCTCCTTCTTTATTTATCAAATCTGCTTGCAATTTTTTAATCTGTTGCTGTCGAGACTTATTCTCTGCCTTCTCTTGTCTCAATTGATTGTTCAATTTATCCACTGAACTTTTCAACTTGTCTGCTCTTAATATGGCTCCCAAATAGTCTGAATATATGACTTCTCCAGTTTGTCTATGCAATAAAATTTTATCCGGGGCATTTATTTTAGACAAATCTAAATTCATTTCTGAAATCTTATTTTTTGTGACAACTGAAAATTTCAAGGTATTTTCCCTGATATTTCTGCTAGTAAATAAGCTTACATCAGTCTCAGATATACTTCTAACCTTCGGAAACAATTGAATGGTTTGTTTCGCGGACTCCTGTTTATTTCGACTATGCTCATCAAACACATCCATGATACTCTGGGGTCTATTTACATCACCCTCTACAGGGGTTTCTTCAATGTTGTACTCTTTAACTGTAACCTCTGGTATTTCTTTTTCAGCTGTTTTAGCCTCTTCTGAAATTGTTGTTAACTCTTGTGGTTCATTCATTTTCAATCTTTTACCTCTTTCTGTTTCTTCATCTTCAATGATCATTATGTCCTGTATGGGTCTTTTAGATCCAACCAATGCACTATCTATTTCGCTTTCTGTCCCTGTTGTTGTGTCAATCAATGCCATTTCTTTGTCGGATGCATCCGGAATGATTTCTTCATTATATTCTAGCCAATTGGCTCTGCCCGACATTCCTTCGACAATCTGATGGTTCAGGGCCTTGATACGATGCTCCGTTCTTCGTTTTGATATGATGTTTAACGGGTCATACTCCATAGCCGTATCTGACTCAAAATTCATATCCGTCAACAACTTCTCTATATACACTACATCATTCTTATTCTTTACTGTGAACGGACCAAATGTGAATGGGTATTTAATGTCTGTAGCTTGTCTGTGAACCAAAAAATTGTTATCTTCCACAATCAACTTTTGTCTTAAGAATTCCAAGGCAAAAACCCTTAAAGTAAGAAAAGCTGGTAACACATAGGGTTTATGTCTGAACCCATATAATCTGATTACTGTACTGTCTTTCGACAAAAACCAGTCTCCTGTTGCGTATTCTGTACTCAATTGCATGGATGCCTGCATTTCCGGTAGTACTCTAGGCAGATTTTTTCCAAAAATCATTCTATAAATCTCTGAAAGCATGTAATTGGTGTAATTGAACATGTTATTTTCTAGTAAAGTCGTGAAAATGATTTCTGGGAACTGCAACTCGTCTTGACTGGCTGTCATAATCATTTTCATCAAAAAGGCCTGAAACCTGAAATGTCTGAGAGTAGGAAAATTGACCATCTGGTCGTGAATCTTTTCTGTTAAAAATGCTTCAAAATTAAGTCGAGGGATTTGATTTTCACCAATCCCTGACTGGACTGTACTCATTTTGTACAATAAACTCAATTGAAACTCGGTTACATACAAATCCGTATCCAAACCTAGAACTACGGCCAATAATGTCAAAACTAACTGGGTATTTTCATTAAAAAGCTTGATATCTATAGGGTATGGGACCTCCGAAATGCTGGTCTCTGGCTTGAGACACGATGACAAAAACATTTCCCTATCATTTTGAGAAACATGATGATAATTTTCAATAACGGAGACTTCAGAGAAAACCTCAGGGTTAAGGGTTTGGGAACAATCTACTTCTAGGGCTTTAATTAACTCTGCTGGCTTTAATTCGCAAATGACTTGGGTCTTTTGGCTGTTTAGAATGACTTTCTCTTCCCGGGAGTAATTTTCGACACACCATGATACGAATTCTGGGAAAGAAGGGATTTGGTCGGGGCAAAAGGCTATCAAAGACGACTGGTGAACTCTGTGGGGGTCTGTCCCTTCCTTTAACAATTCACACAACCTAATTTTTATATCAGATATTGGAAACCTAATTAGGGTATCGTAGACGTCTTCGTCTCTATCCTCTAGGGATTCTTTTGATTTAAAAACGTCTATATCGTGCACAGTCTCCATTTAAACGTTTCTTTAAACAAAATTCTGTTTAAAAAAGTAGGACAGGTAACCCGACCCTACCTGTATGTACCCGCCTTTCGCCTTCTGTCGCAATCGCAGATCTCCACCAGTCTTCAGAGCTCTTCTGGATAGTGACACATGCAGAATGCCGTTATGTGGAGCCTATTTTGTTTTATATGACTTTTGAATTAACTTCCCTTCACCTTTATGAATGCGGTTCATATCTGACCATTGATCTCGAGACTTTGTTTTGGACCGTCAGATCTCGCCTCCCTTTATTCCATCTGGTGGTATCCGCGATCAAAACGCTGTTTTCTTTTCGGGTTTATTTTCTGCGCGGATCAGCCACCTGCTGACACCTGTTCGAGTGGTTTATTCTCCGCGACCGCTCTTCCTCATATCCAGTGTGCACCTTCCTAGATGCGGATGAAACAATGGCCGTTGATTTTACTAAGGTTTATATCGGCCCTCCGATTGCTACAAAGTATACGCCATGTGATATGACCCCGCCACGCTTGCTCTATCTGCCACGTATCAGGTCCCACCCTGCCACGTGTACTGACCCCACCGCGCTTCCATATTTGGTGGTTCCTCCCGGCGCTATGGTGGTTTCCTTTACCGCTATATTACATATGCGGAAGGATGAGGTTTGGACACGTGTCCCGGCGGTATTGAGTCCGCTACCGCCCACATCTATTTGCCGCCGATCACTTTGGCGATGCGGGAAGCAATATCGGCCGTTGATCGGGATTGTTGACATCTCCGCCACCGAAACTTGATCGGGGTTTAATCTTTTCACAAATTTGCTTTCGGACTTTGCATAAGTGGGTTTTTTCCTCTTGTTTTTGAATTGTCAACCTTTTCTTCAACCTCCTTTGTGATAATTTCTTCCTTTTTTGGACATTTTAGCAAAATTTTTGGATTTAGTCATTCTCAAACCTTAGTGTCAACACATAGAATGCCAATCTTTTCTCTTTACATGAGAATTAGCACCCATCTGCATTTCATAGTTCAATACATCTTCCATCCTCTCAAATTCCTGGTGTATTTTCTCTATATCTAAAAAAATTGGATTTCTCTTTTATGATGGTCTACCTCTATACCAAGCCGGTAGATGTTGCAAGTTTGTTGAATTGTAGCAACAAGGGAATGCAAATTGTAATTAATCTATACCTTAGTCTAATTAATTTTTGTCCAATAATTATGCTTTGATCATTACACCACTCTCAACTTTTGTACCTATTTTTGGCATTTCAAACTCCAAGCATTCCAATCTCCAACTAAGTATGACATGTCAGTTTCCTCGGTATGCACTTGTCACTTTGTCGTAAATGTTGGTGAATTAAAATTGGCATCTTGCCTCTCCCTGTTCATTCTTCCGTTGTGGAAGCCCATCCCCTGCATTTGCTTCTCAACCAAACATCTCACCCTTCTGCAGCGAGACCCCTGCATCTGCTGCTCGAGCAGGTTCTATTCTACTCCATGTTCTGTTCTACTTTTGTTTTATAGTTGCATAGCATTTCCAATGCAAGGCAAACAACTACAAGTTACACACCAAATTGGCGATCAATCCTAAATCTCTCTATAAACTTAATAGGTAGGACGAAACTATTATGACCCGACACTAAACTTTTCCATCTAGTTCAATTGATCCATAATGTAACGTCTGGAGGGATCTCATGGTCAGTGAACCATAGATTTTAAATGGCTAATGTCCCATATATTTTAAACGGTTAATGCCGCATAGGTTTTATATGGGATTTCCATGAGAGGAAATAAAAATATTCTACTCTAAATGCCATCTTTTTGCAACTTATAATGTGTTAAACCATATCTTTATGGTTAATGCCTCATAGATTTAAAATCATATCTCAATAGATATCAGTGATTTAGCTAATTTGGTGCACATGGATCCTTTCACTCATGATTCATACAAAGAGGAAAGAACATAAGATTACAATTTCATGAAGATATTTCATGGATACAAGGCCAAAGTCATGAAGAATCAATTAAAGTGACAGCAAGATTTAGTATCATCTCCAAGATGCATTTCTCAACAAGATATATAAGTGTTATACACCTATATAGGTGAGAGGAAAAAACTAATAACAGAGGCCCATAACTCTGATGTTGGAGGCCATTTTGGTTTTGAGAAAACAAATAATAACTTGTAGATATGTGTCTTGTGCCAAATTCAGGAAGATGTAGATTGGTTCATTAGAGGATGCATACGCCATTGCTCTAGTAAGACCAACAATGGGAAGGAAGGTTTATATCAACATATACATATAAGTACTAGACCATGGGAGAACAATGCATTTTGTGGGAGGTTTTTCAAGAAGCATGTTACGGATTTTGTAAATAAAATAGCTTAATAAAATAGAGTATAAACCAATGTACACCAAATATGAGAGTGAAACATAAATCCTAAAGTTATAATAGAGATGAATTAAATAATAAATCCTTATATTTATTCTCCATTATTTCTGGATTCATTGTGTTAAGGAGGGGTTTATCGATGTTTCATACCTACGATACGCAATCCATATTCTTACCTATCATGAAGATGGACTACATATCATAGGTCCGAAACATCAATAAACCCCTCCTTAACACAATGAATCCAAAAATCATGGAGAATAAACAAGCACACTGTGAAATCCTGAGAGAGAAAAATCATTATATTCATTAAGAGAATCCTTAATTATAATGATTGTAACTACATCTCTCTATATAATATTCCCTATCTCTCCATATCCCCAATTGTACTTGTGGGTCCCCTATTAGGGTTATCCCTATTAAATATTCATGTAACCACATTACCTATATATTCAACCCCATATATACATCCCATGGAGTTATAACATATCACCCCATAAAAAGGATTTGTCATCAAATGTTTGTAGCTAAGGCTTTTATATGTGATGAAACCTAAGAATAATAATGGTTATTTATATCTGTTCTCTCTTGCTACTACTATTGATTATCCATCCATCTATATTTTAATTTTTTTTGTCAATTCTTCATGGCTTCCTTTCCTTTGATTGCATGTGCATTATTATAGCTTCTCCAATTTGTTATAGTTTTTGTTCTTTGATAACATCACATTAAATAATGGTCCCTTTTTGCCTCATTATATGAACCATTGATTATTTCATTTTCATCCTTTGTAATGTTGACACTTATTGTATTTTTTTCCGATATTTCATTGTAAAGAGGTATCAATATGGTTCCACCATTAATGGTGCTTCGTAAATTTTGATGCCCTTATCACCCCCTCTCCTTTTTGGTACAATGACATGCTCCAACTATTATAATTATTGACCTTCAATTGCTTCTACTTTTGAGATAATAAGATCATATTTTTCCTTCATATTCTGAAGATGATGTTCAAATTCAACAATTATTTTATGGTGACCTTCTTATACCTTCTCATCCTTCTCCTTTTGTACTAAAATTATGGTTGATGTTATCCATCATTCTATCCTTCTTCGATTATAAATTGAACTTTTAATTTGACATATATTCAAAATTTAGGGTTTCTTCAACGTTCTTGCCAACATAATATTCAAGTGTTTAGGTAGTTTATTCATCTATAATCTTTCAAAATACTAACTAATGACATAGACCATATCCTTAGTCATATTATATGATTCCTAAGAGTGATCTCCCCGCAAAGTGATATTCTTAGCACGTACTATAGCAATGTAAGATAATCGAAGAGTTTATGGAAGCATGGGTATAGGCGAAAATAAGGGACTTCCTATATACCCAAAGGCACATGGAAGATTAAATCTCTAAGCATATTTTATGTAATGTGGTACTAATTGTTAGATACCAACATAGGTTCACTAGGGAGCCCAACCAAGTGACTCAAATTTCCTACATGTATGTTTCCTAGTACTGTTTTTTTCCTAGTAAATATCATATATTTGTGTTTAAAGATGCTTGAACATGTTTCTAGCTTTAAAAAAATATGTAAAAATTGGACATGTGCTAGCATTGGAAATGTAACAACCCAAACAAAAGGAATGCAGAAATTTTAAAACTTTTATTTCCTTTTCTTCAACAGGAGTTTGGCATAGGAGACAAGGGTGACAACTAAACCCTTAAAGTACATATGGACTCTAAGATTCAACAAGAAAATGTGAGAGGCAGGCGTCGAGCAGAAAAGAGTTGTCACATAAATGAGCGATCGCTCAAGGGAGTTAACCAAACTGTTTTTCTCCGCTAGGGTCAACCTTCAAATATTATGAAAATTATTATGAAGATTCTACCACAAGATCTACGATCGAGAACCGAGGGGGTATTAATTCCCAACTATATCGCACCATCACCATAATAGACTGATTGTTTTCTGCCCAAAACACATCACTCAACTGCTGCATCACAACCCAAAAATAATGGGCGGATCTCACAAGGAAGAACATGGAAACGCCGAGTTGACAAGTAGGGAAACATTCCAAAAAGTTATTGAGGGTTCTTGTCTTTCACTTAACAGTAAGTTCACGAAATTTAACAGTTATTTGCAGACCATGACCATCTGCACATCGCATGCACTCCACAAACGTATTACACAGGCCTTAATACCACAATTCACTTGGTACTTAACACACAATCACTTCAAATATATAAAATAATCGACTTAACCCTCCAACCTTTAAATCGAGGTCCCTGACACATTTCACAATCTTTTGATAGATCGGTCTAGGGCTCGCTTCCTGCATTTCACATACTTACTTAGGCGAACGAAAGGATTGAACACATATAACAATTCTTGATTGTAACCATATCCGAGAGCATTAACATGATCATACACAAAGAATTACACTGAATAATAAAATTTGAATGAATTCATGTGCTAGCTAGAGTTAATATATAAGGGAAAGCAGGATGGCAAAGTGCGCAGGTATTTCCCATGAGATGTTGCAGTTGTTTCTATGAACATTCCACGCACTAAACCCGACTAGACCAGAAATTGGATAGTATTTGGTTTAGGGAATGAAATTTTGTTAAGAAAATGCCAGAGAATTTGATGAGACAAGAATGCCTTGTAGCACTAGGAGATAGGATGACATGGCAGAGAGATGTACCTGGAACTAATGTGGTGCTGTCAGGATGATTCATGGAGATGGATGAAACACCGAATGAAATGCTGCTGGCCACCCACGCTCGTGAAGGTTAGTTATTTCGGCCTGCCAACTCCTGTAAAAAATTCATTACACATATCTTGAGAGCTGGAGATACCAAGAGAAGCAATTTATGGAAATAACAACAAATAATGCATACGCTGAGGCTATTTAGTTTATATACCAGTTGGTGCAAGGAGGAAATGTGCCCTAAGCAGGCATAGACTGGATCTCGTAGTTGAGCATGTGCCTTGTAGGATGTGTGACAACTGTTTGGCAGCGCTAGATTATGAGAATATATAGCAAATATTTCCAGACAATGCTCGCCCCAAAAATCTTATGAACTGTTGCAAAATGCTCACCGCCTTCATCATAGCCTTAGTATGGAGAGAACAGCATCCTTTCACCCATTTCCTTCTAGGAAACTTGCAAGCCCTGAAGGCGCTCCTCCAATGCACAAGATTTGAACTACCGAGTCCCGACGGTGAGTTTTCTGAGGTATCCTTGATGGATCTTCTGCCATGGCGAAGAATGGAGGAAATTGGTGAGGAATCGTCCTTTGGTAACTTTCGTGGAGCGCGGGCATTTGAGTTTTGAAATTCAAATTCGCTTTTTTGAACACCGTGTCTGAACATTGAAGGGACAGGATATATATATTATGCATTATATGCATGGACTTGGTATATGACATACATTAGATTCTTAATAAATTTGTGGTCAAAATAGGTTATTTTGATATAAGATTATTTTATTTTTTATATATTTATTTCTTCTTCGAATATAGGATCAAAATAAGATTGAGTTACAAATTTTTTAATTGAACTAGCTCAGACTTTAGATCGCTAACAATATATTAAATGAACTAAATCTGTGAAGTTGGTTATTATTACAGCAAACTAAAGAGTTGATGGGCATAATTCTATGAAATCATATTTATGCAGACTAAGTACAATGCTTCGAAAGATATAAGTTGAAAATAGAAAAGCACTACAAACATAAAAGTTGAAACAATTTTAGAGGGCATACAAAACCAAATTATAATAAGGGAATTTCTCTACTCATTTTCATTACTCAAACATAACAATATATATACACATTTACAACATTTGCCTTACCACTATGTTTGAGGTCCATGGTAGACTCTCTCAATTGCCATGTCTCAAGACCATCTAGCTAACCCCTCTCAAATGACTACTCGTGGTGCAGCTTCCCCTACGCTTCATCCATCTTCAACTACTCTTTAACTTCCATATGACTACTTCAGCACATATTTGTCGCTTCAACTTCCACATTGATATTTCATCTTCCCTTAGTGCACTTCATATGTCATGCACAGTTACCCCATGCTCATCATGTGCACTCATTGTCATGCACATATTTGCTCACATGCACTTGACTCATAGTTGGAATAACTAACTTGCATCCTCCTTGGATGCACATTCCACTTGAGCACACCCCTCAAAGTATCGCATGTTTTTTTTTGTTAATACATGATCGACATTATGTTATTTTCTCTTGCCGTACCACATTATATCTTCTATGTTTTCTTTTGTATCAAACTTGCTTGTGTAACACTAGCATGACTACCAAGTACTGGTACATGCTAAGTACTGTACTTCCTTGAATCCTGTACCAAGTCGCTTAAGTAGTCCTAGTCCCCTTGTTGTTACAACTATGTTTGAAATTCATGCAGGCAAGCATTCTTTGACATTGGTGTTCGTGGAAACAAAAAAGGGATCTGATTCATTGGAATACTGGTTGTGTTCGAATAGGTTTCCACTGTTCCAGCAACCAGTATTCATGGAGACAGAAGCCAAAGGAGCGTGAGAAAACGACTTCAAGCATACAGCTATTGACTCATCAACCGTGCGAGCTCCATCGACCATTCAACCAATGTTACATAATGATGTGCGGGCTCCATCGACCATTCAACCAATGTTACATAACAATGTGCGGGCTCCATCGACCATAACAATGTGCAAGCTCGACTCTTTGGATGGTTTAGGGGTGAAACAAACTGAGGGTTTTCATCAAGTGGAATTTAAGCTTATGGAATCAGGGATAGTTTTCTCACTCATATTTTGTCAAACTTTTCAAGGATGAATTGCTTGTACAGAAAGAATAAGCAGTAAGGGTGGGGGGGGTTTACTATATACAAGTGTATGGCATGATAATAAAAAAACCTGTAAAGGAGAAATATTAGACATGGTATGATAAAACATACCTTATAAGGACTCCGTACAAATTGTAGTTGTATAGACATCATTAAAGAGTAACAACACTTGGATCAGTGGCCTTTAGCTCAAAATTTCAGGTGGGGCCCCACATCACATAACTTGGGGAGTTGTTGAGGGATCAATAGATTATTACATACACCAAAGGAGAAGCTCGAACTAGGCATAAAATTACTTGTGGAAGGTATTCCAAGACTAGGAAAACGTAGGGTTGGAATGTGTTTGCTAATAGATGGCATTAAGAATGAAGAGACATTGGAAACATGTGGCATATGGGTAGAAGAAATGATTTTGATAACTAAATATACATAAGAAGCATTCATGTTTCCTCAAAAGACACTAGGTGTAGTGGAAGTACATCCCATGCTTGTTAGATTACCCATAATTTGGTTCTAGACATATTATGTTGTACATTTTGAACAAATTTAAAGGGATCTATGGGAAAAGGTACATCTAGTTGTATCAAGACATGATCGTCAGGTTGGGTCAAGGGAGGATTATAATGGGTCAGTGTCTAAATGTCAATAACTTCAATTTTAGGTGTCCCTAAATATTCGGTTAAGTTTGTATTAATTTTGTATCAGGTGGATACACAGTATGATCAGGTGGATCATGTATGATGATATGTATCAGGTAGATACTTGGTATGCATCAGGTAGATGCATTGTATGAATTGTGAAGTATGTTGAACTTGTGATATTCATTGACATTGATTGGTATATTGAATTACGCCTTTTATATTACTTATTTGTCTTTATTATCCATTGTTGACTCCATGCAAGGCACTAATATTATCCATAATGATTGTAGAATGGTATTTCCATGTGTGTTGGTGCTTACAGGTGTTATTCCTCCATTAGGGACTCTCCCATGGGTTTAGGACTTAACCAAAGAAGATGAGGAGTTAGGTTATGGTGACATTGGACCTATGTCCTCCCCACTTACTGTAACTAGCCCCTTGGTCCACACAGCCTAGGTGTTCTAGGGATGATAGTTTGTATAATAACAGGGAGGAGGAGAGGGGTTAAAGAGAGAGAGGGAGAGAGTGTGGGAGTTATAAAGGAGGGGGGTTAAAGATAATCGGAGAGAGAGATGGGGTTAGAGAGAGAGTGGGGGGGGTGGGGTAGAGAGGTGGTTTGTTATGGAAAAGGGGATAGAAAGGGGGATGAGAGGGAGGGAGGTAGCATGGGAGGCATAGATTAGCAAAGGGATAGATCTAATGAGTATGGTGGGAAGTATGGAGGAGGGGATTTTTGGAGGGATCGTGAGGTTAAACCGGGCATCTAGCCCCCATATCCATTCATTAAACAAGCATTCAAATGAAAATGAAAATATATATATACAAGTATATGTTTATACAATGGAAACACAACGGAAGTTAACTAAATGCTGTTGATATCTATCATACATTCAAGACTCTATAACAGCCAATTAAAGACCTTTGCAGATTTATAAAAGATCATATGGAATTGCATAAACTCGTAAAAACACAGCGGAAGTAAAATTATTCATTTACACCATCACCCTACATTCAGATATCCATCAATTAAATCTTTGCAAGAATATACAGGAGAATACTTATCTCAATAAGGCAGTCCCAAGCAACTGGCTATGCAACTGCAACGTTCCACCCAACCATAGGCCAGTGTGCTCCTCAATCTCTCAGCACGACTGCCACCCCTGAGCTGGGCATGATCTCTACAAGGAACCAAGGAACAGCAGACTCACACATAGCCAAGCATACACCAAGATGAGCCAAGCCAATCTGCAATTGGGTTTATCAGGCTGCTAGGACATGGGAGGGAAGATTTGCTAAGCTAGTGAGCTCCAGCATAGAGCCAGGGATAACCTTGCAAGATCTATCTAGCTTGGCACCCACAATACCTACACACCCAGCACAAGGAAGTATTCTCTTCACTGTTGTACAGTCCCTCAAGCCATACGCAGTAGATCGACGATGTGATAATTTGCCATAACATTCTCCAATGATTGTTTATGTTTAGATATATGCAAATGCCTAAAGTACTCAAATGCATTTCTAAGTAATGCTCTAGGTGCAAACTTATATGTTTTTATGCAGTTAAGTTTAATAAGCATTTTCACTAGGAGCAAGCGGATCAGTGCTTATCTGCTCAAGCGTGGTATTCCGTCAGAAGTCGACATCGTCGTCGCTCTCCCTGTGTGTGATTTACCCGTACTCTACGACCCTTCATATTCCTTTGTGTGTCCGTCGGTGAACCGTTTCACCTGTCGCTACACACATTTCTCACAAACGTAAATCATAGGGTTATTTTATTAATGTTTCAAACAGTGAGGTCACTCAGCAGGTGCCCTCAATGTCTACAGTAGTCTAGGGGAACTACATACACCCCCTCTTAAATAGAACTTCATCCTGAAGTTAATTTTTGTTCTTGTACTTTCGACACTAAACTTTATCTTAATTTCCTATTATCATCTTCTTTCCATTCCCTTCTATTTTTCTCCAACAATCATGGCCATATTAAGCACAAGTGGTTCTAATCATTATTATTATTTTTTTTTTTCCAACATGGTTCCAATACATTCTCAGAAACTCAATCATAATTGTGTATAATATCAATTCGATAGTACATTCAATAACTGTCGGTCCCAACTAGATTTTCGATAACACTTATTCTTGTCATTAGTATCATCATGTTCAGCTCCATGAGCTTATAATGTATTTCCCTTATCTCTTCATTTATGTTATCATAAGACCACTTCGACAGATTCATCAAGTCGCACAAAGTGTCTTCTTAACCCCATCAAGTTCCATCTCGAGGGCTAGTTGTCATTTTATCATGTTTGATTATGACCTAAGGTTAGCTTCATTGCGTTCTATTTATTATGCTAATCGTCTCCATACTTCGTTTTACGAAACATTGCCTTCATTTGACCATTTCGATACCATGGTTAAATTTCAAGTTCGTAGTCATGAGTTTTCATAAATGGTTTTGTCGTAATGCAAAATGCATGTCGTTGAGTTCAGCTCATCATACCAATCACATTGATATCTCGTTTTCAAATTTTAAGTTGGTTTCTCTTCCTCGACAATCCGTCAAAGTCTCGTCAATCTGAGCATCTTGGTGTCTTATCATTTAAAATTGATCAATTTTTCGTCATTCAGCAAATCCACCGATTATATCCGTCCACTTGTTTTCTCATCATGGCTATGTAGAAAAAGGTTTAAAATATCGTTGGTCTTTGTTCCAATGTAATACCCCAATTTTGACCCTTAGGAAATATTGGCTTTCATGTAAATATTGTATACATGTAATGTATGTTTTCCTAGCATGGAGCTCAAGGCCAAGGCCCCGCTAGTATATGTTCGGATTTTATTTAAAATGGGCAAGTATTTGATATGTTATTACCCATGTGCTATTAAGCCATGGGATATTGTGAATTGATGTAAATACTTGATATTGCAATAAAATACCAAAACTGGCTATGGGAGCAATGAATGAGAAGGGGCCATGTGTATCCACTAGGGAGTGGTGAGGGGGTTGTGGGGATGAATCATATGCTGCCAAATGTCATTGTGAGAACCCATTTGACTTTCCTTGCTGACATTTAATTTTGCTGTAAGGCAGGTATGGGCTCTATTTTTCTTGTACCACAAGTCACTCTACCTCATGGGAGTTGCTTCTTCCTCATCCCCATTCCATTGTGAAAGTTACCAGCACCATTTTCCATCCAAAAACAAATGCCCAGCAGTGAGAAAAACCAGAAATCGCGACTTTGCAGGAACCCACGTTTTGAAGAGCCATCAACACCCAAAATTGGTATTTGACAGTGAAATCCGATGGGGGGATCCATAGATACGAACCTTGGGGCAAAATTGAGAGCATTAGCTACCCCGACATCCATTGGAAAACCCAGTTTTTTATAGCCTGGAAATGAAGTGACAGGAATTGAGTTATTGAATAACAGAACTGTGAGAAATCCAAGTGTGAATGACTGAGCAGAGGTTGGGTTTGCTTGATAAACGCAGTGAAGGCTAGGATCTCAAGGATTAGCAGCTGGACCTTTCTATGCCCATCCTGAAGAGCACTAGAGGGAAGAGTTGCCTAAGGGACTGTGTAGCAGAGAAGGGGTTCTTCCTTGTGTTGGATGTGGTAGGTAATGTGGGTGCCTGACTGTTGAGTTCACTTGAGATGCCTGTAGCTCTGTGGTTGAGCTCACTGGCTTAGCGTTACCCTCCTCTATCTTCTTGAATGCTTGATAAACCCAACGGTGTGTTGGCTTAGCATAGATGATGACCGAAACCATGGCTGTGAGTGAGCCCAACTAGTTACTCCTTAGTGGATACATAACCCAGCTCGGGGGTGATCTCTCAGCTAAAAGAATACAAGCTGGACAGAGATCTATGGTTGGGTGGAACGTTGCTCTCACATAGCTAGTTGTTTGGACAGCTTCATCTTCAAGATAAGTGTTCTATGTATTATAAATTATTTTCATTTTGTGTTCTGCAATATGTTAAATTGTCCATGTTTAAGGAAATGAATTGATTATCCTAATTTGGAATCTATGCATGGCATTGGAACGAGATTGAGTCTCTATATGCTGAATCATCCTCTGCTATGATATATATATATGTTAAGCATTACTGTTTGTGTGCTTGCTAGTATGTTATTCCACTGTGTTTATTTGAAGTATGAATCTGCACACAAGAAGTTTTAATAATCCATGCTTTTCTTAGCAATAAATGAGGCTAAGTTTGTCAATACGCCCGGTATTTGGTTAACGTTTCCTTCCTGGCACGAAATTGATGGAAGGGGACATTACATCCAAGTTTCTCCGAGTAGATTTTTCTTAAAATACAATTTTACGTTATTGATACCATCTCTATTCGACAATTTAATGCTCGTAGTTAGTGAATGATTTTTTTTTTTTCTTCTTCTTCTTCTTTTTGTTTTTTTTATACTATAAGTGTCTACTCCTAAGTTATAGTTCTTTGGCTTTCCAAAGCATTTGTTCTGGAACAATTATTCCATATGTGAATTGGCAAGGATCTCTATCATAGTTGAAATATATCTTAAATAAGTAACACTTGAAAACGGAAACCCTAAGGGTACAATTTGACAAAAAGGAAGGCTATGTCTTTAATCTTACAACCTACAATCCCCTAAGTGAACTGTGAAATATAGGCATGTGTTAACTTTTCATCTAGTTCATTTTATAACATCAAGAAAAATATCATACCAGTATCTTATCTTTCAACCAGTTCATATTATCATATAAACGTAGTATAAATATAATAATACATTAGCCTTTCATAGTATCCCATAAAATAATTATGAACTATAAACAAGGCATTAACCTTTCCTTTACATCTTGCTATCCCATTAACGAAATATGAAATATGGTGATGCATTATCCTAAATTTACCTAATTCATTTCATCACATAAACGTAATATAAAATATAATATAATAATACATTTAACTTTTCAAATTACATAAGAAAGTACAAAATATAGACAAAATATTAATCTTTCTTCTACTTCGAGTTATCCCCAAAAAAAAATGTAATATCACACTACTTTATACTATCATGCATAAATAAAAAATATTACAATATCTTTCAACTAAATCTTATAATTATAATAAGGTATTATAAAATATAATAATACATTAACTTTTCATCAATGCCATAAAGAAATATGAAATAAGAACATGCCATAAAGGAATATGAAATAAGAACATACCATACATTATCATCCATTTCATGTCATTGCATAAATGAGAAATATTGCAATATCATTCAACTAGTTTTTATAATTATAATAATGTATTATAATTATTGACGTAGTACCACACGAAGCGCCATACAGTCCCATCGAAAACGTGCAGCTTGATCATGAGCCAGCTGCAGCCATATCCTGGAGATCTCATCGTACACAGTCTCACTCCCGCCATATTCTCAAGGTTCAACGCCCACCTACCTGCATTCAACGCCCATCTACCTGCATTCAAGGCAGTGCAGTCCATTGCAAAATGCCAAGAGACCTGGTCCTCATTCTCGTCCTGCAAATTCCTATAGCTGGAGCTGCTGAAACATTGTTCTTGTCCTCTGCAAATTAGAACCTGAATCCTATTGCGAGCAGCTGGAGCGGCTGAATCGTCCTCCTGTAAATTAGAACTTCAGGTACTCCTCGTCCTACAAATTCCTATCATTCTCGTCCATTTAGTTTAGTATCTGGATTTTGTACAAGGCCCATGGGGTATGGGTATTTTTGTGCCTTCTTCAAGTTATAAGAGGTTGCATATTTCAGTTACTGGAGATATCTGCGAGTCTGTTGTATGCTTGAAAATCTTGATCTGAACATTCCCATATAAATTTTGTAGCAACGTTTAAATTTGTAGTTTGTATGTTCTTATTTCAAACTTTATCAGTTTTTAGAGGTTTGTACTGGACCGTTCTTATACTTTGTAGTGCAACTTATAACGTAGCATGGATTTATATTTAGTGTACCTGACTATTGCTCAAGGGACGCTCCCTCCAGTCACTCATCCTAGTACTTTTGTTTAAAGCACTTCCCAACACAGTCTTTGCAAGGTCGGAAAGCCCCCCTGGAACAGATGGAAAAACCTTTTGAAGGTCTAATTTAGGCGCTTCACAGTAGCGAAAACACTCCAGCTCTCCATAGGAATCAGAAAGACGCTTCAGGTCAGAGTGTAAAGCATACCCTAACTTCAAAATGCTAGTTGAATGATATTTAAGGCACAAGTCCAGTGCACCATCTCAAATATAAAAACCTTTTTTGCAGTAGCAATCTCTGATATTGAAACCTACAGAATTGAAGGTAATTCAAGGTTCCAAAAAAATAAAAGACAAATCATCCTTGGTTAATCGAGACGATGGAAGGGATGATTTTCCATAACTTGATTGCAATTATCTTTTTGAGGATCTTGTATTAAACGTTGTAGAGGGAGATGGGCCTAAATCTATCTACAGATGTCTATATTAACGTCGTTTTCCATGAAACCGTTTTCCTGTATCGCCCATTTGAATTTTGAATTTTGAAATTTTTTGTTCCGCCTTACTACCAGATACAAGTGACATTGCCGCTTCCCGCCCTCGTTTGAGTTCGAACATATTCATAGATAGGAGCACACGATATTTTTTTGTCACTGGCCTGGTGAATCTTTACCGCCAACCTTTACAGGTTTTGTAAATGGGAGTAAAATGGTACTAGTGTAGTGTTCTTCCGTAAAAATATATTAAGAAAGGGTTCACTCAGGTGTAGAACTATAGACTTTTGATTATTCTGCCAACTCAATGCAAGTTTTGGTTACAACTCTTTTGACATTAACATGGTTGGAAACTTTTAATGTCAAAAATAAAAATGTCTTTTATTTTTAGATAATTTATTTTTTATTTATCAAATTTAAAAAATGTAGATGTTATAAATAATTGTGAAAACTTCAATTTTATAATACCATGAATCTGGGTTTTTGACAAATGGTACTGACATGATAACCTGATAGTAATTTCACAATTGCATTTAATATAGGCCGTTATTAGGTTTTCTTAATATAGGCCGTTATATATGATAACCTCTTCTCAATTGAAATATATACTTATTGTTGTGCTCCAAACTAACTTTATATGAGTCGATTGAATTGTAAAAGTTTGTAACTTCATATGAGTAGGCTGATTTGTAAAAGAAATATATACTCATTCTTGTGTTCCAAACTAACGGCATATGACTGGGTTGAATTGTAAAAGTTTGTAACTCCATATGAGTAGGCTGAATTGTAAAATGAAAATGCAATTTCAACGATCATGAAATGCAATGAACCAAGAATTGAAAAATTAAAGATATTGTAATTTTTTTTATGAGAAATTGTAATTTGACCATCCAAAAATTATTATATAATTACACCTACATATTTTTTGAATTTTTTGAATTTAATTTTATGTAGGATGTTAAATATAATAAATACTAAGACAATTTGATTAAATACATAGATTTATAAAACCCTAGATATTCACCAAACCACTTAAACCACTCTTTATTATTTATTTATTTATTTCTTTTCCAAAATTTTAAATATTTATATATATTAAATTTAAATATTTTAAATTTCTCCCTTAAATATAAATTATAATTTAAATTTTATCTATGCTAATTTAAATATAACTTCACCAACCACTTCAACCTTACTATAATTGACCTTAAAACTTTAAATCTATGAAGAACTTTTAAATTGAAAGTTCGTGAGTAGCTTTATATTTTTAAATATTAACTTTTAATTTTTTAAGAAACCTAGGTTATAACATTATATGGAATCTAATTAAATTTAAATAAAATAATACTAGCGCTATATAATTATACACGAAATTTAAATAAAAATATATACGAAATTTAATTAAATATAAATAAAATAACACTAGCATTATATAATTATATAAGAAATTTTGCCGAAACCCCTTTTATTTTGACATGGTATTTTTTTTTTTTTTTTAAATTCTTATTAACAACTAAATTAAATTAAATTAAATAGTAATTAATAAAAAAAAAAAAAAAAAATTAAATTAAATTGAATTAATTAAAAAAAAATTAAATTGAATTAATTAAATTAAATTAATTAATTAAATGACATTAAATTAAATTAATTAATTAAATGACATTAAATGACATTAAATTAAATTAATTAATTAAATGACATTAAATTAAATTAATTAAATCAAATTAAATTAAAAGTCATTAAATTAAATTAATTAAATTAAATTAAACGAATTAAATGAAATTTTGCCGAAACCCCTTTTATTTTGACATGGTATTTTTTTTTTTTTTTAAATTCTTATCAACAACTAAATTAAATTAAATTAAATAGTAATTAATAAAATAAAATAAAAATAAATAAATTAAATTGAATTAATTAAATTAAATTAAATTGAATTAATTAAATTAAATTAATTAATTAAATGACATTAAATTAAATTAATTAATTAAATGACATTAAATTAAATTAATTAATTAAATGACATTAAATTAAATTAATTAAATCAAATTAAATTAAAAGTCATTAAATTAAATTAATTAAATTAAATTAAACGAATTAAATGAAATAAATGTTAAGAGACACTACATTAAATTAATAAAATAAAATTAATATTTAAAAAACATTAATTTAAAATAATAATAAAAAAAATTAAAACAATATAAAACGCAAAAAAAACCCTTTTCTTTTACATGGTATTTTTTTTTTTTTTAATTCTTATCAACAACTAAATTAAATTAAATTAAATAATAATTAATAAAACAAAATAAAAAAAATTAAATTAAATTGAATTAATTAAAAAAATTTAAATTGAATTAATTAAATTAAATTAATTAATTAAATGACATTAAGTTAAATTAATTAAATCAAATTAAATTAAAAGTCATTAAATTAATTTAATTAAATTAAATTAAACGAATTAAATTAAATGAATGTTTTTTAAATATTAAATTAATAAAATTAAATTAATATTTAAAAAACATTCATTTAAAATACTAATAAAAATAATTAAATAAAAAAAAAATTAAAACAATATAAAACGCAAAAAAAAACCTTTTCTTTTTCGCATGGGGATTGACGCCAAGGCAGGATCGACGGCTCTCCTTATTCCGCGTCAGCAACATGCACGCATGGTAAGGGTGGTTGGTGGTCGCGGAAAGGAAACCACCATCCCACGTGTTCATTCCTTACTCGTCCGCATTCCAATAAAGCGGTATAGTAAACCGCTCATGGGCAACGCGGAAACCGTCTCACGTGCTGTCAAAAGTATGCCTATTTAAGGAGGAAATAAGGTTTTATTTGGCATTGTAGGGTGGCAGATTCAAGACCCGAGGGCTGGGGCTTGTAATTTCACTGCAATTTTCAACTTTGGACACTCGAATTATGACATAGGCGGCCTTGTGGCAGGAGTGAGGCTGCATTCTCTCCTTCCCAGCCAGGAAAAACACACTTGGAGATACTACGAATCTGGGGAGAGCTTGGTTATCGATTATTTTTTTATGTACCTGGACGTTTTATATCTTGTTGGGTAATTTCTTGATGTAAAGATTTGAAAGTCTAGACTGACTGTTTGTTAATGAATGAATTACAGACGAGGCAATGAATCCAACATTACTGAGCTAGTATTTGAAATTGGTGGGATCTAACGCGGAAACCGTCTCACGTGCTGTCAAAAGTATGCCTATTTAAGGAGGAAATAAGGTTTTATTTGGCATTGTAGGGTGGCAGATTCAAGACCCGAGGGCTGGGGCTTGTAATTTCACTGCAATTTTCAACTTTGGACACTCGAATTATGACATAGGCGGCCTTGTGGCAGGAGTGAGGCTGCATTCTCTCCTTCCCAGCCAGGAAAAACACACTTGGAGATACTACGAATCTGGGGAGAGCTTGGTTATCGATTATTTTTTTATGTACCTGGACGTTTTATATCTTGTTGGGTAATTTCTTGATGTAAAGATTTGAAAGTCTAGACTGACTGTTTGTTAATGAATGAATTACAGACGAGGCAATGAATCCAACATTACTGAGCTAGTATTTGAAATTGGTGGGATCTAACGCGGAAACCGTCTCACGTGCTGTCAAAAGTATGCCTATTTAAGGAGGAAATAAGGTTTTATTTGGCATTGTAGGGTGGCAGATTCAAGACCCGAGGGCTGGGGCTTGTAATTTCACTGCAATTTTCAACTTTGGACACTCGAATTATGACATAGGCGGCCTTGTGGCAGGAGTGAGGCTGCATTCTCTCCTTCCCAGCCAGGAAAAACACACTTGGAGATACTACGAATCTGGGGAGAGCTTGGTTATCGATTATTTTTTTATGTACCTGGACGTTTTATATCTTGTTGGGTAATTTCTTGATGTAAAGATTTGAAAGTCTAGACTGACTGTTTGTTAATGAATGAATTACAGACGAGGCAATGAATCCAACATTACTGAGCTAGTATTTGAAATTGGTGGGATCTAACTTTAAACATGGATCAAACTTTGCATGCGTTGCTTCTACCATTAATCCAACCGCCACCACTTTCCCTTTGTTTGTTGAAGTAAATCATTTTAATAGATTCAGAGCTGAGGCTATGGATATATTTTCCCAAGGTAAATTTTTCATTTCTATTGTCATTTTTCATCAGCATAGGTTTATCTATTTGACTGGTTTTTTAGTCTCTCATTTAACACAATTAGTGTAGTTAGTATGGGGAATTAATCAAGCCCTCAAATTAAACTAATTTTTTGGAAATCTATATCTAAAAAATGGATAAGTTTTGTAAAAAGAAAATTGCATCTAAACTGCAAAATTGTCTTAATTGAGCATAAATATATTTCTATTTCCTTTAAATTATTAAATTCGGAATCTTAATTTCAATATATTTTAATTTTTTATGAAAATTACAATTTTATTTAGAGTCTAAACTGTAAATGTTGGTTAAGAGGTTACCTTATTTTTGATAGGCCCAGCTGTCGGCTATTGTCAACCTCCCACAGCCGAATGTATTTGACAAGGACCTTTACTCCATGGACATGAGCTAGAACGATATCTCACACTCCTTCAGTTCCAATACCAGAGAGAACCAAATAAATACCCTGGCCATTCCCCATATTATTAACAAATTAACATCATAACTTAAGGTTACTACGGTTTTCTTCGCCAATGGAATCTTATTTTCTTCGCCAATGGAATCTTATAATTATAGCTTTAGCTAATGGACATTTGTAATGTTACTATTTTGCAAAATTGGTACCAGCAAGGGGGTTGAAGTTTCATGGTTCACAATACGGTACCTACCTCTGAGAAGGATGTTTTCCCCAAGAGCCCGAACCCTTGCATTCGCAGCGATTTATTGGAACTTGATGCGGATGCCTATGGGCTGTAGCAAGAGTCTCCCTTAAGCATAAAGTGCAATCAGCCGGAGTACCTGATCCGAAATCCTTGATGGTCCAATTTGGTTCCAGAAGCTCTCGTCCCCCGGGGCATGGTTGTTTCAGTGCAAATGATGTTTGACTGCCATAGCTTATTGGATAGCTCAATACCCTGGAGATAAAGTCTGCCAAAATTTTAATCTGCAACTGGAAAATGTGTGCCCAATGCCATGAATCACGATGGAAGAAGCCGGGAAATGGCATTGGCAACACATTAATTATGGTGTTCATTCAAAATTTATTATCTGTACGATGGAAAGATGTGATGTGAGAACCAAAGATTGCACAACAGTGTATTAGGTGAAATTAATTAATGGCATTGGCAATTACACATTAATTATGGTGTTCATTCAAAATTTATTATCTGTACGATGGACAGATATGATGTGAGAACCAAAGATTGCACAGCAGTGTATTAGGTGAAATTAATTAATTATAGCTTTAAAAAGGGGCATGCTTGAGAGACACTACATTAAATTAATAAAATTAAATTAATATTTAAAAAACATTAATTTAAAATAATAATAAAAAAAATTAAAACAATATAAAACGCAAAAAAAAACCTTTTCTTTTTCGCATGGGGATTGACGCCAACGCAGGATCGACGGCTCTCCTTATTCCGCGTCGGCAACATGTACGCATGGTAAGGGTGGTTGGTGGTCGCGGAAAGGAAACCACCATCCCACGTGTTCATTCCTTACTCGTCCTCATTCCAATAAAGCGGTATAGTAAACCGCTCATGGGCAACGCGGAAACCGTCTCACGTGCCGTCAAAAGTATGCCTATTTAAGGAGGAAATAAGGTTTTATTTGGCATTGTAGGGCTGCTTCGACGATGGGAGATATGAAATCCATGGGACCCGCCTGGCTTGGCATTCGGTTCCCTGATGAGTCCTCGGCGTTGAGCACAACGCATCTTTTATATATTCCCGTCCTCTTATGTGAACTCAGTGCATGGGATTCGATGGTGGGCATTGATGTGTTAAGTGCGTGGGCCAATTGGCTCTAGTTGTTGAGTTCGGGCTGGGCACAAAGGAAAGAAGAAAAACGCTTGGAGGACAATTGATGTGGCGTTGGGCTCCGGGCGCTTGGTACACCTGGCTTGAGCGCTAGGGTTTCAAAGGAAGCAACATTTTGTATGAAATTCGTTTCGGACAAAACAAGCAGCAACAATGGAGAGCAGTATGGAAATCGTTTCATGCATTTGCCATGCTTGTAAATCTTCTTAGTTATTGGTCAAAATGGATCATATCGAGCTCAAATGAAACGATTTCTGCATCGAAATTGCTGCGATGCTTGTATTATAAACAATATTGCAGGCAACAATATTATTTGAATATTTGTTTTATGCCACATTTATTGAAATGAATGTTTAAAGCAAAATGTTACAGGCAAGAAGGCAGATCTGCATTAAAATAATAGGAAATGAAAACTGATCACTTTGGCTGCAGGTCTGAAATTTGGAGAACCCTCTGTAAATCCTGTGCGAGACTCATTGTTTCGTATTTATTATGAATACAATTTCTTTCTATAAATGCAATGAAGTGTTTTTTTTTATCCCAAATGCTTTAGCATTGGATTAATATTAGGGTTTGAATATTAAAAGAGTGTATATAGAAATGTTGTTGTTTTTCTGGAAAGGTTTGTTTAATGGGGTCTAGACTGAGCCCTAAATAAGCAGTTATATATATATATATATATCATTCAAATTATGTTTCTGTTACGCCTTACGAATAAATGGGAAAAGGCTCTTCAAATTATCTTTTTGCAGCCATCATACTGGTTTGTTATTTTCTAGTAAATTTCACTAAAGTTCCAGGTGTAGTTAGGCCCTAAGGTCTCAGTGTCTGAGCCTTGCGCTCTGATACCAACTGTAGTGCCCTATCTAGGCACTGGGTCTATTCCGGGTTATCAGGTTATACCTAGTTTTTCCCTTAATTATTGTTAGAAGAAAACAAGAGATTCAACCATCTATATTTCTGTTTCTGTAAATGTTTAACTGTCTGTTTTCTATATGTTTACATGTCTCTGCAGTTAAATAAACATAATCCTAAAACTTTCCATTTAATTCTGTTCGTTTGACATGCATAGCTTGGAAATAAAAGAAAATACATTCTAATTAAGCTGGTTCAGAAAAATACCTGAAACCGTCGATTGCAGTAAGATAAGAAGATTTCTGGAATGGATTCTGTAAGTTATCTTAAAAACCCCAAACATATCCTACATATTCAAACATATCCTTTTAATTTACTTGGGATGATTCCGTCCGTTAATTAAATTAATAATTTATTTAATAAATTCATTATTATTCAACCCACTATACTTTATAAAAGGGATTATTATCATTATTATTATTAATTAAATAATATTAATAATATAATAATAATAACAATAACAATTAATAATAATAGTAATTAATTTAAATTGTGAATAGTAATTTAAAATATTTATTTGGTTAATGGATAAGTGTCAACATAGTACCTCTGTGTATAAACAATGAAATATAATAAATGATTTAATTAATCATGATCAACAATTATATAGCACACTCCTCTATTATTAATGTTTAACTTTTATACTTCACCTTGAAGACACCTTTACTTGAGGATACTTACAATTAATGACATTTATTTTACACATGAGAACTTGATAATCTTTTACTAATTAAGTCATCCACTAAACACTTAATTGACTTATCCATGATAACTTATATCATTGTTAAATCTTGATAAGTAGGAAGAAGTTCAACGTGTCTCAACGTGTTTGAAACCAATAAATTTAAACAGTATTTATAGATAATCTGCTGGGGTTAATTTTTTTTAAAGACGTTACATGTCAGGTCATATATCAGATCCTTTTTTAATCCAAAGAATTGGGTGGGTTTAATTTTGGTTTAATTTAGTTACCTCATATATGTCGGTTAGCTATCTTGTTGGTGTATGAGACTCCCTTGTTTACCCTTAAATACGATAGCTACTATCATTTAATATTCATCTTTAATAGGACTAATAAGAAGAAATCCTCAACTCAAAGATGTAGTTCTTGAGCGTATGAAAATGAGAATCTAGAGTATGATTGATTCCTTTGAATTCTTCCAATTGTTTCATACTTGATGGAGAAACAATAGTTGAGAAAACATGGTTGCAAATAAGGTTGCATGTTTACCAAAGGGGAAACTAGTGGAAAATGGGGACACCCCCAAAGTGGTTTTGTTACCATAGATATCATGAATTGAGTTGTATGCCAAGGAAAGAATCCAACACTGTCAATGCATGTTAATCGTTCCTATGAATGTATATAAGTATATGGCATTACTTGTACATAAAAATAGTTATCAATTCTATGAATGTATATAAGATGTAAAATAGCTAAATAGCTAGTGTTTTTTATATTTAATTATTTGATATAAGTTTGTAACTTACAGATAGTTTCAATATATTGTACAGTTTCCATTCAAGTATTCTTGGCTTCATAGCTTCTAGATTATTGTCTATCAAAGAAGCAAGACCAACTAAGATGAAGATGAAGTTATGGGAAAAAATGGCATTGGCATTGGCATTAGCTTTAGTCTTAGCCAAACAAAAATTAAAGAAGAAGACTGGATTAAAAAGAGGTTGAAAATCTTGGTAAGTCTATAGATTTTTTTTTACTTTTACAATTTTATTTATAGATTTTTTTTTTTATTTTTACAATTTATTTTATTTAGTTTTTTTTACATGGTTTACATGGTTTATTTAGTTGTTTTTCTATTAGGTTGAGTTGCATTATTTTCATTTTAAAAGAAAAGCCTTTTCATTTATATGCAATATCTCATGTGCGCTCAAAACCGTCACTTTCTTTGATGCACACACACACACACAAGAAACTCTCTCGTCACTCACTAAGTTCAAAAATAGCTTAAATCTACTCACTTAATACTTCCATAGGAGGGCACAAAAGAATCTTGTAGTTTAGGTACGATTTTGGGGCTAGGCATCCAAAAACATAGTTGTTGTCCTTAGGGTGCTTTATAAATCCTTCTAAATCAAGTGGTCGTGTATAGCCACATGGGGCAAGTGAAAGAGCGGCGCCGCGCCATAGGAGGTCAAACCCAAGGTTGCGGGTGTATGTTCTCTCAAGTGGGCTCACCACCACTTGTTGAAAAGGAGACGACCCAATACCGTTCGAGGGATAACTGCTCTTTATCCACTTGACGAAGGTACTTAGTGACCAACTTAGGATGTCATTCCTTATAGGTGACTGTCGTGTATATAAGATGTAATATATAGCATTACTTGTATATAAAAATAGCTAAATAGCTAGTGTTTTTTATATTTAATTATTTGATATAAGTTTGTAACTTACAGATAGTTTCAATATATTGTACAGTTTCCATTCAAGTATTCTTGGCTTCATAGCTTCTAGATTATTGTCTATCAAAGAAGCAAGACCAACTAAGATGAAGATGAAGTTATGGGAAAAAATGGCATTGGCATTGGCATTAGCTTTAGTCTTAGCCAAACAAAAAGTAAAGAAGAAGACCTGATTAAAAAGAGGTTGAAAATCTTGGTAAGTCTATAGATTTTTTTTTACTTTTACAATTTTGTTTATAGATTTTTTTATTTTTATTTTTACAATTTATTTTATTTAGTTTTTTTACATGGTTTATTTAGTTGTTTTTCTATTAGGTTGAGTTGCATTATTTTCATTTTAAAAGAAAAGCCTTTTCATTTATATGCAATATCTCATGTGCGCTCAAAACCGTCACTTTCTTTGATGCACACACACACACACAAGAAACTCTCTCGTCACTCACTAAATTCAAAAATAGCTTAAATCTACTCACTTAATACTTCCATAGGAGGGCACAAAAGAATCTTGTAGTTTAGGTACGATTTTGGGGCTAGGCATCCAAAAACATAGTTGTTGTCCTTAGGGTGCTTTATAAATCCTTCTAAATCAAGTGGTCGTGTATAGCCACATGGGGCAAGTGAAAGAGCGGCGCCGCGCCATAGGAGGTCAAACCCAAGGTTGCGGGTGTATGTTCTCTCAAGTGGGCTCACCACCACTTGTTGAAAAGGAGACGACCCAATACCGTTCGAGGGATAACTGCTCTTTCTCCACTTGACGAAGGTACTTAGTGACCAACTTAGGATGTCATTCCTTATAGGTGACTATCGTGGAAGCCGACAGTACCTGAGACAGATTTTGTCACAAGATCAAGGAAAGCACACGTCACAAGATCACATACTTATGATAAGAAGAAAAGCTAATAGTCAGTAGCTTTCCAATAGAAAAATCATGTACATGGTGATTGGTGGTTGCTAGCTTATACCTTGAGCTTGTTCCATGTGATGTATTTTGAAATAAGCACATGTCAAAAGATCAAGGAAAGCTAGCGACTGCTAGCTTTCCTTCTAGCATAAGCATTTTCTTCTAGTATAAACACACATGCTTATGCTAGAAGGAAAGCTAACAGTTGCTAGCTTTCCAATAAAAAACCATGTCCATGGTGATTGGTGGTTGCTAGCTTATACCTTGAGCTTGTGCCATGTGCTCTATTTTGAACGAATGCTAGCTTTCCTTCTAGCATAACACACGTGCTTATGTTAGAAGGAAAGCTAGCAGTCGCTAGCTTTCCAATAGAAAAACCTTGGGCATGGTGATTGGTGGTTGCTAGCTTATACCTTGAGCTTGTGCCATGCACTCTATTTTCAAATAAGCACATGGCACAAGATCAAGGAAAGCTAGCGACTGCTAGTTTTCCTTCTAGCATAAGCATTTTATTTTAGGATAAGAACACATATTTATGCTAGAAGGAAAGCTAACAGTCGCTAGCTTTCCAATAGAAAAATCATGTCCATAGTGATTGGTGGTTGCTAGCTTATACCTTGAGCTTGTGCCATTTGCTCTATTTTGAAATAAGCACATGGCAAAAGATCAAGGAAAGCTAGCGACTGCTAGCTTTCCTTCTAGCATAATCATTTCCTTTTAAAATAAACACACATGCTTATACTAGAAGGAAAGCTAACAGTCGCTAGCTTTCAATTAGAAAAACCCTGTCCATGGTGATTGATGGTTGCTATCTTATACCTTCAGCTTGTGCCATGTGCTCTATTTTAAACGAATGCTAGCTCTCCTTCTAGCATAAGCATTTCCTTCTAGCATAACACACATTCTTATGCTAGAAGAAAAGCTAGCAGTCGCTAGCTTTCCAATAGGAAAATCATGTCCATGGTGATTGGTGGTTGCTAACTTATACCTTGATCTTGTTCCATGTGATGTATTTTGAAATAAGCACATGGCAAAAGATCAAGGAAAGCTAGCGACTGCTAGCTTTCCTTTTAGCATAAGCATTTCCTTCTAGTATAAACACACATGCTTATGCTAGAAGGAAAGCTAACATTCGCTAGCTTTCCAATAAAACACCCTTTCCATGGTGATTAGTGGTTGCCAGCTTATACCTTCAGCTTGTGCCATGTGCTCTATTTTAAACGAATAGCTCTCCTTCTAGCATAAGCATTTCCTTCTAGCATAACACACATGTTTATGCTAGAAGAAAAGCTTGCAGTCGCTAGCTTTCTAATAGAAAAATCATGTCCATGGTGATTGGTGGTTGCTAGCTTATACCTTGAGCTTGTGCCATGCACTCTATTTTCAAATAAGCACATGGCACAAGATCAAGGAAAGCTAGCGACTGCTAGCTTTCCTTCTAGCATAAGCATTTCCTTCTAGTATAAACACACATGCTTATGCTAGAAGGAAAGCTAACATTTGCTAGCTTTCCAATAAAAAACCCTGTCCATGGTGATTGGTGGTTGCCAGCTTATACCTTGAGCTTGTGCCATGTGCTCTATTTTGAACGAATGCTAGCTTTCCTTCTAGCATAACACACATGCTTATGTTATAAGGAAAGCTAGCAGTCGCTAGCTTTCCAATAGAAAAACCTTGGGCATGGTGATTGGTGGTTGCTAGCTTATACCTTGAGCTTGTGCCATGCACTCTATTTTCAAATAAGCACATGGCACAAGATCAAGGAAAGCTAGCGACTGCTAGCTTTCTTTCTAGCATAAGCATTTCCTTCTAGGATAAGAACACATACTTATGCTAGAAGGAAATCTAGCAGTCGCTTGCTTTCCAATAGAAAAATCATTTCCATAGTGATTGGTGGTTGCTAGCTTATACTTTGAGCTTGTGCCATTTACTCTATTTTGAAATAAGCACATGGCAAAATATCAATGAAAGCTAGCGACTGCTAGCTTTCCTTCTAGCATAAGCATTTCTTTCTAAAATAAACACACATGCTTATACTAGAAAGAAAGCTAACAGTCGCTAGCTTTCAATTAGAAAAACCCTGTCCATGGTGATTGATGGTTGCTAGCTTATACCTTCAGCTTGTGCCATGTGCTCTATTTTGAACGAATGTTAGCTCTCCTTCTAGCATAAGCATTTCCTTCTAGCATAACACATGACCCTTATTATACATCATTTGTGCAGATCATGGTCTGGATGGATAGATGTCTTCTTGGATACCTTATGTCCAAGAACAGATCACATGGCAAAAGATCAAGAAAAGCTAGCGACTGCTAGCTTTCTTTCTAGCATAAGCATTTCCTTCTAGCATTTTTGAGAAGGAAAACTTTTCTTTTTAATGAGTCTCTACTTGTGCTAGATGCAATGGATTTTTATTTATCTTTAAGTATTTAATATGTTTCCAGGACACATGACCCTTATGTTGTTTAATGAGCTAACAAAATGTAATGATAAAAGAACTACTTGGTTAATGACATTAAAATATGATGATTTAAAGGTCTTCTCTGACGGACAAGGGGGTTCGGTGCTCCATTAGGAACTGTTAGTGCTCAGTTGCATCCTTAATTGCTCAGCGCGTGAGGGTTCGTGTAGTAATTTAACTGCTGATTCTTTGCTCAGGCAGTTTGACTGTCTTCTTATTTCCTCTGATTTTGGCAGAATGCCTCAGCCAGGGGACAAAACCGGCATCCAGGACATCAAGAAATGTTTGGGGCGGCTGTATGAGATAGTCTCCATAAGATTTATGGATAACAGAAAGATAGCCTGCGCTATAAAAAAGATGGAGGACACTGTGAGCTACACTTCCCTTCAAATCAGCAACCATGACTCCAGGATCGATGATAATGAAAGCTCCTTGCGCGAGATGATGGGGAAGGTGGATATGATCCAGGAGGAGGGCAGCAGGAACAATGCAGTAACTGTTGAAGGGGAGCGTCAGATGGAGGAAGAATCAGTGGTGCAGCCAGTCCACTTCAGGGGCCACCTGTAATCTGGTTTTTAAGGATATATGTTTTTTTGTCTTTTATTATGTAAGATATATAAGGGTATATATTGCCCGTTCTGTTAGTCATCATGGAAGAACTCTGTATATAGTTTTTTGGACCCTTTGCAGGCTTAGTCTACAATGCTCTATCTCTGCTCTGAAGGACTATTCTTCCTCTCTTTTTGCTATGTACTGAATGGCTGTGCACAGCCCCTTTATAATATACTCCTTTTTAGTTTCTGTTCAAAAAAAATATATGATGATTTATAGTCTATCATTTATATGGGTTCAATTTATTTATTTTTTTGTTCACAGGTCTTTAAGTAAACCAATAAACTTAATTTGGTATAAAAGCTATAACGAAGGAGGTTTTCTTTATGTATATTTTACTATGTTTATGTCTATTTTTGCACTAGAGGTAATCTATGTGTAACATTTAATTGTTATTAGCAATAGAAAACTAGAGGTAGTGTCTCTGTATAATTTACTTGTTATTAGCAATAGAAATTATCTCAAAAATTATATTCTTGGTGTAGCCTCCAAGCTTCACATGAGGTCACAAAACATAAATTAGTTAGGTAAGGAAAGCCTTGAACTTCTGCCATGTACTCTATTTTCAAATAAGCACATGGCATAAGATCAAGGAAAGCTAGCGACTGCTAGCTTTCCTTTTAGCATAAGCAAAATACTTATAGGATAATAACATATACCTATGCTAGAAAGAAAGCTAGCAATCGCTAGCTTTCCAATAGAAAAATCCTGTCCATGGTGATTGGTGGTTGCTAGCTTATACCTTGAGCTTGTGCCATGTGCTCTATTTTGAAATAAGCACATGGGTAAAGATCAATGAAAACTAGCGACTGCTAGCTTTCTTTCTAGCATAAGCATTTCCTTCTAGCATTTTTGAGAAGGAAAACTTTTCTTTTTAATGAGTCCCTACTTGTGCTAGATGCAATGGATTTTTATTTATCTCTAAGTATTTAATATGTTTCCATAACACATGACCCTTATTATTCTTGTGCATGTGAATAAAAGACATGTAATAGAATATTCTTTGATAATGCTCATTATTTCATGTATTTTTAAAACAATTTAAACTTATAGTCGACTATTTATTATTGTTTTTAGAAGCTATGGACTCTGGTGCAATGACAATTCCAAGGAATAATTTGAAGAAAAAACGAATTGCAAGTGACACACAAACAACGTCTCCCCCATGTGGTATGGTGGTTTTAAATATAATTCTCTCATTTCTAAATGGTTAGACTAGAAGACTATATGGTAATATTTGTGATTTTGATTTCATTTTATTTATAGTAATAATTGCTTATTATTGTTTTTTGAAGCTGTCGTCTCCAAAGCAAGTAAAATGCCACAATCAGCATTCAAAAAACAAAAGCTTCATTCAACTCAGATTATAAATTCAACAATGGGTTCTAATTTTGAAATGATTAAAAAATTCAAAACATCTGCTGCATTTGAGTATGTCGAAGATTGGTATGTTGAGATTGAAAGTCCCATGAATATGTTTCCAGATATGTATCTATTTGGATCCATGGATGGAAATGATATACAAAGGCTAGGGATAATTGTTAATTTCTATGCTCTCAATCATAGTCAGATCGATTTTCAAATGGAGGTAATTGAAGAAAATGAAGTGAAATTATTTTCCTGCCAAATTGATTACACAAAATTTAGACCAGATTTGATTGATACTAATACAGAATTTCCAGAGTCAATAAAAAAGTCACAGTTTAAGTTGGACAGTTTTGAGAGCTTCAATGAATCTGGTCTAAAGAGTTGTGATGATCTTGTACAACGTATTACCAACGTTATGAAATATCGCTTTGTGAGATGTAAGAAAACATCATCCGTGTTTCTTTATTTGCAACAAAGAGGTAAACTACTTGATAAAATACCAGATGATAAACTTGAGGCTCAAATGCTTGCTTTGAGAAGGGTATATTTAGTTGAGCTAGAACAGAGCATTAAAGAAAGTGAGTTCATGCCTACTACAGAGTTTGTAAAATCCCAAAAAGAAGACTCTCAGATAGAGAAGCTTGCTGACCAATGCGATGAAATCCATGAAAATTTCAAGGACAGTTATTTATTTTCAAGCTCTTTTACCATGAAGGTGGATGTTCGAAGATGTGTAGAAGCACCCAAGTTATATAAATTGAGATCACGGGATGATTTAAATGTTCGAGTATTATTAAAATCGTTCCTACAGAAATTTCAAGCATCATTGCCTGATGCTCTTCTGATTCCATTTGACAAAAAAGAGTCTGATCCGATTGGAAACCCTGTGAAAATCATGAATGAAATGGATATAAATGCCAAGAACATCAATTTTTGGATAGTTGATGGGCAACACACCATTCAAGCAGCAAAAGAAATATTATCAAATCCTAAATTCAGTCTATCGGGGGAGGCAAAACAGAAGTACAAAGAACGTAATGCTCGATTCTTAGATCCATTAGTTGCTCCCAGTGTGGTGATTCGTATTTGCTGCCAGTTAAATTCTGCAAACACAATGTTCTTCAAAACTCCATTCATTGATTCTGTGCGATCTGCAAGACAATTCCTAATTGCCACAAATAAATTAAAGAAACAAAAATGTGGGAATGCTAAGACGGCTGAAGACAAGGTGTGCAATTTTTTTTTTTTGCACTTAGTTTATATTGTTATAACTAAATTCATGGCTATTTTATTTTTGATATCACATTCTTACTAATTTATATTTGTTATTTTTTAACAGGTTGATGATGAAATGTTGTGCTCTTTCTTCGATTGTCCACTAACAAACTTTGCTGAAAAAAAAGTCTTGTTATATCTTGATGATACTACTTGGGATAAATGGGAAGTTGTTTTTAATTGTTACAAACTAGGGACATTAATGTGTTCTCCAAACCAACCTAAGGATCCAAACTATAAGACAAATAGTCTGAACAGTTTGGTATCAAGTTCTTTCCGTCCCCTTCAGGGACTAACCGCTGAAGAAATGTGTTCTGTAGCAGATAAACTATTGGATGGAACTGTCTGATTTTCTATTCCAGTGAACCATCCAACCAATGCCATAAAAATGAAAGATTATTGTTCACAATTGAAAACCAAAAGAACAATTTTGGAGGCAATGGTAACATATTGCAAAAGTCATGATAAGAATCTGAATGATAAGATTCTTACAATATCCAATATTCTTGAGCATTATGGAATTACTGATATCATATTTGCCAACTTCTGTAAGACAATGGAAGGGTGTAAATATGTAAAAGGATCACGAAATACAAAAATAGAGTCCCTTTCTCCACAAGCGTGTGTGGTCCTTGATAGAATAATTGATGCATCGACAGATATACAGGAAATTGAGAACAGTTTTGAATTCGGTTGTCATTATGGGGGTCCTAGCCTCTTGTCAACACTTTTGCACTCTTTTCCTTGTCTGTTTCAACCAATGTTATACACTGACTTTGTTGTGTTGGATACATTGGCTTTGAAAGATGAATCATTCCTTAAGGATCACTATATTGAATTGTTTCGATTTTTAATCGAAAAAAATGGGTTGAAAGATTTTACTATGATTATCTTAGTAGAAATTTGGTCTTGTAAGGATGTACGCCAAGCTCTGGAGATTGTTGTCAAGGACTCAAATGTCAACTATAAAATGGCTACCGGTCTTTATGAAAATAAAGAACAAAATAACTATAGTTATGATATAGTTTTAACTATACATTTCTATAGTGAAGAGTCTAAAAGTTTATAGGCCTCAATATACTCTCACAGTTTTAGAGACATATCTGATGAAAAAGAGAGAGATTTTGAATTCTGGGAAGAATTATTGCAAATGCATCAACAACATAGTGATCTAAATTTGATTATTTCTCTTTATGCGAGGAAAAATTTACAGCAGGCTTGCTGTACATATGGAAGAAGAATGGCATGTGTCGTAGAAAACGAGTTACAAAGGACTACCATGCTGACTAACCAAGAATCCTTCCAATTGCAAAAACCAATGTCTAATATATTGCTGTTGGAATATCCAGGTATTGTACTTTTTTTGTTCTTTCTCTAGTGATTCGTTGGATTCTATGCTATTTATATATCTTCATTAACAAGATGTTTACTATAACTACTAATGGCGGAAATTGTAAAGAAAACAACGACACTTTGCAACAAAGCAATGATCAACATAGTGTGCACAATGTCGAAGAAGTTTTCGAGATGCAAATACAAGACGAAGAAAATACCATACCAGGTACATAATTTATTTTGTTTCTTTTGTTGTATTGTACTTGTTTTGTTCTTTCTCTAGTGATTCTTTGGATTCTATGCCTATTTATTTAATGAATTTCATTCGTTGATACATTTTATAACATTTCATATGTTTATTACAGTAGCAAACGAGGAGAAAAAAGACAGTGATCAAGGGAATGTGACAGAAAGCCATAGTCAAGAACATGATATCATATCAGGTACTTCACATGTCTCTTATTTTCAATTAAACATAAAATATGTCTTATAAAAAAAAAATTGATTTAAAGAAGTATTATTGGTATTCGATTGAAGGTGTGTTATTTTGGCTCTAGGTTCTATGAAGACAATACAAGAGAAGTGTGGCTTATCAATAACTAGTACAAAAAATACTCAAAGTGAGTGTATTTCTTCAACAATTTTTTTTAATAATAATTTATGTAGCATGAATAAAATGAATTTACTATGATCCATTGTTGTTTTGCAGCTATTATAAGTCAAAAGAAATTAGTTATTTTTGAATTGAATAACATTTTCTATCAGAGCGTTGATGGTGATGCATCACAAAAAGAATTTATCGAGAAAATGGGAAGGGCCGCAGATTACACGATAGAGAAAAAATCATTTTGGTTTCGTCCACATGCAAAAACATTTCTTGAAATGTGTTCCAGAAATGAATCTCTTGACATTGCAATTTGGACGACATCTTTGAAACAAAACACAACAAGAGTTATGAAAAAGCTAGTTTCAGAAACATTACAAGCTAAATTTTTGTTTACATGGACTGCTTCAGATTGCAAACAACAAAAGGGAAAAAATGACATTGATAATTCAACACAAGTTATATACAAAAAACATCTGAAAAAAGTGTGGAGAATGTATTCTCAATATGATGCTACTAACACTATTCTAGTGGATTGTTCAATGGAGACAAAGAAAGAAAATCCCAAAGAAAATGTGATTATTGCCCCTTCGTTTGATGGAAAGAATGAGGATAAATGGTTGATCGCTGATCTGTGGAGCTTATTGAATAAATTGTACAAGGCACTCGATGTTCGAGATATTTTGAAGAATCTTCAATGACTTTTAATAGTACATTAAGATGACTGTTATTCATTTCCTCTATAAACAAAATCTTGAAGTTTATGATATAAATTCTTGGTCATTGTACATTTGATGACTTAATTCTACATGTGATGTGTTATTACTGTGTTTTATTTTATTATCAATTTAATGTCTATTATTTCATAATACACATATAAGGATTGTTGTTGTGTCATTATTATAAATTAACATATTATTATTTTGTTTATTTATATTGAGATATTGAGTTATAAAAAGTTAGTGATTTGAATAATAGTCTTATGTGTTTGCATAAAAATGTAGTATTCCATATTAATTAAATAATTGTATTAGGTTGTATGTATAAATTAATGTACAATTACTATGTTTGAGCAATTGCAGTTTATTTATCAATTGCGTCTTAATTGATCATTATAACTCTTACAAATCAGTGATTTGAATGTTAGTTCAATGTTATCATATGAAATTTTCTTATTTCTTAGAAATTAAAAAAATGGAAAATCATATCAGGTTGTATGTAAAAATTACCTATAATTAGCTTGTTTAATTGAAATTTAAAAAATTGTAAATCTAGGTGGTGGGTATAAATTAACATATAATTGGTTTGAATTGGACCATTGTAACTATATTTTTAAATTGTGATTTGAATTTCATTGCAATGTGCTTATATGAATTTTTCTTATAATTTCTTGAAAATTAAAATATCGTATGAGGTTGTATGTAAAAATGAACATATAAATAGTTTGCTTGATTTAAATTTAAAAACTGTAAAATTTAGGTAGTATGTAGATATTAACATATAATTAGTTCAAATGAATTCGACTATTGTAATTATATTTTTAAATTGTAGTTTATCTCATTACAATTCTTAAAATTAGTGATTTGAGTAGTAGTTGAATGTGTTTGTATAAAAAAACTATTCCACTGAAATTACTTTTATTTTTTTCATTAAGTTGTTTGTTTGGGAGTGGAAATAAATTGGATATGTTTTGATGCCATTTAGCAATGAAGTTTTGAAGTGAAAATATGTTAATGTTATATATGTGGCAGCAATGCAGATGGGAGTTAATATCAGTCGGAAGATCTTGTTGATCTTTGAAATGGAAGGAGTATTCTTCTCGTCGTATTCCAAAGATGATACGAGTTGTCAAATTCAAAGAAAACCAGATTGGGAGCTTGGTGATAAATCCTACTTTTGTAGGCCTTTTCAACTAGAAGTATTAAAATACTGCCTAAAACATTATGATGTTGCGATATGGACATCAAATGTTACTAACAAGTACATTCGACAAGTACTTGAAAAATCAAATATTGATACAAGTGACTTTCAATTCATATGGGATAGGTCCCATTGTCACTTGCAAACAAAATTCAAATCATGTAGTATGATACGGTTTTATGAGAAAAGGCTAAGCGACGTGTGGTCCCAATATGGAAATAAGTACACAGAATCAAATGTATTGCTAATAGATACATCAAAGCCTACTTCTCAATTCCTCGGATATCGGTCAAACTGTATCTTAATAAAGGCTTATATAGGACATGAACACGATACTTGGCTTGTGCAAGTTCTATTCCCCTTTTTAAAGACACTTCATCGCATCAAACAGAAACGCAACTACATTCGAATGTTCAATAGAACATTGAGTTCTTTGTATTAAGTGAAGATATTATTATATGGAAATTTGTTGACGATTACATTGCAATATTTCAATACAAGTTGGACACATTTTTTAGTGAATTAATTTGTATGATTTTATAACTTTTATAGATAGATGATAATTGACAATGATATATAAATACAATTATTAGTATTATTTATGATTGCTTTTAGATTGACAAGTTTTTGCATCATACAACACTTGATTTCCCCATTCAAAATATTTTCTAAATTTGTGCTCTTAAATCAACTATTTGTAATTTAAATCATCTCATAAAAGCCAACAAGGCGTGCAAGAAACTCTCTTTAGTTTTATTTATCTATATGTATTAATACAAGTGCATTACAACACTTGATTTATCTATTCAAAATATTTTTTAAATTACATACTCTTAAATCAATTATTTGTAATTTAAATCATCTCACAAAAGCCAACAAGGAATGAAGTTCTCTTTAGTTTTATTGATCTATATCGATTAATACAAGTGACACACAAATTTTGAATTAAACCTCCGTCTATATAAAAGCACATTTCTTACAAAAAATATTACTTCAATGATAATGAGTGCTAAGTGTACTAGAATTTAGATTGAAGCATGATGAGTCATAGATGAATGATTTTGAAAGGTATAGGCATTTGATTTCCCAATCTATAACTTATTGTAAATGTGTATTCTTAAGTTAATAGTTTATAATTGCAATAATCTCATATAAGCCAACTGGACATGAAATAAATTATTGACTGTTATTAGCCTATATTCATTAATATGAGGAGTTTATCAATGCAATATGTAATTTTTGAAATAAAACCCCATATAATTGAAGTTGCAATTGTTTTAAAACACAAAATTAATTGCTAATGAGTGCTAAGTGGTATTAAGGGTAGTACGAGATTGGTCATAAGTGAGTGACATTGAACTATAAGAAATTTGATTTCTCATTTCATTTTTTTGTAAGTTTGTATTATTAACTCAATTACGATTAATTGAAATAATCTCATAATAGCCAACAAAGCATGAGATACGCTCTATCTTTTATCTTCTTGTATGCATTAAATGAATGTATAAATGTGATGTATTTTTTGGAATAAAATACAATGTAAAAACATTCCACAAGTAGTTGAAAAATCAAATACCGATACAAGTGACTTTGAATTCATATGGGACAGCTCTCATTGTCACTTGGAAACAAAATTCAAATAATGTAGTGTGATACAATTTTATGAGAAAATGTTCAGTGATGTGTGGTCCAAAACAATGCTCAGGCCGACAATGCCGCAAACGAAGCAATTCCCCTTGGAAAAGGGATTCTTAAAATCAACAACGACCATGTCCTGGATCCAATCCCGTAACATTATGGGTTCGACGTTTATCTGGGAGCTACTCGTTGGCAGGAACCTCATGACAAGTGGAACGATTTCCAGGCGACGGATGGGAACTCTCTCCACTCGCAACGTGGCAATTCCAAGTGTGATAGCCATTTCTAACCGCGCCACCCCTCCTTCCTCGCATCTGAACGGGCGCTCACCTCACCTCAGAATGATGGCGTCTTCGTCCCTGCGGATGACGTACTGGAGCAGTTACGCAGAAAGATCTCCCATGCTAAGGAAATCTCGCATCCTCCTCCCGTCAAGCGTGCGAAGTCAATTTCACCTCAACACAGAGATTTAAGTGCCATAACTTCCAAAATCTCGCATCCTCCTCCCGTCAAGCGTGCGAAGTCAATTTCACATCAGCACAGAGATTTAAGTGCCATAACTTCCAAAGGCTTTGGGCTCACAGGGCCCGCGATCTGTGACATGGACATTCGGGGTACTGATTACCATGCGGCTCCCTCTCTCTGTAATGAACGAAGGCATTTATGGAACTGTACGAGAACCATAAGCAAGAGCATGAACATGTGGTTAAAAGGGCCACGTCTCATCCTGAAGGCTCTCTATCCGCATTATGGACAGAGAAATGACTCCAGCACCTCCCACAAAGCGCCCCTCAGCCCATCCCTGAATTCGAGAGGCATTTCCAAGCTGAAGGAGGTAGACTCAGGTTGGCACAGCTATTGGCAGCTCTACGCTTCCTGCAATCTGGTTCCTCAGAAAAGCGATTGGAACCCGCTGGACAAAATGGCTCACTCAGAGGACTCGGCTGCGTCATCCCCTGACCCGCTCCTTGAACTAGAAGCAGACATTAGGACCCTTCGCCGGCGTGTACGAAGACAGGGGGAGTTCATGCGACAAATAGATGTGCAGGGAGGACACCGGTTGGATAGAATGGAGGACGAAATTGGAAGTTCGAGAGCAGAGTTTGCAGAAGCTCTTGAAATGCTGGAGACGAGGGTAACCGCTGCCATCGAAAGCATGAACAAAAGGCTCGACAAGATGGAAGGAGTTCTGGTGAAGCTGCGTGAAGACGCAGGCAAGGTCTCAGAAGAAGGCAATCGCTCCTCAAGGGATTAACACCAACGCCACCAGTCTGTCTTCCAACCCTGCTGTTTTTTGTATGTCTATTCCTAGAAAGACCTGTTTTTGTTAATACACAGGCATATGCTTTCCTAAAAGTCCTGAATATGTATAATCACAGGCATCTATTGCTTTAAACAGTTTCCAGGATAGTTAGTTTACAGACTTTGAAGTTGTAATTTTGCTTGTGGCTCTGCCACCCCTTTAATACAAAAACTAACCGCTTGTGTCAAAAAAAAATATTATTTATGATTGCCTTAAGTTTGACATTTTTTTGCATTACACCACTTGATTTTCCCATTCAAAATATTTTTTTAATTTGCGTTCTTAAATCAAATATTTGTAATTAAAATCATCTCATAAAAGCCAACAAGGCACGCACAAAGTTTTGTAAATGTGTATTCTTAAGTTAATAGTTTATAATTGCAATAATCTCATATAAGCCAACAAGGCATGAAATAAATTATTGACTTTTATTTGCGTATATTCATTAATAAGAGGAGTTTATCAATGCAGTATGTAATTTTTATTGCTAATGAGTGCTAAGTGGTATTAAGGGTAGTACGTGATTGGTCATAAGTGAGTGACATTGAACTATAAGAAATTTGATTTCTCAATTCATTTTTTTGTAAGTTTGTATTACTAACTCAATTATGATTAACTGAAATAATCTCTTACAGGCCAACAAAGCATGAGATATGTTCTATCTTTTATCTTCTTATATGCATTAAATGAATGTATAAATGTAGTATGTAATTTTTGGAATATAATACAATGTAAAACCATATAATTAATTGATAATGAGTACTAAGTGGACTATTTAGACTCATTCGATATGTGCCATAAATAAATTCAAAAGAGCATGGGGTCATATATAAAGTTCAACTAAAAGATTTGAAAAATATGTTTCAACATCTATTTCTTCGACATTTAAAAATATTATCATTTTCTTTGCCTTTTGGTGAAAGTAATTCTCGGCCATGATTTCTTAATTCGATTTCTTCACACTTTCATTGTGTATGTATAATGTTGTACCTAACAACTATCCCAATTTTGACGAATTTATAGTTATTATTTGGTGACATCAATACATTTCTTATAATTTATTTTATTTTAATTTAATATTGTGATTTCCTTCCAATCATGCTATATTATAATATGTTATTTAACAATGAAAATATTTAATATGATACTTTGTTCACTTCAAATATAGATAGAGATCTTCTTGTAATAAAACATGCAATTATGTGTGCAACTTAACTTCATTAATCCTACATTTTATATCTTCATGAATATTTTTTCTCACGATTCAACAAATTACAGATTTTCATATACTCCTCCTAATTTATGGCATACCGAACTAGTTATAAATGATACAACATTTCATTTTTTATGATTGTATATTAAAAACAGTTGGAGTAAATAAAATTTGTGATCAATAAAAACATTCTTTCTAGGATTAGTTTTTCCAATTTTAATGGAATATTTCTTTAATGCATAATTTTTACAAATTAAATGAAATAAATAAAATATTTACAAAAAAATTCAATGTCATAGAAGTCCTTGTAATAGAATTTTTCTAGATTTAATGAAATAGGTGTTTTTGGTTTGAACTATAGATCTCTAGTTTTGCCTTTAATCTTAGTTTTTTATGAGTTTTTAACCTTTAGATCCATAGATCTGCCATCTTAGACAGCAGATCCATTGCTGCTCTGAGTTTTGGATCCATAAACAGCCCGAAATTTTCAATTTTCGGGTTCGTTTCTCGGTTTCCGTGCACGGCTTCCGCCTCGCGGTTTTTTGCCAGACAGTCGCGCGGTCCATCGCGACTTTTCTGCGTTTTTCCACGCGGTCCATCGCGGATTTTTGCTAGACAGTCGCGCGGTCCATCGCGACTTTTCTGCGTTTTTCCGCGCTGCACACCGCGGCTTCGCGGCCAATTTCCGCGCTGCCCATTGCGACTGTGCGGCCAAAACCCGCGCGGTCCATCACGACTGTGCGGCCAAAACCCGCGCGGTCCATCGCGACTGTGCGGCCAAAACCCGCGCGGCTGAATTTTTCATTCGGCCATCCCGATTTTGAAATTTTTTTTTTTTTTTTTTTTACTGTACTTTCTGCCCATAGCACATTTTTTACAGTATTAAATTCTGCATATTTGACAGCTTTGAAAAAAAAATTACTATTTAAAGTGCATATCTAGAAATCTTTTTAAAAATTTTCAAGAAAGTGAAAGAAAGACTCAGTTTGCATTTTCATCTAGATTCAAATTTTTTCCTGTTTACTTCTTTAAAAATCTTGCCCTTAGCAATTTTCTTGAACGAAGAAATCCATTTATTTCTTTTAAAAGAAGTCTATTATTTGCTTTCATAAATCCAAAAAATCCATTGTTTTTTGAGTTATTTTTTGAAAAGCATTTAAATTCCTTTTAGTGAAAAAATCATAAATATTTGCTTTTTATTTTCAAAAAATCCTTTATTTTTTGAAAATTTCCTATAAAGCATTTAATTTTTTCAAGTTCAGTTTACAACACCTCACGTGCACTCACACGATCACTTAATTGAACTAAGCCTTAAAACGTACCCTAATTTGAACACACTTTTAACCCCACTTGGGGAACACTAAAAGAATTCTTGTAGCTAGGTAGTATTGGGGGGATAGGTGTTCCAATAACACCCCTCAGTTCTTACATCTGAGACATAGAAGTTGTCCAATTAGGGAGCTAAAATCTCTTAGTACTTTTTGGCGCGGTCACAACCGGTTTGTGGGAAGGCCTCTCCCTTAGGAGGGTTGAAGTCGCGAGGATGGTTCCGGAAGCCTGAGTGGAATACCGAAATCCATTCAGTAACCGAAGGGCTACCATTCGCAGTTCTCGGGATATTCCTGTATTGGGATATTGCGATCAAAGGACCAAACGACAGATTTACCTTTTCTCGACGCGTCATGAACGGAGTATCCTAGTAGCCTATCTTTAGGATTGATTACCCGGTGTCCCTCCCGGTAGGGGGATATCTAGCCGTTGTCTCAACATTCATATTGTCTGACTTGGATTTCATCACCTTGCAGAGGATATCGTCTGTTTGAGTCACAATACTTTTAGATTAGGTGTTTGCATGATTTCAACCTACCTGTGGTCTAGTTACACCTATTTTTTCTAGGATCCATTTGCATGTTGGTATTCTGACCAGTTGTTGCATTCCTCCACTTATTGTAGCACAGCTGCTAGAATAAGTGCCTTTTTTGAGGATTGATTTCTTGGCCTGAGAGCCTTCTTTTTTCACTCCCCTTCTTGCACCCTTGGTTGCATTAGGGTTTTGAGTCTTTTATATATATATCACCACCTGATACTTAAACAAATTTTTACATAAAAAACTTATATTCTCACCATTGAGAATTCTAGACGTTCTCGTCGTCTACAGGGCGAACTCCCAGAGTTTAGTCCACTTGGCTCTCCACGTCACGGACACAGAGCCCTATCCCTTGATTCGACACATCGTCAATCAACTAGACAGTCATCCGATTCTAACACACCTCACTTCACTTTTGATTTGGAGGTACAATCCGAAAACCCCACAGAGTTACCACCAACCACCATTATGTCTGGAACACCATTTGATCCACTATTTACAACTACCATAGGTCAGACATCCGCAGACCCTTCTGCTGTAGTACCATCCACGGCAATAACCACCCCTCTGGGTATGCCCAATACGGGTAACACTCCACATTTAGGAATGCCTAACACAGGGCCACCACCTGTCATGGGTATACCCAACATGGGGGTCATACCCCCTTTGGTTTCCACAAACCCCATCCCAGGAATCCCTAGTACGATTCCCAACCCAAGTGCAACCCATGTTGCACTTGGAAGTGCTATCCCAGGAATCCCTAGTGCGATTCCTAACCCAAGTGTAACCCAAGTTGCACTTGGAGGCGCTGGCCCATACCAGACTACACCTATTGGAGGGCATATACCCTCCATACCTAGCATATCTTTAGGCGCTACTGGACCCCTACACCATACCACTATGGCCAGGCATGTCCCAGTTCCAGTCACCACATCTGCTAGTCTACCATACATGGCAAGTCTGAACCTGCCAGATTTAGCTAGGCCCACCAAATTCCCCTCCGACATCCCTAAGTTTGAGGGTAAGGCAGGTGAGGACCCCCAGAACCATATCATGTCCTTCCATCTATGGTGTTCCTCCAACTCCATAGTGGACGACTCTGTCTGCCTCCGTCTATTACAGCGCACCTTCACTGGCTCTGCAGCCAAGTGGTATATCGAGCAGCCCCATGGGACGCATGCCACCTTTACCTCCCTTGCCTCGACCTTCCTGCAGTTCTTTCAGTTACCTGTCCGCTATGATGCGGGCGTCGAGATCCTACTATCTTGCAGACAGAATACGGCCACCCACATCACTGACCACATTCATGAGTGGCGTCGACGTCGAAGCCTCTGCAAAATCAAATTAGACGACCGTATCTTCCTAGATTGGTTTCTAAAATCCCTTCTCCCTCTCATTGCGAAGGATGTGGCATCCGAAAGACCCCAATCTGAAGAAGAGGCCATCCTCAAAGCCCAACAGTTTGATCTCATTTACTCCCAATCGGGTTATCTATATACCATTATTCCAGACGCCCCTCGGGGCGAGTCGTCCCAACATGATGCACCGGGGGCATCCCATCTCGTTGATGGCATTATTGGTCGTATGGCCTCGCATCCCCAACCCTTTTCCATTACACATCCTAGCCATGGTCCCGACCTTTTGTGGGCTACATCTCAGTCTGGAGCAACCAGTTCATATGCTCCCATGGCACATCACCATCATACCCATGGACCTTCATGTCCACCTCAGTGTTTTGGTCATGCACCACCTGCATACGCCCCCCCAGCTGCACCTCAACCAGTGTACTATCCACAGCATGCTGCGGAAGCTCACCCAACACCTCCAATAGCTCAGGGTTACCAACAACCCCAGCAGGTCATTGGACCACCTCCAGCCCCACAAGCTTATTATCCACCACAACCTGCTCCCGCACCTGCAGCGAACCAAAATCCTCCCACTGCTCAAGGGCAAGTGTACACACACCACAACCAGCGCAACTAAGGTACGCAACAGAACCGTGGTAGAGGTCATAACCGCGGTAATAACCAACAACATCAGCAAGGTCCTCCACCTCCCAATCCTCCGTAGAATAACAATGCTGCTCCTCCCAACCGCAATTCGGATCGGAATCCTAAGCAGCCTAGAAATAATAACCTTAGAACAAACCACCCTTGTTCTATCTGCGGGGTCTATGGTCATTACACGCATTCTTGCCCACATTTGGAGCGAGCTCGGCAACTCTGGACCAACGATGCCCATCGTCAAGGGCAAGCGGTTCCTCAGCCGCCAACCAACCCTCCACCACCTCAACATCAACCCTTGGTGCTGCAAAACCCCTTTCCAAACCAGGGTGTAGTGAACACTCAGCCGTTAGCCCCCCCTCAGGGCAACGTGCCACCACAGCAGATCACTTATACAGCCCCTGATCAACCCATGTTCGATTCAGGTACTCACCATTTGTTGATGATGTCGACTGCCGCTGCCAACCTCCAAACCCGTCGGAACCAATATGGCTCCACCTCTGAAGCCCCTCCCGCCGACAAAAACACTAACGTTAATCCCACAGATCAAACGTTACGTATACCTCCATCTCCACTTGATGGCACTTCCAAAGCACCTCGCTTCCCACTTCGTCGCAACAATAGTAATCCTAATGCTCGCGCTGCGTCGAATTACAACATTGTCGATGACTTAGCCCAATCTCCTGCAGCCATGTCTGCTTTAGAATTTTTGAAAAACTGTCCTTCGCAACGCAAAAATTTGCTCTCTGCCATTGGCGCCATTGACCCCAATGATTCACAGTTGATCGCATTCGATTCAGACCAGTCTGAACCCCGCCTGCCTTCCTCTTTAGCATTCCAAGTTTCCGTTTCTGTTCGGAATCTTGTCATCCATCGGTGCATTATCGATGAAGGGGCCTCCACATGCGTCATGTCCACATTCGTTTGGCAGAAGTTGGGATCCCCTACTCTCCAGCAGTCCACCACTGCATTACGAGCTTATGACGGTCGTTCGGCTCAACCCCAAGGTCTTTTAGCCAATGTCCCTGTCCAGCTGGCAGGTAAAACCGTGCTCATTGACATTGAGGTCATCAATGCCCAACTAGACTATAACCTTTTACTAGGTCACAGCTACATGTACGCCATGCGGGCTGTTGCCTCATCCGTATTTCGTACCATGCAGTTCCCCCATGAGGGACGCGTGGTCAAGGTCGACCAGCTCACCTATTACGATCCCAAGGCCCCTGCCACACCTGAAAATGTTCTCCCCATGGTTGAACAACCTGTTTGTGGTGCAACTACCTCATTCATTTCCTCAGTAGGACCCAGACTTTACTCCGAGGCGCCGATGACCTCTACATTCCAGGCCATTCCACCACCGTCACCGGAGACCCAGGTCGCTAACCTCTGCACTCTTTCACAAACACCCGATAATCAACCCTCCTTGTTACCTAAACCACCATTGGTCCCTAGTCACATCGGTGTTACACCTATCCACACAATCCCCTTTCTATTTCCTCCTTCGGGTGTAGTAAGCGCCCCAGTTATGGCTACCCTTAGTCTCCCCGGGTTAACATTGGGATTACCCGTGTGGTATATTATGCCTCCCGTTCCTCCACTGACACCAAATGTCATCCTACAACCGGTGCAACCCATTGTTACTCCTACCCAACCACCTCCCGGTATCACGACTCCTTCATCGTCGACGAATCCCCCTCCATTCGTCAGGCCCACTGGGGGCAGAGGCCCACAACCATACACTGCGGTTCCCCCACCCAAGGCAGTTAAACCTCCCTCCGTATTTCGTGCTCCTCCAAAATGCTCGCTGTGTGATGAGTTAGGCCATCCAACCCATCAGTGCCCACAGTTACCTGCATTGCAGGAACACATGCAAATGCTGAACGACGACCCCAACATCCCGGTGGTCAAGCTCGATCCAAACCCCATGCCTCATGATAAATCACTGCGTACCAACCACCCATGTGCGATATGCGGTATTTACAGCCACTACTCCCACAACTGTCCTGACATCCCAGACTATAGAGTAGCTCTCTACGAGATGAACAATTTGGACCTAGAGACGGCACCCCCTACTATCGAGGAGATCTACCCTCCCGCATCATCATCATCCGGAGAGATTAACACCATCTACATGATCTCTTCGACTACCACTACCTCATCACTCGATTGGACCACTCAAAGCTCCCGCAATGATGAAGAGGTTCTCAAGACTCCTACTACCTTTGATTATCCCGGGGAAGACATGCACCATCGTCCATACTTCCTCCTGGAAGAGACTTCATCCACCACCGCTACCCAATCCGCGGTTGAGTCCAAGGATTTCCTTCCTACTAAAATCGACTGGTTAACGGATCCCATGGCCGATATTTCTCCCGTCATCCACATTGACATCTCTGACCCACTTGGTGCCCTTCATACCATCACATTAGGAACCTCCCACAGTGAGCTTGAGATCGGAGAATACCAACAACTCTTCCAAGAATTCACTGATGTCTTTACTTGGTCAGATACCGAAATGAATGGCCTTGACCCCGCCATTTATACGATCTCCACTGGATACCCCTCTGTCCGGTCGGCCCCTTCGATTGATCCCTTTGACACACAGGTTCAACCCTTTCAAATCGACCAGGAACCCACATGTCCACAACATGGGGGCAGGCCCAAAACCTTGCCTACTCATCATCGTCGTGATCCTCGTCGGAGATACTGGGGGTATCCACCCCACAAAGGGAATCCCCCATCATCATATCATCACTTCAGTATGCCACCACGACCCACAGCCTCATGGTATAACACCCCGCCAGCAGTTGCTCAATGCCCTATTGATCTCTCTCTGAGACAACATCTGCACCACATTGACACCTCTGAGTTAGGGGGCATAATAGATTACCTCGACCCCGGGATAGGGGGCATGATCAATCATTTTGAACCTTCCCCATCATCTCTATCTCAACACCTTAATGAGCCCATTGTTCAAACCAACACATATGTGATCCACAATCACAAACCCCATGCACATAGCATGGGGGCATGTCATTAACCCTGCTCACTTTTTCATATTCGTGATCTCAACCAGTTTTGAGGTCACGTGTCACTTGTATATTTGAGTTGATTTTATGCAGATAGTATTTCCCCCCGCGGGTCATCATTTCTCCCCACCACTGCATCATTGGCTTGGTGGGCTCACCTTTATTTGTAGCAATTTTTTAACCTAGTTATTTGCTTTGACCATTCCAGAGTCCTTATGACCTCCATTTTTCGCACCATTTGCACTGCCGGATTCATATTTCCCGCGCTTGTGATGATGCTTGAGATCATTTCTCTCTCTCATGCCCATACTTTTTTGGCCATTTTTTCAAAATGCCCTCTCATTGCCGCGGTTTGCATGCCACAACGGCCGCAACCCCCTTTGTGACAATCTTTATGTCACCGGATCCAGTATCCCACACACATGATGACGCTTGAGACCTTTTCTCGCTCCCATCTATCCATTTTTGTTCGGTATAATTTTATCCCTTTTTCGGGCCAAGCAATCCCTTTTACGAAAAAGGCACTTAGGGAGTTTCTGTTAAGCTCTTTTCTGACTCCTAAAACAATGAAAAGATCGCCGAGCAATCTTGCTTCCTTTCATGCTTGCTAAACGTATCTGAAAGGGCGTCTACCTGGTATAAGTTTACCCCTTTTCCGGACCTCGTAGACTAATTACGAAAAAGGTATACTCTAGTCACATCGGCTAGAAGAGTTCTCCATCCGCATCATTTTATGCTTTTTCGGGCCTTGGAGACTAAACTTACGAAAAAGAAACACCAATAGAGTCCACTTACCGCTTTCAGACTCTCTAAACATGAAAGCAACCATGAGCATGAGCCGTCCTGGGCTCACAAAATCCACAGGACCGTACCATTTCAGAGCACACTTTTATCCCTTCTTGGAGCTCATTAAAACTACGAAGAAGGAATCAATGGTGCCTCTTGGCGCCACGACAGATCACATCTACTCATATGGAAGCTTCCCCATTTTGGTCGCCTTTGTTTAGAGTATTCTGCAGTATGTCACCTTGATAATCCCTCGACATCACCTATCAGCTCGTCCTCCCCCCCAGAGTCAGTATATATCGTTCAGTCAAAGCAATGATCCCCACACCTACAAGTCAGTTCCTTACGCTGCCAGGTCAACCATGTCATCATGCTCTGAACAAAGGAAGTTTGAGTCTACCCATTTTTTGACCCAGTTATTTCCCATTCCCATAAGTATGTCAGTCCTACCATCAGTACTACAGCACTTCAGTTTTACACCTTGTGCTCCTATCAAGGAAACATCATTGCCTTGTTAGTTGCTGGTCTCCCTCTGTCGACGACAACCACATTGATTCCAGAGGATAGACCTAGAGGTCCCTGTGTCTTGGACTCGTCACCATTTATGATAAGTGCCTACGAATCATTTCGAGAGGAATCTTCAGTGCCTCTCCAAATGGTTGTTTCTCACATGCTCGACTTCAACACCTTGATCGCATCGTTGAGACTCGCACAGGGTATTCGTCCGTTTCACTTATTAGTCGAAGACCCCGGATACCTCCTGACTCCTCCACACTTGAGAGTCTTCCTATGGATAACACCAGTTACACTTTTTCTATAGATATCCGGGTTGCGCATGGCGACAGTATTCAGATGTACCCCAGTTTCATACTCCCTTGAGTATACAGTTATATCATTTCTCAGAGATGACTCATAGTCTTTGAGTCTCTATAGATGTTGGACACCTTCAGTTTCAGCGATCCCTCAGTTATTCCAGTGTATCAGTTATTGAGATCTGTTATGATCGGGAGTACATCCCAAAATAATGTCCCCCCTGGACCATTATGGTGTACCAGTAGATTCTTTATGTATTAGATCCCCCTTCTTGGGACTAATTGTTTTGTATATGTCTTGATACGAGCATGGGAATGCCCGCCTCGTCCTTTATCAGAGATTATACCTCATTCATATTGAGGCCATGTAATATTTTTTGTTTTTGCAGCTTCCAAGGGCCGTGGCTCCAGTCTCCAACCGGTCTCTTCTCTCCCCTAAACCCCAGAAAAAAGGACAAAAGAACTATGATGTCTATCGGCCATACGATGAGCTCCTGCCCTTACACATCAGGGGGCAATCTGTTAACACCTAAAAAGTGCTCACTAGCTCATTCCCTTACTCACATGACCCATTTGTCCACTTTTCCACCATCTGAGCCTTTGAAACCAACAAAAAGTCACCAAAAGACCTTAGTACACCCCTTTTTCCATTAAAAAAGATTATTTTTCCAAGAAAATCATAAAAAACCCTCAAAAAGGGTCCAAATTCCCAAAAATATTAAAAAGGGAATTAAAATATTATTTTTATTCAAAAAAGGAAAAAGGAGGGAAAAGTACCTGAACCATGTTGGTCAATACCATTTGGTTTCCACAAAACCACAAATGGTATTTCCCACCACCAAAACCTATAAAAAGGTGGTAGGGGCTCCTCATTTCACATCCATCCATTATCTCATCCTTATGCTGCTGAAATCTCCCCTGAGCATTTTAGCCATTGCAAACCACATTGGAGAAGAGACCATTGGAGATTGGAGTTGCTCATCCTTGGAGCCATTCAACCTCACCATTAGAGGTATTGATTCCGCAAGCACTTGCTTGCCCCATTCTTTCAATACAAATTTATTATTCTTATATGTTCTTGTTCTTGATTTTAAATTATCTTTGTTATTTGCTTAATATCTTTGCTTAGATCCATGAATAGTCTTGTTTAATTAGTTTATTGTTATTTATTTCCATTGAAACTGCTGCTACTAGTTAGCAGGTGCCCATAGCACTAAGCCTGGTTGCAAAACCGGGCCAACAGTACTACTTCAAATAACTTTTCATGGATCACTTGTAGTGCACTATGGATGAAGGGGTTCTCATCTAAGAAACAAAACGTTTGGCTAAATCCAAGTGTTAGTTGCTTCCAAGAAGTTGTCTCGCGTCGTAGTTCTACTGCGACATACCAACTCTATGGTACTTCATCCAATGTGTGAATGAATGCATGGACCCACTCCTCTTTTGCTTCTAATCCCCATTTGCTTTCGCACTCAGCCAAATGCACCTTCGGGTCGCTTCTGTCGTCGAACTTCCTTCCGCTATATCCTTCCGCATCAACGAACCTAACTATCATTAGGTGGAGACATAGTGTCTAGTCAGTGATATTAGACTTGTGCGCTGCCCACCAGCGCGTAGGATTAGCCTTCAAGGCTTCCTCCAAGGCCAGTAGATGCTGCGGCTCTACCACTTTGTCTTCAAACTTTGCAAGAAAGGTGCTCAAATTAGGCAATCCCTTGTATGTTGGTAGCATGCACTCCTCCGTGGCTACCCATCGCAATGAATGTGTGATCCTTGTGCATCTCCTAAAGGACACTTCATGCATCCGGTTCTGCCAATTCTCGAGCGCCTCATCTGAATCCGACGACGCTGAACTGACACTACGCCAACCCAATTCACCATCTGCGGTAGGATTAATGTAATCCTCAGATATATTGTATATACTATCCCATCCCTCCGTAAATTCATCTTTCTCCGATTCAATGTATCGTTTCCCTTTTGCAGGATCCAAAGGTGCGATGACCCTGAGTTTGCGATTCTCAAATGACATTGTCCGCTTCTTAAAGTTGATAACCGCTAGATTATTGATTTCCCAATAGATCCCTAGCAGTGCTGGGTAGGGTCTGTCATTGTCCACAATTTCAATTACATCAAAATTGGCATAAGACTTGAGGCCCTTAATCTCAAAGGGAAGTTGGTACACCCGACCAAGCGGAGTAACCTTACTCTGGTTTTCGAATCGCAACTGTACTGGTGACCAGGCCAACTGTGGTTTCCCCATGGTCTCCCATGTCAGCTTGGTCAAAATGTTGACATCTGACCCTAGGTCTAAGATAATTGAGTCAACATCAAAAGCTCCAATTTGTGCCGACATTCACATCTTTCTCCCTGTCTTCCTCTTGTGTATGCGATTAAATCTTTGTTCCTAGCATACACCCTCCTGTCAAGTCAACAGATTGGATATCTCCTACAATGCATCCCGATCCTTTTCCAACTCCAGGAAACTCTTTAAGAAGGATTTTAAGGTATTAGCCTTTCCCTGCGACTTCGTCTTGTCGAATGTCGATGGCATATCGTAGATAACTTCTTCCTAAAGAGGTAACTGCCTCATCGCCTCCTACACTTCCAAGAAGATATCCCTTTCGACCTCTGCATCGAAAGTGACATGTTTCCGTACTGTTGGTTGGACAGTAGTTTGTGGCCCATAGGCTCCTGTCGTCGCTCCTCCTCGTGTCACGACTCCAACATTCGCATGTTGTTTTTGAGCCTCTGTCGATATCATTTGTACGATCGGTGGATACTAATTCTAGTTCTGTGGAGGTGGTGGCTGATTCTTGGTCTGCCATTTTGACATGAGTTGCAGACAGTCTTCAATGCCATAATCCACAATGATGCAATAAGTGCACTGCTGTGGTGCTGGATTCGGGAAATCCCTCTGATAGTGCCCCTGTTGCTCACAATTGTAGCATATATTTGGTCCTCGCCCTCGTCCAACAGCTCCTCCTCGTCCTGTACCAGCACCTCAACCTCCGTGGAATCCTCCTCTAGCCCCTCCACACGGTGGGACATATTCTGGGCACTGTGGCTACCCATACTGCGGCTATTGCGATCATCCATATGGTGGGTACTATGGTGGCAGATACTGCGGTGTCGGATATTGGGGTGCCAGATAATGCGTTTTCCCATACTGTGTTTGATTGTACTACTGCGATTGGTGATTATACTGGGACAGCGGCTGGTTATACTGTTGTTTTTGCTGACCCGATGCCTATTCTTCTCCTGCCATAAAATTTGCGGCTGCAATTCTCTCCTGGAGTAGGCCATAAGCTCTGCAGTTGTTGTCATCGTGGCCAACCGATTTACAAAGATTGCAATACAAGCTCTCTGGTTTCGACACCATTTTCTGCAGATAGACACACTCTTCTAGTTGATGGCCTCTCATTTGGTAGACACGACACCAAGGAAACCCTCCCTGGTTGAGGGGATTTGATGCACTGGATTGGAAATAGTCTTGGAATTCTGGGCATTAATCCTTGTGGTGTCCCTCTGTCCTACACCTAGTACACCAGATCTCTTTGCGAGTCTCTTTCCCTTTCTTCTTGTCTTGCAGTTGGATTGTCAAATTTGCCAGCTGTTCTTGTATTTGATCCATACCCAACCCTGTTTAACCGATTGGTGAAGCCTCCAGTTTCATCGCAATCTCCAATGCTTCTACTTGGGTCTCAACCTTTTGTTGTATTAGTGGTCCGCGGATGTGTGTTACCAGTCCAACAATGAACCACTCTGTGTGCTGCATGTCATTTATCCCAAAGCTCACCTTTGCTATCAACGCCTTGTATCACTAATCGAATTCCCAGACCTGCTCATTTGGGTATTGCTTGATTTCTTTGATCTTGGTGACATACTGCAATTCTGACTTTGGATTTCTGAATTCATAGATCATGCCTGCTTTGATCTACGCCAATGTCTTGGATGGTGTTCCTGTCAGAACCCTTTTAAACTTCATAAACCAATCTAGTGCACAACCCCTAAGGTTCGTCGCTATCTGTCCTTGTTTAATAGCTTCATCCTGAACCTGCTTCATGGTCCATACTACATCGCATAGAAACCAAAACTACTCGGGATCCTCAGTCCCATTTCCCTGGAAAGTGGGAATTTTTGTGTCGTCTACCTTTCTAACATTCCTACTATTATTGTTTACTGATGCACTACTTTTACTGCTGCACATAGGGAAACTCTGCGAATAGCTTGGGTTTCCTCCTGTGAAATTCTGGGTAGTGCGCGAGGTTGCAGGTATGTTGTAACTTACGATCTGTGTCTCTTCTACTTCTGGGGTAGCCTAGTCACCATCTTCGTCGCAATAGGGTCGCTTTCTCCCTTGTGGTCCTATTTCACAGTCTTCTATTTAGGTCCTCTCAGGAGACTCTCTCTCAGTCCTTCTCTTCTTCTCAGAACGCCGGAATATCACTCCACTCCTCAAGGTACCACACTCTTCGTCAACTTCCCATACAAAATCGTCGTCTCTCATGTCCATCTATCCCGCATATTTCGATCGGATCCGCATTCACTTGACACCTACAACCTCTACACACTGATCATTCTACTCATTGGAATTCATCCTCAAAATGCCCTTTTCGCACACGAGCATCTTAATCCACAGTTTTAGCAACAACAAGAACCTTCCCCTTGGTCCCCTGAAGAAATTTCTCTCTGCATCGCTGTATGAATTGATCATGTCTACTGCGAACTCAGTGATAAACCCCTCTAGGATACTATCCACCCAGAAATCAACAACCCTTGATACTGTGTTGTCGACATATTTCAGCTGTCGAATCAGTTCTGGTGTCCAATGCTCAAGCTCAGTCTCTTGGAAATGGTGCTTCTGGAATGTTAGCTGCGCTAACCACTCGTGCAATAGTACTAGGAATTTGCAGAAAAATATTTTGTGGATATCTGAATAAATGTACTTTTGTAACCAACTACTTACCGTCTGTCTAGGGTTTTCCTTTTCTCCTTCTGTGAATTCTTCTGTCTTTCTGTCAAACCACTCTTGGATCTCCGGTTTCATCAGGTGCCACAACATATCCTCTTCTTTTCCTCTTCAGGGTCCCGGCAACGGAACCATTTGTTGACACAACGACTATCAACAGGGGTTCACTACACACTGTCGTAAACAAACACCAACCCAAGCTCCCTTATGCACCGTCTCATAAGGGTGTTAACCCTTCTAGCAACACTTGAAGAGTGAATGAAGTCTCACTCGAGATGCACAAGGGGGTTGCAGGAACCAAGTTTCCGCAGTGGAGTTGAGGACATGCATCAAACACACTTCACAACCACAGAAACCAGAGATTATGCCACTCACACTATACTAACATTTCATTATTCGGAGATTCATTAACCACAGCATCAACACATTACATATATTCGCATTAACATGATCTGATTACCCATTAGCATAAACAACGATTACTAAACCCACAGATCATTATCAAACATTCGCATCCATCATTCAACAAAAACAAAGACAGAGATAAAACCATAATCGAACATCTTCATGCATTCATTAAAACCTACGGAATGACCTTCATAGGAATAGTCAATACATCATATTGCAGATAGAAAACATATCAAAACCCACAAAGTTGATAGCTCTATCCATCAACGGATCTTCAATTACATGTCATGCCCTTAGGCTTACAATCATTCTCCTATTTATACAAAACTAAGTGGTTACAAAATGGTCCACATGACCCTTATCTAACAAACTAACTACTTCCGTGCTTCCGCATTCTCCTCAAATGACCCTTTCTTCCATGGATTCTTCCTTTCACAGCTGTTGGCTTCCACACTTACTATGGACTAATCCCGTGCCAACAATGGCTCAGTTACCTGAGAAGAACAATCTCCCTGTACCTGCATGTGTAGGGAAGAAAGATACTAAACCTTCTAGATATGAGGACAAAGAGAGATGCCATGCCCTCATGGCAAGTGCATCAAAAGAATCCTCCTTCATCATAGATTCAAGAGCATCAAGACATATGTCTTCCTCCAAAGATCTCTTCTCCAACTTTGAATGCTCCGTTGGCCCTTCCATCATGTTGGGTATTGATTCTGAAGTCTCCTCTGAGGGGATTGGAAGGATCAATCTTGATCATGGCTACTTCTCAAATGTGCTTGATGTTCCTACTCTCACTGCAAATCTAATTTCAGTGTACCAAATGACTCATATTGGAGAGCCCAAGAGAAATATATTCTCTCCAAATGAGGTCGAAATACAACACATGGTTTCAGGAAAAATTATTGCAAAAGGTGTTGCAAACCACACTTCAAAACTCTATGAGTTTTCTCACTTTATTCCAATATCCAAACAGTCTACTCTTCATACTCATGCAAATGAAGAGAGTAGGCTATGGCATGAAATATTTGGGCATCTAAAATACAAGCATTTGCAAGAAATGCAAGGTCAAAATGTGGTTGAAGGTCCTCCAAATGACAATTTTGGTCAAGGCACCTGCAAAGGTTGCTTGAAAGGAAAAAATCCACCAGAGAAGATTGAGAAAAACAAGACTCTTGAAGAAGTGCGAATGCTAGATCCAGATCCACAAGAACATGAAGATCTAGCACCTATTGGTTCAACTCCTATTGCAAAGTGGGCCACCACTGTTGCATACACCAATGATTGTTGGTTGTGGAGCAAGATCTTCCAGTCTCATAGATGACATTGTCTGAGCCGTGTACCCCAGATTTATATGATATGCAAAAGAACTGTACACACATTCCCCAATGAGGGTTCAGGGTGAAGCCCCCAAGAAAAAATTTTGGGGTTGTTTTCGGGCCCATGGTTTTGGGTAACCCGTGGTATTTTCACATTGTATTTCCCCTTTATAAGAGAGACATTGTAATACAGATAGGGTTGATGTATTAGGTATTATGCATTGTAAAGATCTCTGAGATCGTGAAGAGAGACTGTGAGACAGTGAAGAGGAAGTGTAGTGGATGTGCTGCAGGTTGTATCCCTTCATTTGCTGGATGGTATAATAATAAGGATTGGCAATTTTAGTGTGGACGTATCCCATCTTGGGTGAACCAAGATATATTGGTGTCTCTCTTGTAATGTGTTTGTGTGATTATATTTGCATTTCTGTTTATTGTTATTTTCTGCGATCCTGTTTTTTTCTAACAATTGGTATCAGAGCCAAAGGTCTATTTGGTAGATAAACCTGCAGGAAACTAGGGTTTCTGGTTCGAGTGGGAGCAATGGAGGAAGAAGGAAAGTTTAAGGTCGATAAATTTAATGGCAAAAACTACCAGTTATGGAAGATGTAAATGGAGGACTATCTATACCAGAAGGATCTATTCCTACCATTGGGAGGAAGAGCAAAACAGCCGACGACTATGAAGGACGAAGAATGGGAGGTTCTTGCAGAAAGGCACTGGGAACAATACGGTTGTCCCTGGATTCGTTAGTGTCTTTCAATATCTCAAAAGAAAAGACAACGGAGGGTTTGATGAGTGCATTGGGTAAGCTGTATGAAAATCCCTCGGTCTCCAATAAGGTATTTCTAATGAAGCATTTATTTAATATGTAGATGTCTAAAGGTGGATCTATACGTTGTCGATCATTTTAATTTAATTTAATATGGTTACAAATCAACTAAGTTCTGTAAGTGTGAACTTTTATGATGAGGTTAGGGCTCTTCTAATCTTGTGTTCATTGCTAGAAAGCTGGAATAGCTTGGTCATGGTTGTAAGTAACTCTGTCTATGGTTCAAACACCTTGAAATTTGATGATGTTATTGGTGATATTCTTAGCGAGGAAATGCAAAGAAAAAGCACTGGTGAGACATCAGGTAATGCGTTGACCATGGAGAGCAAGGGAAGACAAAGGGAGAAAGGAAAGAGCCAAGGTAATTGTGGCAAGTCTAAAACGGGAAGATCCAAGTCCAGACTGGGAAAAATAGAGTGTTGGAACTATGGAAAGAAATGACATTTGAAGAAAGACTGCAGATCTCTAAAGAAGAAAGGAGATGGACAGTAGGAAACTACCCAAGAAGCAAATGTAGTAGGTGATGTGTTACAAGATGGTTTGATTCTTGCATTAGATAATACTAGTGATTATTGGGTAGTAAATTCAGGGGTTTCATGTCATGCTACACCCCATAGGAAATATTTTCATGATTATGTTCCAGGCGATTTTGGACATGTTTTATTGGGTGATGATGAGCCATGTAAAATTGTTGGAATGGGTAAGGTATGGATAAAATTTAAGAATGGAATTGATTGGCTGCTGAAAGATGGAAAGCATATTCTTGCTATGAAAAGAAATATGATCTCAATGGGGCAGTTGGGAGATGGTGACTGTCTATCTACGTTTGGAGAAACGTGGTGGAAAATCACTAAAGGATCAATGGTGATAGCAAAAAGAGACATGGTAGGTACATTGTATTTATGTCCTCATAATAATGACCATTCTATGTATTTAGCTTCCACAGGAACAGATACAACATTGTGGCATCATAGGCTTGGCCACATGAGTGAGAAGGGGATGCAGATTCTCCACTCAAGGAAGTTGCTGCCAAATTTGAAGAAGGTAAGTTTGGAATTCTGTGAGAACTGTGTTTATGGAAAACAGAAGAGAGTTAGATTTATCAGGGTTGGGAAACAGAAGAAGAATGAAAAGTTAGATCTTGTGCATACAGATGTATGGGGACCAGCTCAAGTACAATCTCTTGGTGGCTCTCATTATTATGTTACATTTATTGATGATGCAACTAGAAAAACTTGGGTTTATTGCATTAGACATAAATATGATGTGTTTGCTACTATTAAGAAGTGGAAAGCTTTGGTTAAGAATGAGACAGGAAAAAGGTTGAAGTGTCTCAGATATGATAATGGAGGTGAGTACTGCGGCAAGGAGTTTGATAGTTACTATTCATACCATGGGATTCGTAGAGAGAAGACAGTCCCAAGAACATCACAAGAAAATGGTGTGTAAGAAAGGATGAATAGAACAATCATGGAGCGTGCAAGGTGTATGATATTGCATGCAGGGTTGCCCTTACAATTTTGGGCAGATGCTATAAATACTGTTGTTTATTTAATAAACAAAGGGCCTTCTAGTGCTTTGGATGGTGGTATTCCAAAGGAGGAATGGACAGGTAAGAAGGTAAACTACCCATTTCTGAGAACATTTGGTTGTGAAGCATTTGTCCATATTGATAAAGAAAATAGAACAAAGCTTGAAGCTAAATCCAAGAAGTGTACCTTTATTGGATATGGGGTTGATGATTTTGGTTATCGCTTATGGGATTATGAAAATAACAAAATCATTAGGAGTAGAGATGTGATATTCAATGAAAAGGTCATGTATAAAGATCAATTGAAGGGAAAGAAACAAGAAAAGGAAAACACAGAGTACACAGTACTTGATGAAATTGAAGAAAATGAAGTTCCAAAGGTGCTAGAAAATTAAGAACAACAGCAAGTACCTGAAACTCCTGCAAGTGTAAGAAGATCTACCAGGTCAAGTAGACTCCCTGAATGATACTCTCCTTCAATGTATTATTTATTGATGACTGATGCTGATGAACCATAATGTTATGAAGAAGCAATGCAAGTGGAAACTAGAAAGAAGTGGGAGCAAGGCATGAATGAGGAGATGGACTCATTGGTAGGAAACCAGACTTGGGATTTGGTTCAGTTGCCTGCTGGTAAAAAAGCATTGTAGAACAAATGGATTTATAGGTTGAAGGAAGAAGGAGGAGGTAAGAAGCGATACAAGGATAGACTTGTTGTAAAGGGGTTTGCACAGAAGAAAGGTATAGATTTTGATGAAATATTTTCTCCTGTTGTGAAGATGGCTTCAATTAGGACTATTTTAAGTCTAGTAGCGGTAGAAGATTTGCATCTTGAATAGTTAGATGTAAAAACAAACTTTCTCCATCGGGATTTGGAGGAAGAGATATCTATCCAACAGCCACAAGAGTATGAGGTCAAAGGGAAGGAAAATTTGGTATGTAGGTTGAAGAAGAACTTGTATGGCTTGAAGCAAGCTCCAAGGCAGTGGTATTTAAAATTTGACAGGTTTATGACAGAACAAGGTTATAGTAGCTGTCATTCTGACCACTATGTTTATTTAAAGAGGCTAGATAATGGAAGTTATATTATCTTGTTATTGTATGTGGATGACATGCTTGTTGCAGGGTCTAACATGTAGGAAATAAATGTGCTCAAAAGGAAGTTAGCAAATTCATTTGCGATGAAGGATTTGGGTGTTGCAAAGCAAATCCTTGGTATGAGAATAACACGGGAAAAATCACAAATTGACATTGTCTCAGGGTGAGTACATACAAAAGGTATTGGATAGGTTCAGAATGCAGAATGAAAAACTAGTTAATACACCTTTGGCCATCCATTTCAATCTAAGGAAATGTGTCCCAAGACACAGGAAGAGACATATTACATGTCCAACATTCCCTATTCATCAACAGTTGGTAGCTTGATGTATGCCATGGTGTGCACAAGACCAGATATTGCACATGTAGTGGGAGTTGTGAGTAGATATATGAACTATCCAGGTAAAGAACATTGGAAGGCAGTACAGTGGATTCTCAGGTATTTGAGAGGTACTACCACTCAGACATTATGTTTTGGAGGTTCAGACACTGTTCTACAAGGATATGTTGATGCAAATATGGCAGGTGATAAGGACACCAAGAGGAGCACCACATGGTATATGCTTACTGTAGGTGGAACAACAGTAAGTTGGATTTTGAAACTGTAAAAGGTTGTTGCACTTTCAACAATGGCAGCAGAGTATGTTGCTGTTACAGAGGCTAGTAAATAGATGATTTGGTTGCAGAGGTTTATGGAGGAATTGGTTAAGAAGCAGAAGGATAACATGTTGTATAGTGACATCCAGAGTGCCATTCATCTTGTAAAGAACTCAGCATTCCATTCCGGGACTAAACAGATACAACTCAAGTACCATTTCATACACTCTGTTATGGAAGATGAACTGTTGAAGCTGGAAAAGATACATGCTAGCCAGAATCCTGTAGACATGTTTACAAAGGTAGTGACCAGAGAGAAACTGAGTTCCTGCTCGGTTTCAGTTGGCCTTCTAGCGTGAAGGTGAAGATGAGAAATTTTCCAAGTCCAAGATCCAACAAGTACAGCAGCGGTGGAGTTGTTGTGATCAGTCTCCAAGTGGGAGATTGTTGGTTGTGGAGCCAGATCTTCCAGTGTCATAGATGATATTGTCTTAGTCATGTACCCCATCTTTATATGATATGCAAAAGGACCTCACATTCGTTCTCGAGAAAAAAAATTGGGGTTTTTTTCAGGCCCATGGTTTTGGGTAACCCATGGTATTTTCCCATTGTATTTCCCCTTTATAAGAAAGACATTGTAATACAACTAGGGTTGATGTATTAGGTATTATTCATTGTAAAGATCTTTGAGATCGTGAAGAGAGACTGTGAGACAATGAAGAAGAAGTGCAATGGATGTGTTGCAGGTTGTATCCCTTCATTTGCTGGACGATATAATAATAAGGACTGGAAATTTCAGTGTGGACGTAGCCCATCTTGGGTGAACCATGATATATTGGTCTCTGTTGTAATGTGTCTGTGTGATTATATTTGCATTTCTATTTATTGTTATTGCTCTGCAATCCTATTTTTTTTCTAATAGTGATCTTGTTGAAGATCAACTATCATCATGTCATAGTTCATTTGGTAAAAATATCACCCATATTAGTTCAAAGGAGATGGAGATATCAAAGAACTACATGCACATTCATGGAGCTAATCCTACCTCAGTTGGTGTGGATCACATGTTTCAGAATGATATTCACATTTTTGGATTTGTTCCCACCATGTTTGGTCAAAAGAACAAGTTCACGAAGTCTCCAGATTCACTTGCTTCATCACATGAGATATCAGATTCAAAGTTTGGAAGTGATGATGAGCAAGAGAGCATAGCTTCATCACATGAGATTTCAGATTCGGAGTTTGGAAGTGTTGATAAGCAAGAGAGAGAACCTTCATCACATGACAGTTCAGATTCAGAGTGTGAGAGTGATGATGATGACGAGCGAATGCTAGATCCAGATCCACAAGAACCTAAATATCTAGCAACTGATTCAGAAGATGAGAAAATGGGAGATCTAGTTCCATAAGAACCTGATCATCTCTCACCTAATGATCCTCATCTTCCAAGATGGGCATCCACTACTCTCCGATCTACTGGAAATCTTGTTGGTGATCCACTTGATCATAGGAGAACCATATGATATTTTCAGAATGGAAGGTTTCATCCTTCTCACATTATTGATCCATTTCAGATCAGTCGATCCTTCTTCGGAAAAGAAGGACACTTGCCTCCTTCTGGGGTGAGTGATGCCATGCTACATTAGCATCCTTCAGTCTATTTTGGGGGGGATTTCTTCCCACTAGGTTTTCCCTCTTTCCTCATTTATTTTATTTAGATTGTTGTATGGGGTGACCTTTGGTCTCAGTTACTAGGGCCCTACTAGTTTTAGTTATTTCCTCATAGTATAGCTTGCAGGGGGGTGTTGGAATATTCTCACCATCATTTTTTATATTTGCATGCCTGCATGCATTCTGCATGCATCCAATCATCATTTTGGTGGTCTCCCCAGCACTTAGAGCCTATTTTCAGCTCCCTAGAGCCTATCTTCAGCCCCCAGTATCCCTCCTACCTACCTGATGCGCCTTGTTTTCCTCACCTGGCTGACATATGTGCCTTATCTCAACTACCGTGATTTTAACAGTCAGTTAGAATTTATTGACCAATTCTTCCATTGATTGCTCATCCTAACTGCCTATAGCTCCCAGTTGATTAGTTCTAAAGTGCCACTTGACCTTCTGACAGCCTCATGTGCCCTCCTTGGAGTCTCCATCCCCTTATTTGTGCCCAGATGGTTCTGTTAGACTCAGTTAGACTCATTTGACTGACTATTGACCATTTATGATTGCTACTACTAATTGGATGATGTCTCCAATGTTATCCAAGCCACACTTTGAGGATGATTCGAATGACCCCTAGCTTATTCGAATTCTCTTGACAGTTATTGCATTGTATTCAGTTTTCACAGTGCCAGCTCATAGCTGATGTATGATTATACTGCTATTTTCCATTTTCTAGGTTCATGAGTGATTATTGACTACATTCTTCTCTTCTTCTCTGAATTTTTGAGTGATTTTGGTGAGGCTTGTTTCAACTGTGAGATCTTCCTGCAGATTATCACAATGATGATGCTGGAAAAACATATGCAGGAAAAGGAAAATAAATCTAAGCTAAGCATTTTTTATTTGACAAGACACTTCTAGGAATTAAATCAAGCTCTCAAGTCCTGTAATCAACTGTATTAACAATTAACTTAATGTATTGTCTATTTCTTGTAGCTTAATCAAACTTGGAATTTAAACACACTCAATTGCAACAATTAAAATCAGAGGATCTTATGCTATGAGTTCGAGTTCTATGGCCTTTCGACATCTACAGAATTCTCAAAGTTGACAAACATTCAGATCTCTGATGCACAACACACACAGTCGTTAACACGCATTTTCATAAATTAAATTATCATTAAATCCACACTCACATAAAGGAAAATATTCATTATGCAAAGGAAATATACTTGCAGAAAATAAATGAAAGACAATATAAATGGATAAGCTCTCCATCCTTCCAAAGTAGGCCCATATTCCATAGAATAGAGCACTGATACTAAAATAGAACATAATCAAAATAATCTAATTGCAAATTACATAAATTATGGAGCTACATCTAATAATAAAACAAGAGAGTAAAACTACAAACTAAATAAAACATTATCTTAGGAACTGTCTTTTATTCCATCATAATCTGGATGCATGCTCCAAGAGTCCTCATTTGGAATGGAGGCACTCTTATTTATACATAATTTTCTTAGATAACAATATAAGAAACTAATAAATTCAGATCCATTTATTTCTCAAGTGGGTACAACAAATTTGCTAATAATAAGAGGATAATTATCTCTACAAATCCTCTCACAAATTTCTAAAATATTTGATAAGAAATATTATCAAAATTCTCATGATTCTTCTCCATCAAATATGCTTGAATGATTATCTCAAATATTCTTCAAATTTCCAAAAGTTGAAGATGAAATTCGAATTTGAGGTTAGGTGGTCAAATATGACATTGTTGGAGTCTTCAAATATGCATGTAAACATCATAAAACTCATAGAACTTTCAAGGTTAAGAAAAAACGTGTTATTTTTCTAATATTTAATCACAAAATCACTCAAAATACTAAAATAAATGCTTTGGAAAATAATAACCTTAATACCACATGTAATGATTAAAATGGGATTAATGCAAGGTTATGGGAATGCGGGAAATGGTTAAAAGTCAAGGGAAAAATAGGGTGAAAAGGTGGCATTTTGGAGACCCATCATTCCCCCCCAATTGAACATGTTGCATGTCCTCATGCAACCCTTCATTTGATCTCCCTAAACTATGATTGGGTCTTCTTCCCTTGAACATTCATTATATGGAATTTTAGTTGCAATTGGCTTCCTTCTGGTAACTTGGTTCTTTGTGTGACAACCATGAGTTTTGTGAGTGTCGGTTCTTGTGTGACAATACCTATTCTTGCACATGTTCTCTTTATTGTTGCAGCAGACAACTCACCAAAAATATAATCAACTTTGGAAAATAAACCATGTACATGCATTCTTTGAGAAAATGAAATTAATCTCATAATCCACCTTAAACATCAAGAATTAGCATCTAAATATCATGAATAAACTTAGTTTATAATTTATGAAAAAATTCCATACTCACCATTTAGACAACTCTTCAAACCAATTACTACTGGAAGTTCTAGTAATGAATTGAAAAACCTACAATTCCAGTAGTTGACAGACTGGTTTAAGACACTGATGAACTACCGGTTGTTCCCGTAGTAATCCTGCAATTCCAATAGTCACTTTGCACATTAAGTCCTAAAAATATACCAACTGGGTTGGTCTGATTTTTGGTGATCATGTTAAGTTCATCGTGATGCATCAACACACAAAATTTGAGCAAAACCTAGTTCACTAATCTTGAGAAAATTGAGAATTGGTTGTAGGTGATAGTGGCTCATTTCTCGAAAAATATGAACTGTCTTGACTTTAAATTTTCCGGGTTTATTCATTTTACCTCATTTCATCTTGCCTCCAAATTTCACAGCAAATGGATGCATGATTTGAAATTTATGGCCGCATCAATTTTTCCTTTGTTGATCCGGTAGTTGGAGTTCTTGTAGTTAGGGTTCCTGATGATGTTGGTTCAACCTTATTATGACCATGACCCTGATTTAGAGTGGCTATTAAATACCCCTTTATTCTTCTCAAATTCATGAACAATCAACATAGAACTCCATCTGAGCGTCTTGCAACACTACATGATGCAATAAATGGATATCTATTATTTTCCTTCTTGGCTGCTGTTAAGAAATCAACTAATAAAGCATTAGTTCCCAAGCATCTATTTGTTCTTTGTCCATAGAGCCAAGATGTGATAAAAGGTACACAAATACTATATTTTCACTGCAATGAATAATTATTACTTTCAAAGTGTCTCTGCCCCCATTGACACCCAACACATCATACAGTGAACATGAAAGTCATTGTGCTACCAATTGCATCAACAAAACATAAATTTAATATTTGTAGTCACTCCACCTAGATCTATAGATTAAAATTTACACAATCACAGTAGCATACTAGACATTTCTCATCCTTTTGAAGAGTACCTAAGTTGCTCCAAAATGAAAATGATGTTCCTATATCAACGATCATCTCACAAAGCCAATGGATATATGCATTCCAATAAGGAAACAACAAAGCTTTTATTCCATTCAATTCCACCAACACAAAACATTGATCTCCCTTATCATAATAATTTTTCATGAAGGTGTTTAGATCTAGTTTATCACAAAGGAGAAGATCTATGCATACTTATCCAATCAAATCAAATATCAAGTATAAGGGAGATCTAACTAGTGAACTGCAGCATCTGAGAGTGATTGAAATTGACCGACTATGAAGAGGAGACAAAATCCACTATCAGTCCACCATATTGTATACATGCTACTACAAAAAGGTTATTGTTCCTATAGCTTCTCATGAATTCACACCCCTACCGTTGATATTCTATGTTGAGAAGTCTGTTGGTTATATATCTGCAAATCATTATCTAAAACACTTTACAAACATATGCCATTACTCATACCATGTGACAAAGTATATGCATCAGCATAGATTTCCATATAGTTTCCAAAACTAGTATGGTTGTGATATTTACTCAAAACTATGCCCCATGTGTGAAAATCACAAGTAAAATGTGGAAGGATTATAAGACAACAAACGATCCATCCAATAATTTTGTCACAGCAAAAGACCAACTACGGCTAGATCATCAAGTGGCAAATTAGTCTCACACAGTCTAAATGGAAGAACACCGTCAACATAGCAAAATGTGTGCCTGGGAAAGAAGAATATAATTCATTACTCCAAGTGCACCAAACATGCTAATGACAACAATAGCACTAGATTTCTATGATGTCACATAGCTTCTTTTGGTGGCAGCAAATTGAGCAAGCTTTTCTGAAATAATGTGATTTGGAAATCTTAGGCATGGTTCACATATCCACCGGTGTACAACTACATGATGGAATATGGAATCATGTAGAGAAACTGAGTAATATTGATAATAGAGTGAAGGCTTCTCTTTAGACTTGAAATTTGAACCAACCAGGGTGCCAGATCCAAAAGAGACTTGATATGCTTGAGAATAAGTGACCCCAAGTGAATCATAAAGTTCCTGAAGCATTAAATTTGAATCAAGAGAGTTGTAATTAGCTCTAAGAAGGTGGAACAAGATTCCCAAGTGTGCCAATGTGATGGATAAGGCTTATCCATCTTCTCTGCAACTCTGAAATCAGTGCTAGCAATCATATAGGAATACATACGAAGCATGGATCCAAGGAGGGAGAATGCTACAACTCCAATTTTTTATCCTTCTTCCAGAACATCCAAGGGATCACTCATTCGCACACTAGAAGAATCAATAGAAGAACCATGGAAGAATACTGATGAGAGATGGAAGGACTTCTCTTCAACAGTATTGATGGAAACAACTCATATGTTATCTTCATAAAAAAAAAACTTCATGGAAAACAGAGGAAGCCACAAAGAAAGAAAGTTGAACTGGATCATTTATTGAGTCTTATACCATTTCTTCATGTACCTGCAAACAACACTCTTTACAATTCCTTGTAGAATTTTTTTTTGTATCAGACTAGCTTTGATACCATATTAGAATTTAGATTTCACAACAATCACAACACATCATTCCGATACATGTGACAATCCAACCTAGATCTAGATAGAAAAAAAAATCTCAATTAGAATTATTTGCACAAAGAGATAGCAAGAAAAGAGAAGAATTATTGAACATAACAGTAGAGGAAAATCACTCTAGTGGAAAGAATTGCACTCTGATATTATTAATCAACATGATTACAATATATATATTCTCTCAAGAGGAAAAATCGACTAACTTAGTGGAAATTCGAGTAACTCACCATAATGAGGGCTTACCTAGACTAATTCTCCCACAAATTGACATTAATTCCATCCAAATCATACTTACACCTCACGAATTGGTCAATAATGTCTATGAGAGCCTTGAGTGGATAAGTATGAACTATGTGTGGACCAAAGTAGTGGGGTAGTGGTGGAGTGATGACTAGTTGCCATTAATTACCCAAAGAGACCAAATCAAGCTTGCATTGCACCAAGGTTCCTTAAAACAAGGGATGGTAACATTATCTCCATAAAGAATTTAATGAGGGTGCATTGAATCCCAAAATGAGGGACGGTGGGTAAATTTGTGGACAAACAGGTCTAGATAGGCTTTACCATAGTTCTAGGGTCAAATGTGGACAAACTATTGGTCCAAGACACCAAATTAGGAACTAGCAAGCAACACCACATGAACTAGACACCAGGGAGCCAAAAAATGGTCTTTTGACCTTGGTATAAACTACAAATGAACAATTCTAAGGTCCATGGCATGTCAATTATGGGAACTTGTTCCAACATCTTGTAATATTTGGTCTCGCTTGGCTTGGTCTGTCCCGAGTCTTTGACCCAAAGCTTAATCTCTTTAACAGTATGGTTTGCATTAATCCTCTTATTCTGCATATTCATTTGTATTTATGTCCAAGATATCCTTCCTTGGACCTTACTCGAGACCTACTCCAAGTAAATGTTGTGGGATTCCCCCTCTTCTTGTTGAACACAAGTTTTGGGAGCCACCTTTCTACCACTTCGGGCTTGGAAACCTCTTCCTCATCCAATTATAGACACCAAGTAACTCCCCTTCCAGGTGTGATTGTTTAGATACATATCTAACCCCAAAATGAATTCCATGGACAACCTTATGAACAACCACAACAACAATTCGATTGGGGATAAAAAAAACCTTCTTTGCGACACAAAAATTGACAACTACTACACTTGTTAGGAATTGAAAGAAACATTCCCAATCACAAAATCAATATGCTTCTACTAAAGGAGGTTCCAATCTTGACTAAGCTGAGCAATAAACCAAGCCACATTTCTAGCCTATCAAACTAAATGGATGGATATTAGACTTACCCATAAAATCTTAGATCCCTTGAGCCAACGGGTACCCACTAGAATGGATTCCTTGGTTTCTATACTCACGTTGAATTGTGTTCTATATCCCCTCTCGGCCATCATAATCCATCATGGATTTCATCATCAAGTTAATGGGTTTAAGATCAACCACTTAAGAAGCGCTCTTCTTAAATATCCATATATTGATCTTCTAATATATCCAAGAACAGCTCTTCGATATCCATATATACTCTCAAATCATTTATGGAGCAAGAAAAATGTGGGACCAATTCAGCTTGGAATGTGAGAAATCTCTTCCTTACATCACCTCCTTTACTTGAATACTAACAAGCCACCCCCACTTTCTCTTTAGTGGATGCTATTGATCTCTCCAAGGATGAGATAAATAAAGGTATTCATTGATCCAGATTTGTGTGGGAATGAAACAAAAGATAACATATACAGAATCATATACAGATATATATATTCACATACACAGATATATGGCAAGAAACACAACGATACAATAAACACATATTCTATTAAATATAAAAAATATAACAGACTGTAAATACAACAGCTAGAATGGTAGTCGCTATCTCTGAGAAGAGACGTGGTCGGTGTGCTCATTCGTGCCAAGATGATTACAAAGAGAAGCCAAAAGGGCCTATTTATCATAAGCATGAGGGAAAGAATCCCAAACATCCAAAAACCTAACCCTAGAAGATGAACCGTCATAAAGTTTGCGGCCCCAAGGTGGTTAGTTGAACAGTCAACTTCCCAGGGTCATAACTTTTGCATACGATCTTTGTTTGTGGCGCTTGGTAGCCCGTTGGAAATATCTATCCAAGGACTACGTTGCGGACCCTAATTTCCCAAAAAACGTCATTTAGGGCCTCAAAATAGCCCCGGAAGTTTGGGACTCGAAAAAATGTAGAAAAATTACTAGAAAATTGGCAAAATGGGAAACTGTTTTGAGCCAGTGGAATAGGTGGGTGGCCACCGATATCCATCTGGATCAATCCTCCCCCCTTAGGAAGCAATGGTCTCCATTGCGTCACATCCCTTATCATATGTCAAATTGTGTGCTAAGTTGAGCTCCTGGTGCGGCGTTTGTTGAACCGAAAAGGTTGCCTTTCTTTGAAATCTTCAGAGGGTTGTAATTGTTGTTGTTGGATGCACTGGAGCTGTTCAATAGTTTTAGTTGTTGTGGTATCCTTGGTATGCACTAGTGTGGATGGTTTCGATTTGGAGGAGCACCTTGAATGCGTGGCCTTGAATTGCAGAGGTACTCAAATAGGCGATGCTGCACTAAATTTCTGTTTTTCTTGTTTCTGCTGAGTAGAGGGATAATGGGCAGAGGTTGTGGATGTCTCTGCGATCTGATGTTCTCCTTTAGTGGAAATAGCGAATAGGGAAAATTTCCTAGTGTGGGAGATTATCTTCCTGCCCTGCTTGGTCAGGGTAGGTGAAACTATCTCTGGTATCCAATAGAGTTGTCCTCCCAAAGTGACGATGACACTGCGAGGTCATGATTCATATACAGCATGACACTTCCACATATATGGATGTCCTAAAAGAAAATCACATACTTCAAGTGGGGCCACATCACACAATACCTCATCTTTGAAGGGCTTGATGCCGTATGGTAGGAGACACTGGTGGATTACGTGGATCCCTCGGCCTTGGCTTAGCCATCCAATGGTGTATGGTTGTGGGTGTGGTGTTATTGGTAGCTCCAATCTCTTGATGACTTTCTGAGATCAGGTTCTTCTAGCGACCGCTGTCCACAAAAAAGTGTAGGGGACTTCCCTTCACCCACACCTGTGAGTGGAAAAGGCGCTCCTCTGCATCCAACTCTTCAAGTTCCTCTGGTTGAATCTATGTGGTGGCAACAACAGCATTGGGTTCTGCATCAATGATCTGCTTCCCTTTTCGTGCAACTGTGAAATTAGGTTCTAAGTCAGAATCGGAACTGGGATCTGATTCTGAAGCTTTGATCTCAGCCACCAATGACTGTTTTGAGCGACATTCATCAGTGTTGTGCCAGGGGCTTTTGTGGAACTCACACCACTTCCCGGTGTCCTTCTTTGTCTTTTCATTACCCTTCTTCGCTTATGGTTGGGACTGGTTGTCCTTTCCCTACCTTGTGTTCTGCGAGCCAGAGTTTCCCTTGCCTTGCTTCTGCACAGGTCCGAATTCACGCTTGTTCTTTTGCTGAAATTTCTGCTCAATTTTGACAGCATATTGATAGGCAGATCTGAGTGAAGAGATTTCCAGGAAATCCATCTCTGTCCGTATGTACCGGTGTAGGCCATTGCGATATTTCAGTACTAGGTGTCGCTCAGAGTCCTTGATACCTAGCTTTGTGCGCAAGGTATGAAATTTGTTGGTGTACTCCGACACCGTTTGGTCCCTCTCTTAGTGCAGAATGGCCCATTTTGTGTACTGGTCATCATAGTTTCCAACAGGGTAATATTGTTCCTTGACGAAATTTATAAAAGAGGCCCAAGTGGGATTGGAATATTCAAACAATCCAGACTCGTTTGATGAGTTTTGCTCAGAATAAGTTTCCCACCAATTTTTGACATGGGGAACGGCCTTGAGGAGCACAAAGACAATCTTTTCCCTGTCAGAAAAATTATGGACAGAGAAATACCCTTCTAGTATATTCAACCATTTATCTATGGCATCGGCATCGATCTGGACTTCAAATAAAGGGATATCAAAGTTAAATTATACCTTGAAGGGAGTCGCATCTCTGAAACAACTACTTATCGAAGGTGTATATGTTGCCATCGGCATGCGTCGAAGGATCTGGGCGAAATTATCCATCATCTCGTTCCTCTGTCACGCGAGGGATTCCTCGAGCAACAACTTGATAGGATCTACTGCTCCGTCGTCTCTCTTTTATTCCGCCATGGGAGGCCGTTTGGGGTGGTGAGAGTGGTCTTCCCCAAGTGAAACTAGTTCGAGACCCAACTCTCTATATCCTGACCTCGTTGGGGACATGCACCGAGTAACAATCAAAGAGCAGACCGCTCTGATACCACTGATCCGGATTTGTGTGGGAACGAAACAAAAGATAGCATATACAGAATCATATACAAAGATATATATTCACATACACAGATATATGGCAAGAAACACAGGGATACAGTAAACACATATTCTATTAAATATCGGAAATAGAATAGACTGTAAATACAATAGCTAGAATGGTAGTAGCTATCTCTGAGAAGAGTCGTGGCCGCTATGCTCATTCGTGCCAAGATGATTACAAAGAGAGGCCGAAAGGGCCTATTTATCATAAGCATGAGGGAAATAATCCCAAACATCCAAAAACCTAACCCTAGAAGATGAACTATCATAAAGTTTGCGGCCCCAAGGTGGTTAGTTGAACAGTCAACTTCCCGGGTAATAACTTTTGCATACGATCTCTGTTTGGGGCACTCGGTAGCCCGTTGGAAATATATATCCGAGGACTACGCTGCGGACCCTAAAACAACAATGCTTTGTCGGACCCAGATTTCCCAAAAAAACATCGTTTAGGGCCTCAAAACAGCCTCGAAAGTTTGGGACTCGAAAAACTGTAGAAAAATTACTAGAAAATTGGCAAAATGGGAAACTGTTTTGAGCTAGTGGAATAGGTGGGTGGCCACCAATATCCATCTGGATCATTCATAATGGAATTTAAAAATCCTATGTTTGATCCAAATGGTTCAATCATAAAAAAGTCACTTTATGGAAAACTTCAGTAGTACTCAAAATTGTTTTTTAGTGTAGTGATGGGATCATTCATATCCCAAGGTACACCAGAATCCAATTACCTTGAAACCTGATGGTCCCTCTCACCTATATTAGAGTTTTCTCCCATTAAATGTGAATTCAAAGAATTCACCATATTCTAGGAGCACCAGATTTTCTAGATCTACTCCCGATAATAAGACTAAGAACCAATTTATATTTTCATACTCTTTATTCTATGAGAGCAGAGGATGTATCCTTTATCTCTTCAAATATCCACTTGGTTCTCATCAAACACTCATGGATTATGAGGATGAGGGATTCTTAGCCCTCTTCCTCTAAGAAATGTTTGAACTTTTCCAACAACTTACCATAAGCTAGTTCTCCAAATCAACATGCATTATGTTGAATACCTCTTACTTTGATCCCTGTTCTAGTAGTAGGAAGAGGCCCCATGTATATTGCAAGCTTACACGATAGACATGAAAGGAATCATAGACCTAATGAATTCCATGGCCTTGTGCTCATCATGCATTTTTTTGTGGCCTTAGATGTTAGAATTGTTTTTCCAAGAAAACATGTCTTTGCTAGGAGATGAATGGAACTTGAAAGTTTTAATGACTATTAGAGCAAGACCTTGAAACATAGGATTAAAATTATGGTAAGAATATCATTAGATAAATGCGGATCCTAAGTGTCCCTCGAGATTTGATGATCAAGGGATATCATTGATTATTGTAATAACGAACTTGGGGTATGGATAGAGAAGTACAATATGGCAATATGTATATGTATAAGAGTTGATACTACTCCATCCTATTGACTCCACTTATTACACGTTGATACACAACAATAAATATAGCAAAGAAAAGGTCTTCCAAGAGAAACATCTTAAGAGGTAGAGTCATTATGAATTGGAACATTTTTTTTATGCCAATCAAACATAACTTGGAGAAGTATGCGCTATATATGGGTAGAGTAATAAAACCATTTTCCATTAAATGGGATGTATGATATCACCTAATTTTCATGTTGGAAAAGTGGATAGTCGGGAACTCCTTCTTTGAAGAAGATTAGATAAGTTTATTAGTGTCCAAAAAATGACCATAAATAGGTAAATGGAACTTCTAAGTACAATGTAAGTGTTAATACAAAGTGGGAGCTTTCATAGACACTCTTATAAAACAAATAGAATATAGATATAATTAATAAGAACTAAGATCTAATATATAAGAGAAAATAGAAAGATAGAATGTAGAAACAAAGTGTGACTATTGTTGAGACTCAAAACCCTAGAGGAATTCCTTATAGAAGGGTACAATATGTGTATCACTTCTAACATGTAATACTATGGAAAATAAAATTGTGATAGAAGGTTGGCTAGACAATCTATAAGAGATGGTATATTGCATGTCTTGTTGTCTAGAAGAGGCAACCCATTATTGATATTTACAAGAAGTAATCTATCTAAAAGTGTGATGTGAATTGTCTTTAGATATAAGATGAAATATTCATAGGGGTATCAGGGAGGTATCATGTCTCATTAGTGGAGGTTGAATGGCCCCATGGGGTCTCACACACTTGGAGCTGAATCAATGTTGCTCTTTGTATATACCAATTGCTGACACTATATATTGGGGTCAATGTGAAAAAGAATGTGATCACATCAGTATTGTCTAGTTGAGGGGGTGGCTAGAGTGAATGAGGAATGAGTTCAATTGCCTCCCTCAAGAATAAGAAAATCATCTTTAGTTCAGTTATAATAAAAATATGGAAATGGATTTTTAGGAATCCCTGAAATAGAAGTAATAACGTAACATATGCAACTTCCAAAAATAATGAACATAACCCTGCATCTTACAAGAGTATGTCTTAACCTTTAATAATCCAATTACCTTATCAATTGAATTAAATGAAATAATCTAAGTTGCTTCAACTTTTAGTATGAATATGTTTTTACTAGTTTAAAATTTTCAAAATAAAGATAGTAGATATGAAGAAAATGGTTAATGGGATACCATATATTAAATTGGAAAGTATATTATCTGAAGGGTTTCTTGCAACAAATAAAACATAGGGAACAATTCCTAATGGAAAAAACATGGAGAGTGATTGGGGGAGAAGATGTGGTCAGAAAGAAGTCAAAAGTCTAGAACTTGCAACAAGGAGAAGGGGAAGAAGGAAAGTCTACAATGCCTAGAAGACATTGCTATAATCATAACAAAGATGAAGAAGGAGGTAAAATTTGTGAATCTCTCCCTTATGAGAGATATTGTGACTTATTCTTCATTTAGCCTAGTTTTTCTATTGAAACTAAAAAAAATAAGGAACGAAGTGATGCAATGGATGCAATACTTGCAATATTGTAGAAAAATAGGACTTGGAGGTTGGTCAAATTGTAGAAAGGGGAAAATGTATTTCACTGTAAAAATGGGCCTTCCTATTGAAGTATAACAAAGCTTACTTTATTGACAAGTATATGCTTGTTGGAATACTGAGAGGAGGGGTGAATCAGTATTAGTGCAATTATGAACAATTTTTTTAACTTCTTAATTGATTAATATGAACTTTAATTATGCCTCCACCATAAATAAAACATTTAACATCACATGAGTGCAAAACAAAGAACACGCATATTTTTAAGTGGAAAACCAAATAGGAGAAAACCACATAATGCTCTCTTATAATATAAAGATTACATTCACGAAAGCATGAACTTTCGAAGTTTTCTTGCACCAACTGAAAGGAGGCACTAACCCCCTAGTTTTACAAAAATCGACCTGAAGGAAGCACAAGCTCTCTGATTTACTATCTTCAACTGGAAGGAGGCATAGACCCCCTTCTCCTTGCCCCATCCTGTTTCCCTTATATGAAAGAATAATATATTACTTTGTTGTTAAGCCTTTTTGTCATCGCGCAATTGTCACATATAAACTACATCATCGTGTGCACCGCCAACAATTTTGTTCTTATGTATGTGCGCACTCGACTCTCTGCTAGATCATGATGTTCTGGTTCCATGAGCCCTTGATGCCCGAAAATAAGAAGCTTTCCAAATTTGTATCTTCCAGTCTTCGAGCATACAAGATTACTTAAATTCTCCAACTTGGCTTCTTATTTATACTTGTCTTGTACGGATTGTATGTCCACAAGTTGATTGTGGCTTTCCTTCTTCTTTGCTTCATAGTTTATTCTTCCGCCACTTTTCAATTTATGCACTATTGAGGTGTCATATCTTGTGGGTCTTGCACATACTTGGTCCTCTCCTTAGTGGGACTTGTACCCTTTCGATGTGGTCTTGTTCCCTTGACGTACCATCGCTTTTGGGAATTGAGCACTTGACTTCTCCAACTGTCACATCATTTTGTACTCTTGTGCACTTCAACAACTTGAATTCTTCTTCCAATTGGTGATTCTTTTGCGCTTTTGGGACTTGATTTCTTGTTCAACCATTTCTTTTTCTAAGATGCTTGCGCACCCCCAAACCATTTCCAACCATGACTTTGGCACATATCATTGAATTAATATGACTTGGTGGACTTGAGACTTGTACCTATACCATATGTACTGAATGTATTCCTTATGTACTTCTTCAAATTGGATTCCATATACTTCTTTAAACTGGCACAACTAGATATACTTCTTCAAAGTGGTTTTCATATATTTCTTCAAACTGGCACAGGAATGCTGAATCCTTTTTGACATTAGTTGACATCAATGACAACCAAAGTTCAACAATATCCCCCTTTGGCATTGATGTCAACAACTCATGAAGCTATGCATAATCATCTCATGAACTTGTGGACTTCATTTGTGCTGGTCGCAATATTTCCCCTGTGTTCTTTTCATGATCTTTACTTCTAGTGTGGAAGCATGCTTCATGACCTTTACTTCTTGGAAATATGCATGATTCATGATATTTCCCCCCTTTGACATCAATGGAAAATAGGTGCCATTACTTGCTTAGTTATTGGATCTCCTTTCATTAGTTTTGTGCTAGCCTCATAAATATGCTTTCTTTGAATTACTCTCCCTGTCTTTAGGATTCATTCTTGCGTTGGGGTATATGCGCATATTTCAGTTACCTTGCAATTTGTACACTATTTATGTAGATATGATCCCCCTGTACAACTACTCCTTTTCATCTTCTTTGATCTTCTGTTCCTATCATATCAATAATCAATCCTTCATCATTCCTTGCACAATTTTCCATGTTACTTTCCAATCATATTCATTGTGCGATGAATAATTCCATCTACTACTATTTTTTCATTGTCTTCCCTATTAATTCCTTCTAGCGTCTAACCGTTCCTTATGTCACATTTACTGCATCGCATGTTTCACCATGACAATCAAATATATTGAACACATTTCCACCTATCACCCAACTTGGAAATAAAGCGATGTGACGATCAATTCATGTGGAAAATTTGACGTTTCACATTCATACTTGAGCCTTTTGGGAAACATCATTCCAGTTGTACAGAACAATGAATTAGATTTATGCTCTTCGTCCCTTTTCCCAATCTCATTAACTAGTGCAATTAATTTTGGCATCTCTATAACCAGCTTCAAATCATGTGGACTTGAATGTGATTTGCTCCCTATATCTTCAACTTAATTTCATGAATGTGAAGAATTACCATGTGATTCTATAAGAGAGATGCAAAATGCCTAGTTCATCACCCTTGTTCTTCTTTTGTCTAGCTTGCTCTGTGTCTTGTTGATTTTGTGTCTCTCAACTTCTTCAATCATGGCTTCCCTCTTTCAAAAGTTTAATGATTCTCTTGATAGTGTACACCTTGTGTTTCAATCGCAACAATCAAAGTTCACTAAGAGTGGACATGGTCATTTGGAAAGGCCAAATGAAGGAGTTTGAATTCAACTATCAGTACTTTTAGTCGCATGTAAATCTGAACAATGCGGAGGAATTATCTGTTCTGAGCAAGCGAGTAAACTTTCTAGAGCAACAACAACAACAGATTCTTGACCAAGGAAATTTTTAAGAACCCCCCCTAAATTTATATGTATAATAAATGGGTGAATCCCCATGATACATGGGAAAGTGTGAAGGCTATTTTATCAATAATATAATATGTATATATGATTTTTTGGCGAATCTTTCATGAAATTTTAAAATATTGTAAAATCTATGTGAATCTCTTACAAAATTATAAAATCTTATAAAATGATGGTGAATATTTCAAGCATGTTTGTTCTAATTAGCACAAACATACTTAAAATACAACCCCCAAAAAATGAGCATAAACATATCGGGATGAACTGTTTGCATGTCTTTAATATCAAAGAGCCTACTTTGTAATAAAATGGAGCTCCCATTTTTTTGTCATTTTTTGGATATATAATAATTCCTTCAAAACTTTTATGTGACCAAAAAATTATGTAATAAAAGTTGACAAGCATATTTCTAGATCAAAACTAGGTTCCTAAAGAGTACAACTACAAGAAGAACAAAATGAGAGGATTCCTATAAAAAATACTCCATTTAAAAAGAATAAGGTAACATTATGTTCCTTCCTCTTAGTCACCCCTCTAGGATAGAATGAGGATTATGATTCTCTTTTCCTTTTAGTTACATCACATGCACATTAATAAATGAGCATTCACCTAGCTTAAGTGTTTACCTCAAACAAAATGATTGATATAAGGATATATATAAATCTCATAATATGGTAATTAGTGTACTTAAGTTTAATGATGCTTTAAGTTTAATAAATGTAATGATACTTTAACAAGTTTAATAAATGCATATATCCAACTATCCCATGCTACATGAACTTAGATGATCATGTGTCAAGCATACCTATATTACTAGGAATTACAACAAAAAGTAACATAATTTGTGAATGAGGAATGGCGGGAATTTATTTAATCTTTGCACTCTTCTAAAATCAAAACTTAAATTTGATACAAATGTTAAAAACATATGGAATAAAATAGTAAGGATAACCATGGAAATGAAACATGCATTCATCTAAAAATACATGGAAAGAAAAACTAAAACATCTCAATATAAATCCCCTTGTTTTAGATGCAAATAATAAAAGATCCTTAGAAATAAATTCTATTGCAGCTACATATACATCAACACTCCCTCTTAACTAGGAAGGTATTTCTCAACACAGGTCTTCTAGCACAAGTCATCTTCTCTGTATCATCGTCACTGCTGCTATTATCTCAATCAATCTATGAATCTACTCATCATAGGAAGTTCTACAGAGCTAGTCCTTTTTCATACTGTATGTAGGCCCACCACCTGCAGGTCTTCGTCATCACTGGCCATACTGTGGAAATCTCAGGACTTATTATGTGCGTCACAAAACCTTAAATGAGTCTCTTGACTAGCAAGAACCCTAAAGAGCATCTGAGGCCTTTTTCATCCTGTCCAGATCTCCAGGACTTATTACATGTGACCCCACCACAAAACCTCAAAAGAGAATCCCAGGACTAATTACGAGCACAAGGATCAAACTATCGGATCTGCTAGGACACAAATTACATGTGGTCACCACAAAACCTTGAAAGAGCATCCCAGGACTGATTACGAGCACAAGGCTCAACCTATCAGATCTCCCAGGGCACAAATTACATGTGGTCATGGAAAAACCTCGAAAGAGCATCCCAGGACTGATTACGAGCACACGGCTCAACCTATCGGATCTCCCAGGGCACAAATTACATGTCGTAGGACAAAACCTCAAAAGAGCATCTGCCAGATATCCCAGGGCACAAATTACATGCCATAGGAAAAACCTCGAAAGACTATCTGCAGATCTCCCAAGGCACAAATTATATGTCCTCCCAAGCAAAACCTTGAAAGAGCATTTTCCAGATATCCCAGGGTACAAATTACATGCCATAGGCAAAACCTTGAAAGACTATTTGCAAATCTCCCAGGGCACAAATTACATGCTTATCTGCACAACTTGTTCCACGGCCACAGAGTATCAACCTGATACTCACCATACAACATCCTGATGTACACATGATCATCCTGATCATCATCACTGCAACATCCTGCTGCATGTCATCTGGAGCAACATCCTAAAGCTCGTCATCCATGATCATCCTGATCATACAATGCATCTACCTGATGCATACCAAGTATCTACCTGATACATATCATCATACATGATCCTTCTGATCATACAATGCATCCACCTGATACAAATACAAATACATGATCCACCTGATCATACATGATACATATCAACATACGTGATCTACCTGATCATACAATGTATCCACCTGATACATATACAGATACATGGTCCAAGCATCCAACATGATGCATACATACATATAAATGATCCAACTAATCATATCCAGCATCCAACATGATGCGTACATACATATAAATGATCCAACTGATCATATCCAGCATCCAACATGATGCATATACAGAGCAGTAACTAGAGCATCGTCCTGATGCTCATCATCCAGCTCTTACATCCATATCCATGTGAAGGATCCTCCTTCCAACATGCTTGGAATGGCTTCTGCAAATGTGTCCATCACTTCTTCCTTGAAGTGTCATCAATCTGAAGAACACCAAGCCTCTCCCTGAAGTACTCGAAATTCATGTTGGCTAGTGGCTTCGTCAGCACATCTGCAATCTGCTCGTCCATCGCAATATACAGGAGCTTCACAGCTCCTCTCTGCACCATATCCCTGATATAGTGATATTTGATCTCTATGTGTTTCGACCTGTCATGAAACACTGGGTTCTCGAACAGCTTCACACAACTCTGGTTATCACAAAAGATACCAGTAGCATCCAACAAGAGATCAAATAACTCAGATAGTAGCTTTCGAAGCCATAGTGCCTCACAATTAGCTGAATAGGCTGCAACATACTCTGCCTCAGCTGTACTCAATGCTACGCAGGACTACTTCCTGCTAAACCAAGAGATCACACCTGATCCCATACTGAAGCAACATCCAGATGTGCTCTTCTTATCTACAGAACTGCCAGCCCAATCTGAATCAACATAACCCTGCAGGTTAAACTTTTGATTCGCTTCATACTTGAGCCCATAATCCACTGTACCCTTCAGGTGCCTCAGAACATGCTTTACAGCAACCAGGTGAACACTCCTCGAATCTGTCAGGAACTGGCTCAATGTGTTCACCGCAAAGCAAATATCTGGTCTCATGTTCGTCAGGTACATCAAGGACCCAATCATCTGACAATACATAGTGACATCAACCGATTGAGATGAAGCATCACACAAAAGCTTCAGGTTCGATGCCATAGCCTCGCAATCCATCATCCTGAACCTCTTCAGGATCTCTACTGCATACTTCCCTTGTCCAAGGAAGATTCCATCTACACTCTGCCACACATCCATACCTAGAAAGTGGTGTATCATACCCAAGTTCTGAACATATATGACTCCTTGTTATGTGTCTCAGAACCAAGTGGTTGCTCCACATACACTTCTTCTTCAACTAAACCATTCAAGAAAGTTGTCTTGAAATCCATCTGGTGTATCTTCTATTTCATCACTTTTATATTTCTCTATGCTGCCATCTGCAGCATGCTTAATCTTGATAGATCCATATGGAAGTCATAACAAACTTCCCTTTAGGTCTTGGGACTACATCCCAAACATCATTCTTCATGATCGACGGATCATGGCATTCTTCCCATATCCTGGGAACTTCAATATCTTCAATAGATAATTTTGTTGTTGAACAAATGTTGTAGTTCTTCTTTTGTAGGTGATGGCATATGATCTTTCCTACACAACAAGTTAAATTGCATGATTAGAAAACATCTCATAGTTTTCATAACAAATTCTTACACATAAAGAAATATTTCATACAGTCATGCAATTATCTTAGCCAATGCTTCAATACAACATTTATCCATATCCCAAAACTTCCTAGATGCCTTCCAATCTCTACCAGAACATTGTTAAGAGTGTGCACAACTCCCAACATGTTAGCAAAAGAGGTTTCATTCTAGATAAGTAGCAATGGAATGTTGTACAGTTCCACAGGCCACTTACCCATGCATATTAGTAGTATACTGTTCATCAATGCAACTATTCTAATATGCATAATACATAACCTAATTCTAGGAACATCAGTATATACATTATTGAACAGTATTATTTAAACAATAAAATATGCAAGTAATGACAATTCAAATACTTATCTTTGTTTGTTTGTTGGATTGACTCCCTCTCAGTCTTTGCTTCTTTTCTGCAACTCCATTCTTATGTGGATTGTGAGAAGTGGTCAACTCCCTCTGAATATCTGCATCCTTGCAGAAACTACTAAAGTGTGCTCCCTCTTGATCTTTGCTTCCTGGATTACCTGTTCTTGAACTTACATCCATCCTTAATCACTATGCATGCTTATTAGTATCATCATTGTGTTATCCTTGAGGTCTCATACATAATCACACATTTATTAGTATAATCTTAATACTATAAAACACAATAATCTTAAACATGTATATTCATGATCATTCACAGATAATAAATATTAGTATTCAAGGTTTCAGGGAAGTCTTCTTTTACTCATACACATTCTTATTTGATCATAGGACTCTTCTAGTTAGTTGAATCATCAATCAAGATAAGAGATATAATATGCATAAAACCCGTGATTATTCAAACCTATACCTTCATGATTCTTCTGGTTAGTCATATCATTAATTATGGTAAGAAACATAATATGCATACAACCATGATTATTCAAACCTATGACTTCATGAATAATCATTATCAGCAACACAACAATATAAGATCCTAACACAAGGTAGGATTCTAGCTTGATATAGGAAAAACATACCTGGATTAGCATGCTAGCTAGTTATGTCTAACATACCCGCATAATGTCTTCTGGTTCTCTTCAGTGACTTGTGCTAGTAACCTGCATGTCTCATAAGTTAACCATTGTAGAACCAAGTTATACATACCTCGAAAGTAGATCTTCTATGTGATCCATGACAATGGATGAATCTTTGTCTTCATGTCACCATGATCATATGTTCTTGAAGTAGAACATGATTTGTCTTTCTTGGTGTACCTTTTATGTTAGCGAACAACATAAACCTCATACAACAACACAATACATTAGTACATTCATAAGTGTCAAAACATTAATCAATGAATATCTTCTATTAAGGTGATACGACAAGTCTAGTAATTAATCAAGATTGTACTATAATGATATGAAGACAAACATATGATAAAATTAACCATGAAACATACCTGTAAGCCATACCTGTCAAGATTGCTTGTAATCTTCTTATGGAAGGCCTTAGCCTCATCTCCCTCTGAGACAAGAACTTCTTCACTTATGCAGGTGACCAATCCATCCTCTTCTAGGATTAACCCAATCCACTTGATTTGCAAGAACTGGATCTGGAGCTGTAATAGGGTTTGTCAGAGAAACCCCAAAAATTCAAACTTTGAATTTCAAACTTTCGAAAGGATAGAAATATGCGCCTTGATGAGCTGATCAAGTTGGTATATTCAGAATTTGAAAACTGCAAAGTTTCACTCCTCAATTTTGCCTTTGAAACTTTTGGATTCACTGTACGTGACCTCGAACTAGGGTTTGATGAAGCCCACTCTTCTTCCCAATCAAAAGATTTGATCCAAAGCTCTAAGCTTCTATTTTTATGAGGAGATTCCAGCCGTGGTCACAGATTTCAAAATTCCCATTTTTGCAGAAGCCCTAATTTTCCACTTTTCTGATCAAAGTCCTGAACTAGGGTCTGATAAGGCCTGGCCTTCTGCCCAACCAAAAATTATGATCTTGGTCTCTAAATTTCGATTTTGATGAGTAGAATCTGGCCGTGGTCTCTGATTACAAAAATTCCAACTTTCTCCAAAGCCCTAAATTCCGGAAGCCATGAATGAAGGTACTCAAAAATAATTCTGTTTTGATAGAAATATGTACCTGATTGTTTCTCGTCTAACTCCGAACTTTTCAATCCACAGGGTCTAAAAAAATTTTCTGAGATAGCCCAACCTGTTATCTTTCCATCCTGACAGGTCTGACCTCAATTGGATCCTCTGAGAGAGAGTTATGCCACATGTCACAACGTGACCTGTTTATGGGATAATACAGGAGAGTGAACTTGTACAGCATTCCACGTGTCACTAGTTCAACTTCGGCCTATAAAAAATTTTCCTGAGATATTTCGACCTGTCGTCTTTCCATCCCAATAGGTCTGACCTCAATTGGATTCTCTTAGAGAGAGTTATGCCAAGTGTCGCAACGTGACCTGTTTATGGGATATTACAGGATAGCGAACTTGTACGGTGTTCCACGTGTCACTAGTTCCACTTCGGCCTCAAAAAAAATTTCCTAAGATAATCCAGTCTGTGTACTACCTATCACTTTTTATGAAATTTCATTTGGAACTTCCTAGCCCAAGTTATGACCATTTTCCCAAGGTCACCTGATTTTGACTCAGATCTGGAAGAGGCAGAAACCCAATATTGTATAGATCATAAATCACAAAGTACAATGAATTAGAGGTTTTCCTTTGGACACAAGGTACATGGGGATCTGATCTTCGACCTCTAAAAGTTTTAGATCTGAAAACTTTTCCAAAACAGATTTATAGCGAAAGTGCTACGATGACTGGTTTTTTTGCTATATCAAGCCCTAGCATCGTAAGTGCAACAAGTGTCATACATGCCATATCATGCCTTCTTTCAGGCTAGCTCTGATACCATGTTAAATTTTCAGAATTTACTTCAATCTGATCTAGAATCTTAACTGAGAGAACAACATGTACAGCAAATCTACAGCATATCAATCATGGACATAATAATGCAAGCACACAAGAGATACAGAGTTTACTTGGGGAAAACCATAAAGGTGAAAAACCCAAATAACTTCCTCAGAGATAGATAGAGAAATGATACAACCAGAATACAAGAGATAGTCTTCTCCTAGCAGTAGAGCCTCCTCCTCCACAAGTGCGCCACCCTCCCAAGTGTGAGTGAGAGAATAGAATGTGTAAAATGTGAGAGACGCACTCTCTATTTATACACTAACTTGACTTGACCTTTACTCAACTAGGTCGGCCTCAACTTAACCACTTAACATAATGCTGATTGGGCCAACCCCCACTAGGGTGGTCTAATAACCCTTTGACCCACATGAATTATACAGGGCCAACCCCAACAAGTTGGTCTAATAACCCATCAATTATAAGTTACGACACTTACAATATAAATGACGACACTTCCGTATAGAGGAATAATAACATTTCTATAGGAATACAATATACATATATGTGAAATACATTCCGAAGTTATATATACATCAACAAGTTTGATGTTGGGTAGGCCTTCAACCATTTTCTGATTTTTCATCTTGTGCAAATACTTGTAGTTGAGATGCCCAAATATCTCATGCCAAAGTCTACTCTCCAAATTAGCATGTGTGAGCAATGCATTTGGTTTTGAGTAAGGTAGAAAGTGAGAAAACTCATAGATTTTCGAATGATGATCAATAATACCTTTTGCTATGATATTTCTAGTTGAGATCTCTTGGATCTCGACCTCAGTAGGAGTGAAGATGGCCTTCTTGGGTACTCCTCTATGAGTCATTTGGTAGACAGAAAGTAGATTTGATGCAAGAGTAGGAACATAGAGTACATCACTAAAATACCCATGCACAATGTTGATCCTTCCAATCCCCTTAGAGGAGACCTCAGAATCATTTCCCATCAATATTGAAGGGCCAACTATGGATTTGAAATCAGATAAGATATTCTTGTGAGCATCCATGTGTCTTGATGCTCCGGAATCAATGATGAAGGAGGAATCATTGGAAGTACCAACCATGAGAGCATGGCACCTCTCCTTGTCCTCATCTTTTGGATCAACTTTTCTTCTATCATTCGCTAGTACTGGAAGGTTGTTCCTTTCCAGTAGCTGTGCCATCATATCTATTTTTTATTCATACAAGCACTTTCAGGATGGAAGCCCCTATTGCAATAGTGGCATTTTCTCTTCTCCTTTTGCGATTGCTTGCCTTTCTTTGAATTCAAAGCCCCTTCTGACTAATAGGGAGCCTCTCTCAGATTATGCTCATTTGAATTTCTCTCTTTAACTTTTTTATTCCCTTTGTAATTTGCGTTCTTCCCTTTAGCAGCTTGAAGAGATGAATCCATTCGTGGTTTGATCACTCCCATATGCACTAGTTTGTCTTGCTCTTTTGAGAGAGACTGTATGAAGGATTCAAGAGTGGGAATCTTCCAATTTCGAATGGATAGCTTCGATGACTGGAAGGTGGAGAAAAAAACTGAGTAATCAACCCCCAGTTTTGAAAAAATGGAAAGGATAAGCTACTTTTCTTCTTTCTCTATTCCATATGACTTTAACTGTCAAATCAGATTTGTGAACTTCGTGAAGAACTCATTGATTGAATCGAAACTACTCAGGATCAGAGATAAGCTCATTTTCCAATCGGTAACCCTTCAAATAATGTTTCTTCCTAAATAGAGATTCGAGATTCTCCCAAACTGCTTTAGGAGTCTTGAGATCAATGACATGAAAATGTAGATCATCGAAAATACTGAGGATTAGCAGTCCAATTGCTTCATCAAGTTTATCAAGATACTTTGAATTCTCAACTGCTCCAATGGGCTCAACTGCAGTACCATAAAACACCCTAGAAAGACTTTTGGGCATCATGAAGATGTTCATATTGGCCTTCCATTCGAAATAGTTGAAGGAGGTGAGCTTGAGATCCATAGTAGCTGTTGAATTCGAAACTACTAAAGATGGAATAAACTGCAATAAAACAAGCAAATTTTGATGGAGATTTGCTGTAGAGCCTGAAGAACACTACTTTAGGATAGTGAGAACATGTGACTGGATCCTTCACACTTAGATAGACCTCACTGGATTGCTCCAGTGAATTCAATGCAATGGCACCAGGATTTGTTGTGGAAATCCAGAGGCTTTTGGTTCTCAACTGAAAAACAGTTCTTCAATTAACTGCTGCAATAGTTGCAATTCGAATAGCTGTATCAAGCTCTGATACCAGGTGAAATTCTACAGGTGTATATCAATCAGCTTGAACAAACCTCACTAATTCACTCAAAAAATTGCAGAGAAGAAGAAGAAGAATTGAATCAATATTCACACATGAAACCCAAAGAATGTGGAAAACTGTTGTAATGTCATTCATCAGCTGTAAGCTGGAAAAAATGTGAGAGTACAATACAATGAATTCGAATGCATCAAAGGTTATTCGAATTGTCCTCAAGGTGTGGCTTGGACAACATAGGAGACATCACCCAATCAGTGGTAGTAGTCACAAATAGTCAAATGTCAGTCAATGTGAGTCTAACTGAGTATGACTGAACCATGCGAGCACAAATGTAGGGAAGGAGACTCCAAGGAGGGCGCATGAGGGCTGTAAGTATTCAAGTGGCACTCCGATATAGACAACTAGAAGCTACAGGCAGTTAAACTAAGCAAAAAATGCATGAACTGAGCAATCAATGCAATAAATGACTATTGGAATCCAAGAGGGTGTAGTAGGGCGCATTTGTAATCCAGATGATGAAAACAAGGCACACTAGGCAGGTAGGAGGGTTGTTGATGGCTAAAAACAGGCTCTAGGGGGCCGAAAATAGGCTCTAGGTGCTGGGAAGACTACCATACTGATGACTGGATGCATGCAAATGCTCATGATGATGGTGAGAATATTCCAACAAGTGATTCATGCAAATGTTTGTTTTTCTTCCTTGATTTATTCAATTATTCCAACACACTGATAATCTCTCCTTAAAAATCTACTTCAGCCATTCCTTCATCTTGCGTGTCCATATTTTTAGATCCTCTTCGTTACACATGAAGAGTTTTTCCTAGATGTCCATATCTGTGGAAGGATCTATCTTCTAGATGTTAAGTTATTACTAAAGACACCTGCTCTTATACCAATTGTTGGAATCTTAATAATACTGAAAGGGGGGGTGAATTAGAATTAGTGCAGTTATGAACAATTTTCACTTCTTATCAAACTTAAGCAGTAGTTATAGTATGCATTCACCATAAACAATAGTGTTCATCCACATATGAGCAAAACACCAAACACAATGTTTTTATGTGGAAACCCAAATGGGAGAAAACCATAGAATGCTTTCTTATATTAAAAAGATTACATTCATGGAAGCACCAACTTCTGAATTTCTCCAGCACCAAAAGGAAGGAGGCATCAAACCCCTAGTTTTACAGGAAATGAACTAAAGGAAGCATCTACTCCCTAATTTACTAGCTCTGAATGAAAGGAGGCATCGACCCCCTATTCCTTACCCCATCATACTACACTGATATGATTGTAGAAGATAATTATTTGTTGTTCTATTGATCTGTGCACTCTTCAAATTAACTGTAGTTCATTCTGTTGTGCGCACCTCTGTATACTGAGATATTGCAATCACTGAATTGTATCTATGTGTTGTTTCGACATACCATTATGTTTATGTGCATCTACAAACACAATTGATCATCCGCATCTTGTGTTGTGTTTCCGTTTTGACTTTACACATATGTATCATATCACTCACATCATTTTGTGCACCCTCTACTATGCTACACTTTTGTCTTGGTGCATCTATCTTAGATCATCTGTGACCTTCTACGTATCATCTATAATTCTGCCTTTCTATTCTTATGCACTTGTCTCAGATAGGACTCATCATACTGTGCATATTTTGTTGTGCTACACTTATGTCTTGGTGCATCTGTCTTACATAATCTGTGACCTTCTGCATAATGTCTGTGATTTTGTCTGTATGCTCTTACACACTTGTCTCATATAAGCCTCATCATGCGTTTCCTCTTTCGTTGTGCTACTCTTTTTTCATTGCGCATCCACCTCAGAAAATCACTTCATCTCTGTACGCATCATTTCTTGTGCTGCATTTTGCACATCTGGCTCTTCTACTAGATTATGTTGTTCCAGTTCCATGAGCCATTGATACCTAAAAATTAGAATCTTGTCAAATCAAAGTGCTACCACTTTCACATCTTCAAGCTTCCTTCAACTCACCAACTTGGATTCTTATTTATACTTGTCCTACGCATACCGTGTGTCCACAAGTTGGACGTAGCATTCATTCTTCCTTGCTTCATGGTTAAGCTTAATTCATGCTTTTGCCACTTGTCATGATCTAGGCCACTGAGGTATCACACCTTGTGGGTCTTGCACATACTTGGTCCTATGCATAGTGGGTCTTGCGCACTTTGGAACCATTTCTTGTGGGGTCTTGTGCCCTTGAAGTACCATCACTTGTGGGTGTTGTGAATTCAACTTCTCTAACAGCCAATTTTTTCCACAACACTTGCATGCTTCATCAACTTGTATACTTATTCCAATTGGTGGGTCTTGCACACTTCCAAGACTTGCATACATGTCCAACCGCTACTCACTCCTAAGCCTATTGTGCACTCCCTAAACTTGTCCAACCAACTATTTTGACTTTACCTTTGAATTAGCATCATGTGTAAATGGATTGAGACTTGCGCATGTACCTTATGTACTTCTTCAAACTGGATGTACCTCTATAATATGGATGTACTTCTTACGTAGCTATTCAAACTGGATTTCATATACTTATTCAAACTATAACAAGGATACTAAATCCTCTTTGACATATGTTGACATCAATGAAAACCAAAGTTCACAAATAGTATTGTCTAACAAGATTTTCTTTTTGTTTTTTTTGAAAAATGATAAAAGAACACTCTAATTTTATCATTATGGTTGGCCCTAATAAAGAAGTCACATTAAAGATGTCGAGTGACTCTTCGACAATGGAGTGAGTTGTAAAGTTATTGAAACTCCTCCAACATTATTGCTGCAGTAAATTCAAGCCTGAGTGCCTTACAGTTTCTTCTATAATTTCATTCCAATAAGTGTTGGATAATTTTGTTTCATCTCTGCCCTTCAAAATAAAAAATTTTGAAGTTTTGAACTTTTATCTTCCCCGTGAAAAAACTTTTTGGTAACAAAGTAATCCTTCAACAATGAAGTTTTATTAAAAAAAATACCCTTCATTTATTAATGATATTTTTATTAAAGAGTTTAATTTCCAATTAAAAGAGATAACATTATTTTCTTATTAAAGAGTTTAATTTGCAATTAAAAGATAACAATAGACTCATTTAACCATGTTTTTTGTGGATCATGTACTCTAAAAATGATAAAATTGACAACCATGGGGTTCAATTTTATTATCAATGTATTTTTATGGGGGAGGCCAAAATTAGGACCACATCACTTGGGCCATTCACTTTCACTTGGCTATAAGTCGATAGCAAGAGATCACATTCTTTCAATCAATTACTAAAACTACAAGAATCATAAATTGTTACCAAGTTTTAACATAAATAAAATAAATAATTTTAGAATGTGAATGACATGGGTTAAAATATTTTAGTAACAAGAATGTTGGAAGGGCATATAAGTTGTAACTTGGAAGTATTGGAGATGTACAAAGCAACAATACCCTATTTCCATATCAAGATTCCTCTATAGGTTGTAGTCTTTGTCTAGTAACAAGTGTTAAAGAAGTTCAACATCAAAGTAATAAAAACAATTTCATGTTTAAAATAAGCAAAATAATTTCAATAAATCTTAATTTTAAATTATTATCAAATTTATCAAAAAATTGAAAAGAACAATTTACCACAATTCATAGCTACAAGTGGGCCTGAAAGCACTTTCACACTCTATAGAGAAATGAATGTGGATTCAAGTGATACGATTTCCAAAATTATATTCAATACTAGATCTTCGGTAATGAATTAATTAACAAAAATGATCGTTACATTAATATATAATTTTTTCCAAAAATATAGGATAATGTTAACTATTTCTTTATTTTTTATTAATTTTAGTTTTGTGATAAATATGTTGTGAACTGTTTTTTAATTAATTTAAATTTTGTGACAAATATATTGTAAACTAATTTAAATTTATGAATTTAAATTTACATATCAATAAAAAAAATTAATAAAATTAAATTTTTATTATTTAATAAATATTATATTTAAAACATTATAATTATTAAAATTAATGTAGACTTCAAAATGGTCACGAGTTCAAATCACCCTAGCTTACTCGTGCCCCATGCTTGCGGGCTGTGTGGGTGCACCTAGGGGTATAGTGGTAGCGGACGAGATTGGATCCCTAGACCTAGTGTCACGCGAGTACCAGCGCCTTCCCAGTTGTCGATTCCCCTAGTTTCAAAAAACAAATGTAGACTTCAAAACATTTGACCAAAATCTATTACAATATATCAATATACCGCATGAGAGGCATATATAAATATTTGACTAGGTAAACCCTAGTCACATATGAAAAAAATGTGAAATTGCAAATACCTACCAATTAATAAATTAGATTCAATTTAACTAAATTCCATCAAATTAAATCGAATCTTAGAATGACATGCATTAATATAAATTTTATATCAATTTCAGTGAAAATTCAATTGCCCAATCAAATTAAATCAACCAATTTTCTTCAATCCTATCATTGCAATTAGTTTACCTAGTTTAAAATTTAAGGAATCTTGAAATCAATTCAATGACTCACCATCATCTGCAGATTGTAGTCTTCCTGCATTACAACGGTCGCATAACTCATGTTTGAATGTTGAACTAAACCTTCTCGAGGAAGGCATGATCGAACTTGTAGATATTTTTTTTTGGGACCAAATTTTTTTTTTCTTTCTATTCATAGATTGAGTCAAAGAAACTACATAGAGTGCTTATCCCTCATATAAAGTTCAAGAAGCTTGTAACATCTACATGTACTTAAAAACTATATATCTCAGGCTACTAAACAGTTCAAAACAAAGTTCAAAAATTTGTAATGCTACCAGTTGGATCATTGTTCTTCAAATCTATAAAGAATACAAGGAGGTAGACATGGTTGTCCAGTACCAAAAATCTATGAAATATAAACCAATCCCATACATAAGGCAGAGTAAGATAAAAGCATCACTATCACATCAATATAATTGTATGTGTGCTTGGCCCATGTGTTGATTCCTGATTAATTCTTTGTAGTGCATTATACAAATGATAATCCCTCTTATTGTATTTTCGATAAATATGCTTGAAATTCATCGTGTAATATATCTGTTATATATCCATAACTTGGGATTTCCAATGATCGAAAAGAATGACATGTAGTTGATTCTTACCATTGATTTAGTCAACTATCACCATTAAGTCACCTAATACTTATAAGGTATTACCACCTCTATGGTGTGCAAAAAAAAAGTAATCCCCGCAGACTTAGGAGTTCTTCCTATGTATTCGATCTCTAACTAAACCCAAACCAAAGGAGGAAATAATGCTCCACTAACAAAAGCAGATAAATCCTAGCACCACATGACCCCCTTTGTGAGGCACTATCGAAAAACCCGATGGGAGTCTAATCCAGTTTCAAAGTCTATTGATGGCTCTGTGGATGAGCATTGTAAAGGTTCAAATTGAAACTACAGGCTGAGCCTAAATGGAAATGGAAATTTTAAAAATCTCAATTCATGCTTCCGCCACTTGTCATGATCTACACCACTAAGGTATCACACCTTGTGGTTCTTGGAAATACTTGGTCCTATGCATAGTGGGTATTGCGCACTTTGGAAACATTTCCTGTGGGGTCTTGTGCCCTTGAAGTACCATCACTTGTGGGCATTGTCAATTCGACTTCTCTAATGACCACTTTCTTCCACGACACTTGCGTGCTTCATCAACGTGTATACTTCTTCTGATTGGTGGGTCTTGCGCACTTCCATGACTTGCATACATGTCCAACCGCTACTCGCTCCCAAGCCTCTTGTGCCCTCCTGCAACTTTCCCAACCAACTATTTTGACATTACCTTTGAAGCATCATGTGTAAATGGATTGAGACTTGCGCATGTACCTTATGTACTTCTTCAAACTAGATGTTCCTCTCCAATCGAGATGTACTTCTTATGTAGCTCTTCAAACTGGATTTCATATACTTATTCAAACTGACACAAGGATAATAAATCCTCTTTGAAATCAATTGAAATCAGTTGACATCAATGACAACCAAAGTTAACAAATACGATCGTCTTATAAGATTTTTTTTTTTTTAACGATAAAAGAACACTATGATTTTATCATTATGGTTGGCCCTAATAAAGAAGCCACATTAAATATGCCGAGCGACTCTTAGACAATGGAATGAGTTGTAAATTTATTGAAACTGCTCCAACATTTTTTCCACAATAAATTCAAGCCTGACTTCCTTATAGTTTCTTCTATAATTTCATTACAATCAATGTTGGAATTTTGTTTCATCTCTGCCCTTCAAAATAATCTTTTTTGACGTTTTGAACTTTTATCTTCTGTTGGGACTGTGCTTTTCCTGGACTGACCCGGGTTGGCTAAGTTACTTCACAACAACAACAAAACCCCTTTTCACCTACCCTTTCGGCAACAACTTGTGAATAGGCTAAAGTATCACCCGAGGCAAAGATGGTTGGTTATAGAATCAGGTTTCAGCAACAATGGTGATGCACGGATGCTCTATGTGAGTTTATTGTAATGCATTCCTTGTTTAACAGGTACTTAGCATAACAATACCAATATGTAACTGTGCACTTCATAGTTAACAACAACCTATAGACTACGTTGAATCACTGTTGTATTTACCTAGATAGATACGCATTTACCATACTTAGCATTACTTATCAAGATTCATATACATGTATTCTGCTACTTAACATGTGATTTCCCTTAACATTCTTATGAAAGCAAATACATAAACATATCATATCATGAACACAACACTTAACACATTCACACATATATAACACATGGATTTACATGGTTCACCCCCCACATGGGAGCTACGTCCACGGTAACTGTTCTTATATTACTTGGAAGGGGTAATAGTTCCAGTCTGTGCACTCATGTGCAGACTCTTCTCTACAATAGACTTATGTGCACATAGCTACAGAGTCTTTCTCTCTCAAATCTATAATGTCTCTCTAAGACCAACATCTAACCCTTCCTTATACAAAATTGCCCTTTTATAGATTTACCTGAGGGTCACATATTACAGTAACTATGGTCCAACCCCCATGGTACCCTTAAACAAAAACTTTCACAGCTCTCCTCCTGACCACACTTTTTCTTTACTTTGTTTACTCAGTTTTACTTTTGTGCCGCTTCTTCATGCTCCGCTTCTTCTAACAGTGCAGTCTGACCGCGCGGCTCTGACTGTACCGTGGCACGTCCTTTACACCATTCCTCTTCTTTACTTATGTTCTGGTAGCTGTCATTTTGTCGCTTAACTCTTAACTCCTTCAACTACCTCTAGTCGTCCTTAGTACTCTTTCTTTACTAAGAAGGCAGGTCCTATCCTATCACTTTAGTGCGCTCCATACCCTCCTCCTAGGAATTGCGGAGTTGCTTCTCCCCAAAACTAGATGACGTTAAGCCTCACCTAATTGTACTTCCATATTCAAAACTATTGTACTTGGGCCACACCCAATAGGCCCCTCACACTTACATGTGGCTTGCCCCTTAGCAACTTTCAACGGGTTTCCTTGACTGTGCATCACTCAGGATGTTTGTCTTCGCAAGAAGTTCTTGAAAAGTTGCGATCAACTTCGCAACTGCATCCGTTGTCTCTTTCTCAAATTCCTTGATTGTTTCGAGCATCATTGCTGAGATGGTTTCTTGCATCTGGCCTTTGAAAGTACTCTTTGTTGTGCGGAGTTCTTGCAATCTCTCCTCAATCTCTTCAGAGAGTGCCAATGCTTCTTCTTGCATAGGTTGTAACCTCAACGAAGTTTTAGCTTCCTTCTGCCTTAGTTCCTTCTGAAGCTCTCTCGTCTCTATGAACTTCTGAATCCTTTTCCTTGGAGGAAAATCCTTCATGGCCAGGGTCACAGCATCAAGGTCCTTTTGCCTCTGCTGGAATTCTTCCAGAATCTAATTCTGTAGTTTGGGATTCTCTTACAATGTTGCCCAAACCTTGGTTACTTCATCTAGTAGGTCTTGACACCTCACAAATTCTGCGGAAATGTTATCATTTGATGTTCTCAGTTGCTCTTGCTTCCTTCACTTCTGGCAGAGTGCCAGGTTGTTTCCGTCATTCTAAATCAACAATTTTTTCCTTGTACCCAATCTCCATATCTACCATTTCTGCTTTGATATTATCCATGGCAACGCCAATATTGAGGATGTTGGCTTCTACTTTTGGCTCCTCTTGGCAATCTGGGATCCTTGCGCAGACTTCTGCCATGGTTTTCTTGAGCCTTTCTTTCTTCTCCTCAGCCCTTGGAGATCATTTTTTTCTGCATACATTCATTTTTCAACTCCTTATAATTATATTCCAGCTTGAGATGCTAGTTATATGAAATCATGTCCCTATCTTGGATTTCTTCTACAACCTGCATATGAAAATTATGTAGTCTCTCAATAGGCATCATTCCAACATTGATATCCATATGTGCAAGCTTCTTCACACCTTCAGTTAGTTCGTCAGATGAGAATATGACATTCATCAGCTCAATGCGAATTAAGATGGGTCTCAAGTTCAATGCAGGCGCATCTCGTTTCCTTCTTTGACTTGACTCCCTTAATCTACCTTCGGAGTCTGATTTCCTTACCAAGTCTCTATGGACTTGTTATACTCTAGCGACCATGCTTTTCAATTCTGCGATGCTCTCCATCATAGTCGCTTCGAGTTCCTATTGCTTGTTGTCCTTATCGGCGAGCATCTCTTGAAGGTGCGCATAGACTCGGTCTGCAGTGCATTCATAGTCAGCTTCATGTAGCTGTGCATCGAGCGGTGGTTTATTTTCTTTTTGCTTCTTTCTTGGTGAACTCTCCAGCACGGTTGTGTTGGGATTCTTTCTTTTCTCACCTGCTGGAAAATCAACAGTTGTTGTTGTTCTTGACCTTGATATTGTGCCTTCCCTTGACTAATTGTTTTCTCTTTCTCTTGGTCCTAGGTGTCCTTTTCAGTTCCACTCTCCTCTGATGTAGTGACCAAGTTCATTGGTGCATCAATATCCCATTCTGGAGGCCAATCTTCAAGGATCAGATCTATCTTTTGCGCATCCAACTGGTATTTCCCCTTGTACCAGCCTCGATTCAATGGTAGTCTCAGCTGAATAAAAATAAAGTGCAAGTCCTCCTTGAATCGCATCTTGCAGATATATGTTGATGTTACCTCTTTTGGGATACGTGAAGTAGACTTGATTACTTCACATAACTGCTCAAAATATGTGAAGAACTGCGCATTGTTCAGTCTCTGTCTAGCTTGCTTTGTATTGGCCCACATGTTCAGATATTTGGGTCCTTGGCAGTCTACTCCGAACACTGGTACATTATGTTGATGCTTAGGCTCTTTCCAGCCTACAAACGCGATAAAAATAACAACCATCTAAAGTGAAATGGTCGTCCTTTGTCTTGAGTCTCTGCAACATCATCTAGGAATTCGTTCAGGAGGTAACCTTCCCAATTGTACTGAATTCCTTCTTTTTCCTTCGTATCTAAGGAAATCGCAGCGGCCCACACCTCATTCGGTTTGCATTTCTTGACAATGTTTCCTACAAGTAATTGAACTGTGAACCTTGTGGCAAAATCCTGAATTTGACTTGATTGATAGCCACGGGATCCTTTGAATAAACCGAATTCAGTGTTCATTCTTTTTGTAATCTCCTTATCCTTGTCCTTTCCTACAAACTCTGTTGTAGGGTCAGCTCCTCTTTTACTCAAATGCGTAATCTAATAGATAAGGTCTATATTGATGGCAATCTTGTGGTCTAACCACAAGTATCCCTAGTGTGTACATGACACTAGTGTGCGCACAACTGTTGTATGCTCATGGCTTATGTCGAAGTGCAGGATTCTCAACAAATTAAGCAGTTTGGATGGCTACAACAGTGCAATCCAGTCTTGTGCGTGAATCACCGATCGCTTCATGATTGGATCCTATTTCCTGCACATATACTGATATGGCTGAAACTATGGGTACTTAGCTTCATGCAGCAAGTCATAATCCATGAATTTGCATTCTGGAATTGTGCCTAGCAAATTCTCTTGTTCACGCACATGGCTCAACATGGGCGGTAGTGGAATTTCATACTGTGGATTTTTCTTCAATATCACCTCTGGTGCACCCTCTTTCCTTGGTGGAATGTACTCAAGTACCAATAATATGGGTCTTTTGTGGAATTGCTCTGGCAGTTATTGCTTCGGTTTTTCTGAGGCCTTCAGCATTTCTTGCTCAGTATCCCTTTGCTTTCCTTTCTGCTGCTTCTCTGGTTTGTTTCACAGTGAAGCTCTAGAAGTTCCACCTTTTTCTGGGGTTGCTTTCTGTGTGGATGTATTCATGACTCCTTCTTAGCTAGAGTGTTGGAATTCCTTTAAAATTTCATCTAAGCTTCCTTTCTCTGACATACACTATTGAATGACACTTTCTCTTTAATTGGTAATTGATCAGAAATTACTCTTGGTAAAAATTCAAACTTATGGTAAAACCAATAACTATGCGGTCTTTAATTTTTATAGGCATAGCTTTTACCAAGCCGTGCCCAAAAATGGTTAGTTTTAACATTTAATGCCTTGTCCATTGGAGAAATCTTCGCTGAGATCTCGGTCCTTTTTATTCATTAAATGTGTCTTAACGGACAAATATTCCTTAATAGTGGAAAAATCCAGTTTCCAAAATTATTGTATAATGGCTAGTTTTTGAATCAAGATTGTAACGGCTAGTTTTCTCTAGCTTCACTGTCAGTTAATGAGTGGCGAGGTTTACTTCACATTTCCCTTCTTGCTGACTGAACCTCGCAGTGCTACTTTTCTTTTCTTCTTCTTTTTTCATGACTTCGCAACACATCTTCCTTCATTGTAGAACTATGCATTTCTATCAAATCTATGTGCAAGCTCTTCCCTCTGTTTTTAGTGTCCAATTTCAACTACACTTGACACCTAAAACATTCTTGCAATGTTTAATTGTTGGTTATAGGAGTAGGGACATCCCTGTAAGGCTTTAGTCTACTCCAATTAACAAGACCTTGTATATATTCTCCAAGAAATGTTGCTAACTAGACTGCTCCTCCATTAGTAACATGTTTGACAATGTATGGCCCTAACCAATGCATTATGAATTTTCCAGGAAAATTCATAAATTTGATATCATATAGGAGGGAAAGGTCTCCTACCTGGAAGAATTTGTGTTTGATGTGTTTATCGTGCCATATCTTTTATCTATCCTTCTGAACTTGTTGATGGAAACCTGCAATGAAGCAGTCTTCCTCCAATCCAATCAGCTGTAATAGTCTTTCATCTATTGTTTCACTATTAGCCATATCTGTGAATGTTGCAATTCTCAAGCTTGGTACTATGTATTCCATAGGTATGATAGCTTCATGTCCATATAATAATCTAAAATGTGTATGTCCGGTCAACTTTTTAAAAGTTGTTCTATATGCCCATAATACTGTTGGAATTATGAGATCCCAATCACCCCTGTTTGTATTGCATACTTGGGTCAATGCATTATCCAATACTTTATTAAAGGATTGTATAGTGCCATTAGCTTGTGGATGATATGGTGTGCTCTTATGATGGAATATCTAAAATTATTTTGTTAAGGCCTCAATAGTTCTGTTCAGGAAATGGGTTCCCTGATCATTTATTAGAATTTTTGGACATCCAAACCTTGTCATAATGTTCTAAAAAATGAAATGCGTGACTGTATATCCGCTACAGTCCTTCATTGGTTTTGCCTCTACCCATCTGGTTAGATAATCTATAGCTGTGATGATATATCTCGAACTAGTTCTCTTCCCTGGTGGATCAATAGGTCCTACAAAGTAATTAGCCCATTTATCAAATGCTTGCAAATTCAACGGTGGCATTAATGGCATCTCATCTCTATGAGATGGTATTCTTGTTCTGTAACATACATTGCAACTCTGGAAATGTTCTTTTGAGTCTTTGTGTATCATAGGCCACCATAGTCCTGATCTCAATATTTTCTGTGCAGTAGCTCTTCCTGCGTAATGGCCTCCAGATACTCCCGAATGTGCTTCAGAAAGTATCATCGGTTTCTCATGTTCTAATACACATCTTCGCAATACTTCGTCCGATCCCAATTTGTATAATTTCCCGGTAATTATAGTAAAGTCAACTCATCTTACTACTAACTGTTTCTTCGGCTGCATAGTAAATTCGGTAGGTGCTAGACCTATAGTCAGGAATTCTACAATATCCCTGAAGTATTCATATTCTATGTGGATAGAAAACAACTGCGCATCTGGTATACTATCCTCCAAATTAGTAGGTTCTTCTCCTAACTCGATTCTTGACAGGTGTTCATGTCCTGCATTCAATCTTCTTGGCTTCACAATGATTTCAAAGTCATACTCCTGAAACAGTAAGATCCATCTACATATTCTTCCCCTTAACATTGGTTTATTGACCAAGTATTTCAAAGTTGAATGGTCTTTGAACATACAAAAATGCGAACCTAATAGATAGTGTCTAAATTTCTGCAATGCGTACACCATAGCTAAGTCTTCCCTTTCTCTTGTGGTATAATTTTTTTTTCTGCTGAAGATAGCTTTCTTCTTGAAAATTCAATGGGATGATCGAAGTCTCCCTCACCTTGTTGTGCTAGTACAATGCCAAGTGCTATAGATGAAGCATCTACGTGTACGTGAAATGGTTTATTACAATCAGGAAAGACTAGAATAGGCGATGTAACCATTTTCTCTTTCAACGTGTCTAACCCTTTTTGGAAATCTTTTGTCCAATTGTACTTTGCTTCTTTCTTCAGTAGTTTCTCCATAGGCACAGTTATCTGTGCATATCCTTTAATGATTTTTTTGTAGTACCATGTGTGTCCCAATGTAGTGCATAATTGCTTAACTGAATTAGACGCTGGAAGGTTTACTATGATTTCTATCTTTGTTGGATCAACAATCAACCCTTGTTGACATACTATGTGTCCTAGTAAAATACCGTAGGGAACACAGAAGTTGAATTTCTTCAAATTCAAGGAAATCTGATATTGTCTACACTTTTCTAGCATCATCCTTAAGTTCGCATGATGGTTCTTCAAAAGGACAAATATTATCCAATCATCAAAATAAACTTCTAAAAATTTATGGATGTAATCTTTAAATGCAGCTACAACCACTCTTGGAAAAATAACAGGTGCATTGTTCAATCCAAAAAGCATAACAGTGTACTGAAATGATCCCCATTTAGTAGCAAATGTACTCTTGTGTCTTTCCTCTATAGCAATTATCATCTGATGGTAGCCAGAAAATCCATCAATGAAAAAGTATGCCTCATTTCCACCTATGTTATCTATCACTTCATCTGTGAATGGAGTGGTGAATGGGTCATGTAAATATGCATCATTCAGTTTTCTAAGATCCACACAAATTCTAATTTCACCTTTAGGTTTCTTGTCTTGAATTACCATGGGACTTATCCATTCTGATTCTTCTATTGGTTCAATAATTCCTACTTCTAGAATTTTGTCAATTTTTGCTTTCACTCTTTCTTTATATTTGGGGTTCAATATATAGGGTCTTTGCTTAATAGGCTTCGCATAAAGCTTGAGAGGTATGTTCATAACTCCCAAGTCACCTAAAATGCCTTTCATTTCAAAAAATTGGTAGGGAATAAATCTTGATAATCACGCAGTAAGTCTGCGATTTGTTCTACTGTTTCTTCATCCCAATAATCTCCAATAGAAGCAAAATTTGGTTCTTCATTGGTGCTAATATCGATATTTCTATTCTTAATAGGACTTCTCATCTCTGGTATTTATAACTCAGGTCCTTGGACATCATGATTTGCTTTGGATTCAGGTATGTTCACATCGCGTGGATCTTCGTCTTCATCTTCATTTAATGCGAAGCTATAACATTCCAGTGCATGTTCCAACTGTATTTCTCAATCTGGTTTCTTTTTCACAGGTAACGGGATATCATCAAATACCTTCTTTTTAATGATCTGTAAAGCCTCATTGATGATCAAACAGTCATCCTCAAAAATTGAAAGTTGCTTGAAAGTTCTTAATCATAATGTGCCAATCTGTTGTGCCTCTGCGAAGTTTTGCTTTGGTATACCATTTCTTTGGGATTTGATCCAATGTGTGTATGAACATATGAACCCATTCTGTCTTTGGTATATGTATCCATGCCTTTAAGCAAGATTCTATATGGTCTCTCAGATCTATCTATCCATTTCATTTTTCTTGTACAACCTCAGTTTTTTCAGCAAATCTAATCTCCATTAAGTACTTACATTCTTCCCATGTGTTCAGGTTCTCTTTATGCACGGTCCACCACCTAGGAGATTTGGTGCGCAGTGCTATATCCAAAGCTGGTAGCTTACGTTCATCTGAAACTAATGCTAAATATTCCTGAATAAATTCATGGATGTTACCCAAACCATCATAAGTAAGAATTGGACTTACCTCTGTTCCAATCCAACGCAGTGACTTTGTTATCTTCGCACATCGTCTAGCTGATACTTCATGCCCTCTGTTCTGCCAGTTCTCCAATCCTGTGTCTGATTCTGATACAAAAGAACTATCACATCTCCAGTTCAATGTTCCATCATATGTAGGGTTAATATAATCTGCTTGATTTACTTTCATCTTATAGATATTATCAAGTTCTTGAGATCTAATTCTTCTCGTACTAGTTCAACATACCTCGTTCCTTGTGAAGGATCCAGGGGTGCGATAACCCTGATATCCGGTCCTTCAAATATCATTTTGTTTCTTTAAGTTGATAATTGCAAGGTTATCAATTTCCCAGTCAATCCCCAATAATGTTGGATATGGACTATTATCGTCTATGATTTCAATAACCTCGAAGTATGCTTTACTTCACACTCCATCAATATCAACAGGAATGCTTGATAGCCTCCCAAAAGGTATAACCTTTTGCTGGTTAGCTAGTCTCAATTGTATAGGTGACCAAGATAGATTTGGATTTCCCATTTATTCCCATGTTTTCTTTGTCAGGACGTTCACTTCTGAACCCAGATCAAGAATGACCTGGTTCATTTCAAAGTCTCCAATATGTACATTCAACCTCATTTCTCTTCCTTTCCTTCTATGGATCTTGATATGATGAATGGCTCTTTGTGCATCATTTACCGTACCACGTTGTTCATAGTGTCCCAATATGTTCTCCAATTCTACTAAGGCATTTTCATGTCTTATCAGATTTATGCAGCTCTATATAAACTATGTGATAGGACTTATCTGTTCTGGCGAAGTTCATGATCCATCATACGAAGTCGACATATCCCATACATGTGTGTAATCACTTCGCAACTGGATTCTTGTACTTGAAGGTTCTGAATCCTGGGAGCCTTTTCTTGCTTCCATGAAGACTTATTTTTCTTTGTTAGGGTTAAATACACAAATTTTTCCTACTTCTTTTCTTATCCAAGCCCCCTCAGTAGGCTTTGGTTTATTTGTGTGATCATCAGAATTCGAAGCTTCATTCGTCCTATTGTTTCCTGTCAAAGCTCCACTTCGTGTCACAACATGGATGTTGCAATCTTGATTTATTTTCTCAGCTACGATCATTTGAATATTCTGGTTCTTTCCTTCTGGTCTCTTTTTTTTGCATTTTTCCTAGCAAAATGGGACATGATTCAATGATATGGACAAATGACTTACAATACTTACAAAGTAGTGCATGGGTTCTGACAGTCTCTGGCTAAGTGTCTTGGTTGAGCGCAGTTATAGAAAAAAATATGACCTCTTCCTCGTCCTTGGCCAGTGTTTCTTCCTCTTCCTCTGAATCCACCACGTCCTATGTATGTTCCTTGATCATACTGCACATTTTCATTATTGTTATGAGGTTCTCCCTGGACTCTGTAACATCATGCTTTCTTTCTATCATGAGGTCATATTCTCTACAGTTATTATCATCATGGCCAACCGATTTACAAAATGTGCAGTACAGATTCTTGGGTGTCTGTACATACTTCGGAAGTAGGTAACATTCCTCTGGGTGATGTCCTCTACATCGAAAAATCTCACACCATGGTAACTAGTTTTGGTTTAATGGGTTCGATGATCCACTAGTGATTAATCTCGAAATACAGGATAATGTTCCTTGGAATTTCCTTCTCCTTTGCATTTAGTACACCAAACCTCTTCTCTAACTTATTTTCCTTTCTTCATATCTTGGAGCCATAATATCAGGTTTCCTAGCTGTGTTTGTATCTGTACCATGCCTGTGCTATTTTATCCTATAGGCGAAGCTTCTAGTTTCATCGCAATTTCTAATGCCTCTGTTTGCGAAGAAACCTTTTGTTGCATCAATGGTAATCTAATGTGGGGCAATAGCACAGCTATGAACCATTCTTGATGTTGTTGCGGTGTTATATCAAAACTAACTTGATCTAACAAGGCTTTGAATTTCTAGTCAAATTCCCACATAGTCTCATTAGGTTTCTGTTTTATTTCTTTTAGCTCTGTAATACATTGAGATTCTGATTTAGGCTTCTTAAATTCTCTAATCAACGTAGTTCTGATTTCTGCGAATGTTTTGTTCTGTCCAACATAATATTTCATGAACCATGTCAAAGCTTTGTCTCTGAATGTTGTAACTAGTTGTGCTTGTTTTACAACATCATCTTGTACTTGCTTAACGTTCCATATAGCATCACAGAGAAACCAATGTTGTTCTAGATCTTCTCGACCGGTTCCTTTAAAAACATGTAGCTTTATATCGTCTGTCATTCTTCTTCTAGGAGATGTAGTGTTTTGAGATGATGAAGGTGTACCACTACTTGACTAGTTTTGAGTGTTTGCTCCTTTAGTATTGCTACTACTAGTGTTTTGTAGACTAGTAATATTTCTTTCCTCAACTATGAGTTTACGCAGAGTGATAGGATGATAGCCAGTGTGTCTAGGTTCTGTTTCACTTTCAGAATCAACTTGAGATGAGTTTATATCACTTCCTAACTCTGTTTCTTGGAATGTGTGAGGTTCAGCTTCACGAGACCTCTTTCTACTACTAAATTTATATATTTTTCCACTACTCCAAATACCAAAGTCTTCATCTGTATCACTATCTGTGTTTCTGAACATTACATACTCAAACCCTAAGAATATGATTGCATTCTTAAGACACCTTTTTCAGCTAATAGCATTTCAATGCATAAATTTAGGTTTTTCAGGTATTTACCTCTAAATCCTTGGAAGAAATGTCCTTCTGTTGCACTGTAAGACTTCAACGTGTCCATAGAAAACTCTGTAACGTATCCTTCCAGTACACTATCCAACCAAAATTCTACTGCTCTTGAAATTTGATTATCAGTCCCTTTAAGCGTCTAAATCAACTCTGGATTTAAAACTGTAGGTTCTCCACCCTGGAAACAGTTTTTTCGTTATGCTAGCCTTGATATCCACTCATGTAGCTCATTAGCAAAACATGCGAAGAAAATTGCATGCAAGTCATTGAATATATACCTCTGCAACTATTGTTCTATGGTAAGATGTGGATGTTTGTTTTCTTTCGTCGCAAACTCACTTGTTGTCTGGCTCACCCAGTTCTGTATTTCTTTTCTCTTTGGATTCCACATTAACATAGCACATCACTAGTTCTATCCCGGCAACGGAACCATTTGTTGGCACCGCGCTTTTCCTAGACTGACCCGGGTTGGTGAAGTTACTTCGCAGCAACAACAAAACCCCTTTTCACCGGCTCTTTCATCATCAACCTGCAAACAGGCTGAATTCTTACCCGAGGCGAAGATGGGTGATTACAGAATTAGGTTTATGAAACCTTGGTGATGTACGGATGATCTATGTGAGTTTCTTGCAATGCATTCCTTTTTTAACATGTACTTAGCATAACAATACCAATATGTAACTATGCACTTCGTAGTTATCAACAACCTACAGACTATGTTGAATCACCGTTGTCTTTACCTAGATAGCTACGCATTTACCATACTTAGCATTACTTCTCAAGATTCATATACATGTATTCTTCTACTTAACATGTGATTTCCCTTAACATTATTATGAAAGAAAATACATAAACATATCATACCATGAACACAACACTTAACACATTCACACATATATAACACATGGATTTACGTGGTTCACCCCCCAGATGGGAGCTACGTCCACGGGAAGTGTTCTTACATTACTTGGAAGGGGTAACAGTTCCAGTCTGCGCACTCAGATGCAGACTCTTCTCTACAATAGACTTCTGCGCACACAGTTGCAGAGTCTTTCTCTCTCATATCTCTAATGTCTCTCTCAGACCAACATCTAACCCTTCCCTATATAAAATTTCCCTTTTTATAGATGTCCCCGAGGGTCACATATTACAATAACTATGGGAAAACCCCCATAGTACCCTTAATCCCAAAATGTCGTGGTTCTCCTGCTGACCACGCTTTGTCTTTACTTCGATGTACTCTGTTGTCCTTTTGCGCTGCTTCTTCAGGATCTAACGCTTCTTCTAAAAATGCAGTCTAACCGCGCGGCTCAGACTATACCATGGCGCGTCCTTTACACCATTCCACTTCTTTACTTTTGTTCCTATAGCTATCATTCCACCACTTAACTCTTAACTTCTTCAACTACCTCTGTCCGTCCTTTGTACTTTGTCTTTAATAAGGAGGTAGGTCATGTCCTGTCACTTCAGCGCGCTCCATAACCTCCTCCCGGGAATTGCAGAGTTGCTTCTCCCCAAAACAGGATTATGTCAAGCCTCACCTAACTGTACTTCCGTCATCAAAACTGTTGTACTTGGGCCACACCCAGCATCTTCCCTGTCAAAAAAAAATTTGGTAACAAAATAATACTTCAACAATGAAGTTCTATTAAAAGAAATACCCTTTGTTTATTAAAGAAAAATTTATTAAAGAGTTTAATTTCCAATTAAAAGAGATAACATTATTTTCTTATTAAAGAGTTTAATTTGCAATTAAAAGATAACAATAGACTCATTTAACCATGTTTTGTGTGGATCATGTACTCTAAAAATGATAAAATTGACAACCACGGGGTTCAATTTTATTATCAATGTATTTTTTTTTTTGGGGGGGGGGGCAAAATTAGGACCACACCAATTGCTACTTTCTTCTTTGGGCCATTCACTTTCACTTGGCTATAAGTCGATAGCAAGAGATCACATTGTTTCAATCAATTACTAAAACTACAAGAATCATAAATTGTTACCAAGTTTTAACATAAATAAAACAAATAATTTTAGAATGTGAATAACATGCATTAAAATCTTTTAGTAACAAGAATGTTGGAAGGACGTATAAGTTGTAACTTGAAGTATTGGAGCTGTACAAAGTAACAAAACCCTATTTCCATATCAAGATTCCTATATAATTTGTAGTCTTTGTCTAGTAACAAGTGTTAAAGGAATTCAACATCAAAGTAATAAAAACAATTTCATGTTTAAAATAAACAAAATAATTTCATTAAATCTTAATTTTAAATTATTATCAAATTTAACAAAAAATTGAAAAGAACATATTACCACAATTCATAGTTACAAGTCGTGAAAGCACTTTCACATTCTATGGAGAAATGAATGTGGATTCAAGTGATACGATTGCCAAAATTTTAGTCAAGACTAGATCTTCGGTAATGAATTTACAAAAATAATCTAAATTTTCAAAAATACATTATAATGTTAACTATTTCTTTATTTCTTTATTTTTAATTAATTTTAGTTTTGTGATAAATATGTTGTGAACTGTTTTTCAATTAATTTAAATTTTGTGACAACTATATTGTAAGCTAATTTAAATTTATGAATTTAAATTTACGTATCAATAAAAAAATATTTAATAAAATTAAATTTTTATTATTTAACAATTTAATTTAATAAATTATATATTTAAAAAATTATAATTATTAAAATTAATGTAGATTTCAAAAAATTTGAGCAAAATCTATTACAATATATCAATATAGTGCATGAGAGGAATATATAAATATTTGACGAGGTAAACCCTAGTCACTTATGAAAAAATGTGAAATTACAAATACCTACCAATTAATAAATTAGATTTAGTTTAACTAAATTCCATCAAATTAAATCGAATCTTAGAATGACATGTGTTAATATAAATTTTATATCAATTTCAGTGAAAAGTCAATTGCCCAATCAAATTAAATCAACCAATTTTCTTCAATCCTATCATTGCAATTAGTTTACCTAGCTTAAAATTTAAGGAATCTTGAAATCAAGTCAATGAATCAGCATAATCTGCACATTGTAGTCTTCCTGCATTACAACGGTCGCATAACTCGCGTTTGAATGTTGAACTAAACCATCTCGAGGAAGGCATGATAGAACTTGTAGAGATATTTTATTTTGACCGAATTTTTTTTTCTTGCTATTCATAGATTAAATCAAAGAAACTACATAGAGTGCTTATCCCTCATATAAAGTTCACAAAGCTTGTAACATCTACATGTACTTAAAAACTATATATCTCAAGCTACTAAACAGTTCAAAAACAAATTTCAAAAAATTGTAATGCTACCAACTGTTCGGATATCCACATCATCTATTTCAGGATACATCATCTATTTCAGGATCCTGCATGATCTATTTCAGGATATGCAGAATCTAGGGTTTTGCATGCACTTGCATGCATCCCAGTCACCAGTTTGATGCCTCCAGCACCTTATCCACCTTCTTCTAGCACCCGGGAGCCACTTACTACAGAGTTTTAGCCCTCCTAAGCTGAAAGGCGCCCTCTTCTCACCTACTGCCAGAGAAGGGCGCACTTGTTCACCTAACACTGCAGATTCACTTCAGTTACATTCAGTTAGCTCCGATTCTCCCTGATTTGAGGCTAGTTTCACTCCCGACTGACTGTTTCACCTCCGATTGACCTCCAGTTTTATTAGGTGACTTGTTCTGACTTCAGTTAGCCTCCCATGCGCCCCCACTGAGCCTCCAGATCCTATATCAGTGCTACACACTTCAGTTACATTTATTATACTCAGTTAGACTCAGATTGACACCTGGATGACTGGTTGTTGTGATTGATGAGCACCACCGATGATTGATGAGGACTCCTAGACAGAGTCAAGCTACTCCATTTCAGTGATTCGAATGACCTCCTTAGGCAATTCGAATTGCTCTGTCATTGTGATAGTTTGTATTGTAATTCATTCACCCTTTCTGGGATAGAGAGCACTGCTGCATGTTTTGCACAGTTTTGCACCATATTTTCTATGTTCATCTGTTGTGATTGATTTACTTGTTCATTAGATCTGCTGTGACTAATTTTACATGGTATCAGAGCCATTGCAGGGACAAGATCTCTTTTCTACAGGTGTTTATACAAGAAGATTTGACTGAATTGCTAAAAATTGCAAAATTTTTGGCATGAGATATCTCAAGGGAATTCACTCCTGTGCATGCAAAGCTTGAAAAATATTCCAATACGACTCCAGAAGCTTGAGTTACCACATAATTCCTGGATCTGATACATTGGACCTATTCAACATTGCTTGAAATCCAATCCCAGGTGTGATGCAACTCTCAAAGGGTGGATTGTTCGACCTTATTGTGGTTGTTTTGATGTGATTTGCAGGTTTATTGTCTCCTCCAATTGCACTCGCTATCTTCTGCATGCAAGCCTTTCTACAGCAATTGCATTCGCTATAGTCTGCATGCAAGCTTCCTCTTCATCAGTTGACTCAATCCTTGCAATGGAATACTCTTCTTCAAAGCCTATCCTCACCCCATTCAATTATTTTGATTGGAAAGATGATATGGAGATCATATTACGTTCAAAACGTTACTACCGAGTCACTCTTGGTCTTGAATTGGAGCCAAACAATGTATCAGATCGAACCAAACACTACAACAAGCTTGATGAAGCTTATGGTCTTCTTTGTCTCTCCATCTCCAAGGATCTTCACTTCCATCTCAGCGGATTGAAGACTCCAAAAGCCATATGGGAGCAACTTGAAACACTATTCGGCAAGCAGGATGAGCTTAGGGCTTTTCAATTAGAGAATGAATTGATTGGCCTTAATCCTGAGAATTTCGAGACCATCAATGAATTCTTCACAAAATTCAAGAACTTGAACTTGCAATTGAAGAACAGTGGTGTTATCAAAGAGGATAAACAGTTGATCCTCTCCATTCTAAGCAAGCTTGGGAAAGATTATTCGGTATTTGTCTCTACTTTCAATTCCGGTCGGCTAACTACCCCGAATTGGAAGATGCCTACCTTGAATGCCTTCATTGAGTCCGTTACGAAAGAGCATGACAAGTTGATTCAAATGGGGTCCATAAGATCCAAAGATTCAGCCCTATTTGTTCAAGGACCCAAGATCTCGAATGGTAAAGGAAAGCTAAAGAAGGAGAAGCCCAAATTCGAGCCTCACAAGCAAAAAGACAAAGGCAAGCAAATGGATGCACCATCCAGTTCGAAATCCAAGCAAAAGGGCAAAGAAGGTAACGAAAAATCTAAATGTACTTATTGTAACCGTGGCTTTCATCCCGAAAGTTCATGTATGAAGAAGACAATAGATCAAATGGCCCTCCTTTTGGAAAAGAACAACATAACCCTTCCTGACGGTGCAAAAAAGAAGGATCGGAATGACGATCATGAAAGAGGACAAGCACTCATGGCAACGGTTTCGAAGCCCACTACTCTCTTGATAGATTCGGGTGCATCAAATCATATGGCTGCAAATATTGATTCTTTTTCCTCATTCGATCCAAACAGCTCCATCCCCATCCATTTGGGAGATGACTCAAAAATTTCTTCAAAGGGCAAAGGTACGATTCATGTAGAACATGGATGCTTTCAGAATGTTCTCTATGTGCCTTCCTTAGCTTCGAATCTCCTTTCTGTGTATCAAATGACACATACCGGTGATCCAAAGAAAGTCACATTCAGCCCTAATACAGTTGAAATTTCTGATATCAAAAGTGGAAAACTAGTTGCGGTTGGAAAGGCAAACCACACTGCAAAATGTTATGAGTTTTCGCACTTTATTCCGCTTGCAAAGCCCACTGCTCTTCGCACACATGGTAATGAGGTTAGTAGGCTTTGGCATGAAATATTTGGACATCTAAATTATAATTACTTGCTTCTGCTATCAAATAAATCCATGGTAGATGGGCTTCCACAACTCCGTTCCTCGAAGGGAATATGCACTGGTTTCATTATTGGGAAGCACCCCGAGCACAGATTCGACCGCGGCAAGGCTAGCAGAGCCTCTACTATTTTGGGATTGATCCATTCTGATATCAGTGGTCCGCTGCCCCATATGTCATTAAATGGTTCAAGGTATGTTTTGACATTTATTGACGATTTTTCCCGCTTTACATGGGTATTCTTTCTCAAAAACAAGTCAGAAGTGCTTGGAAAATTCAAGGATTTTAAGGCTTCTGTTGAGACCACCACTGAGAGCAAGATCAAAGCTCTTAGATATGATAATGGTGGGGAATATATCAAGTCCGAGTTTCTGCAACTTTGTGCCCAAAGCGGAATCAAGATCCAACATACAGTTCCCTACACACCCCAGCAGAACGGTGTAGCGGAAAGGAAAAAACCGGTCACTGAAAGAGATGGCTACATGCATGATTGAATCGAAAGGTTTGGCTGCAAATATTTGGGCTGAAGCAATCAATGTTGCTGCATATATACAGAACCGTGTTCCACATTCATCCGTGAAAGGTATGACTCATTTCGAAGCATTCTTTGGTCACAAACCGGATGTGTCAAATTTGAGAGTTTTTGGCTCTACTGCATGGGCTAGAATTCCTTCTGAGAAGAGACGAGCTTTGGATCCACAAAGTATCGAGTGCATATTGATAGGATATGGGGAAGAATCAAAAGCATATAAACTCATGGATATCAGATCTAAAAAGATATTCATAGAGCGCAGTGTGCAGTTTGAAGAACCGCTTCAAGAATTGCAACTAGTTGAGGAGAAAACTGCCGATTCACCGCCTTCACCAGAAGAAGATTCGAGCAGCGATAATGAAGGTATGAGTTCTGATATTTCTGATATTGTAGCAGCATATGATGATCATGACATATCAGGTTCGGAATCCGACCATTATGATCCCCCTCAGTTACCAAAGTGGGCCCAAAACACTCTACAATCTGCTGGTTCGAATCTTGGAAATCCTGCTGATCCGAGACGAACAAGAGGAGACTTTCAAAGAGCAGGTATGGCTCTTTCTATTGCTGATCCATTTCTTCCTGAGATTTGTTATTTGATGGCTGGTTCAGATCCTACATCATACTATTCATCCCATCGAGATCCGAGATGGAAAAGTGCCATGGATGAAGAGTACAGTTCTCTTCAAAAGAACAATACATGGGAGCTAGTTTCTCTTCCACCTGGAAGAAAATTAGTGAAGTGTAAATGGGTCTACCATACTAAAGTTGCTGCTGATGGCACTATCAGCAAATATAAAGCAAGGTTGGTGGCAAAAGGTTTTTCCCAAGTCCAAGGAGTGGACTACACAGAGACCTTTGCACCGGTTGCAAAGATGGATTCCATCCGCCTTGTTTTAGCTATTGCCGCATCCAAGCACTGGGAAGTGCATCACATGGATGTGAAGAGTGCATTTTTACATGGAGACCTTGCTGAAGAGGTCTATATGTAGCAGCCAGAGGGTTATACATCAGATCCATCATTGGTTTGTAGATTGAAGAAGTCTTTGTACGGGTTAAAACAGGCCCCAAGAGCTTGGTACGCAAAGATGGACTCCTTCCTTCTTTCTCAGAATTTCTAAAGATGCAAATCTGATCCGAATGTGTATCTTCAGCGAGTTAAAGCTTTTGACATGAGCGATTTGGGCTTGCTGAGTCACTTTTTGGGCTTGGAGATAGCTCAAAATTTCGATGGGATCACTATATCTCAGCAAAAATATGCTTCCGACCTGTTATTGAAGTTTAATATGGCTGAATGTAAGGCAGCCCCGTTCCCATTCCTCTCAGGAATCAGTCTTGAGGAGGGAGATTCCACACCGCTTGCAGATTGCAGTATGTATCGACAGTTGATTGGTTCACTACTTTATTTGACACATTCACGGCCTGATATCTCATATGCCGTGAGTGCCATGTCAAGATATATGCAGCAGCCACATGAGCTTCATTGGCGAGCAGCCAAGCGGATCTTGCAGTATGTGCAAGGTACGAAACAGTTTGGCATACATTATGCTGCAGATTCTGAGCTAGATTTCATTGGTTTTACTGATTCAGATTGGGCAGGTGATAGCATTGATCGGAAGTCCACTTCCGGTTATGTTTTCATGATTGGTCATGGTGCTATTTGCTGGTCCAGCAAAAAGCAAGCAGCCATTGCACTTTCTTCAGCAGAGGCAGAGTATCGAGGGGCAGTCAATGCCTGCATTCAGGCAGTTTGGTTGCAGGGTATTCTTTCCGAGTTTGGTTTTGGTGGCACTACTTCGACTGTCCTATTTTGTGACAATCAAAGTGCTATCAAGATCTCCATAGATCCAGTTCAGCGGCAGAGGACCAAACACATTGAGATTCATATGCATTACATTCGACAGTTGGTGCATGACCGCACCATCATTCTGCAATATTGCCCTACTGATGAGCAAATTGCAGACATCTTCACCAAGAGCTTCACTGAGAAGAAGTTCTCTTACCTCCGTTCACTGTTGGGGGTGAGTTCCATCATGGTGGAGACAGATTGATTCATTATTATGCTTTAGCTTGAGGGGGGGCTTTCTTCCCACTGGGTTTTCCCTCTTTCCTCACTTAGTTTATTTTCAGCATTTTTTGGATTATTGTATTGGGGTGACCTTTGGTCTTAGTTACCAGGGCCCCACATTATTTTAGTTGGCACATCATAGTCTAGCTTGAGGGGGGGTGTTCGGATATCCACATCATCTATTTCAGGATCCTGCATGATCTATTTCAGGATATGCAGAATCTAGGGTTTTGCATGCACTTGCATGCACTTGCATGCATCCCAGTCACCAATTTGATGCCTCCAGCACCTTATCCACCTTCTTCTAGCACCCGGGAGCCACTTACTACAGAGTTTTAGCCCTCCTAAGCTGAAAGGCGCCCTCTTCTCACCTACTGCCAGAGAAGGGCGCACTTGTTCACCTACCACTGCAGATTCACTTCAGTTACATTCAGTTAGCTCCGATTCTCCCTGATTTGAGGCTAGTTTCACTCCCGACTGACTGTTTCACCTCCGATTGACCTCCAGTTTGATTAGGTGACTTGTTCTGACTTCAGTTAGACTCCCATGCGCCCCCACTGAGCCTCCAGATCCTATATCAGTGCTACACACTTCAGTTACATTTATTATACTCAGTTAGACTCAGATTGACACCTGGATGACTGGTTGTTGTGATTGATGAGCACCACCGATGATTGATGAGGACTCCTAGACAGAGTCAAGCTACTCCATTTCAGTGATTCGAATGACCTCCTTAGGCAATTCGAATTGCTCTGTCATTGTGACAGTTTGTATTGTAATTCATTCACCCTTTCTGGGATAGAGAGCACTGCTGCATGTTTTGCACAGTTTTGCACCATATTTTCTATGTTCATCTGTTGTGATTGATTTACTTGTTCATTAGATCTGCTGTGACTAATTTTACACCAACTGGATCATTGTTCCTAAGATCTATAAACAATACAAGGAGGTAGACATGACTGTCCAGTACCAAAACACTATGAAACATAAACCAATCCCATACATAAGGCAGAGTAAGATAAAAGTATCACTATCACATCAATATAACTGTATGTGTCCTTGGCCCATATGTTGATTCCTAATTAATTCTTTGTAGTGCATAAGAAAAATGATAATCCCTCTTATTGTATTTTCGATAAATATGCTTGAAATTGATCATGTAATATATCTGCTATATATCCAGAACTTGGGCTTTCCAATGATCTAAAAGAATGACATGTAGTTGATTTTTACCATTGATTCAGTCAAATATCACCATTGATTCACCTAATACTTGTAAGGTATTATTGCCTCTATGGTGTGCAAAAAATAAATTAATCCCCACAGACTCAGGAGTTCTTCCTACGTATTCGATCCCTGACCAAACCCAAACCAAAGGAGGAAATAATGATCCATCGACAAAAGTAGATAAATCCCAGCACCACATGACCCCCTTTGCGAGGCACTATCAAAAAACCCGATGGGAGTCTGATCCAGTTTCAGAGCTATATAAGGGCTAACTAAAATGCCCCTGACTCGCCGAAATCTGGCAGAGCAACTCTTACCAAAATCACAACTTAGAGTGCCCAGATTGCAATTTCAGTGATCTGGGTAGTTTTAAAATTGGGCAATTAATCTAGAACAAGCAATCCCAATTGCTGAAATTACAAAAATGCAAAAACAACAATTTCTAGCAAAAATTTTAACTGGTTTTTATCCCAAAATCGGTGGAAAAGCGGGGCGTTTTGGTTGTCTTTTATCCTACGTAATGCCATAGGGGCCTATGGCACCAAGTATGACGATAATCAGTATATTCAATGGCAATGGAGTAATAAGCAAGATTAGTAGTAACCTGATCGTATGTGTTCCAAACCCATATAATTTTATCTTCAACATCCATAAGTTTGATACCAGTATGTCTTAAAGACAAAACGTAACAATCCCACTCAACTACCTATAAATGTGTAGATATATGTTAATCTATATCATGAATAGGGTGAAATTGAACCTGGAATGAGCTACGAATTTGTTATATTCTCAACCAAGTAACTTGCGTGTGCACTGGGCAACATGATTTCGACTGCTACGGGTTGCTTTACATCTATCCTACAATCAAGCTTCAAATTTAAATCCTTCAATGCCCTTCAGGGCCTATTTTACCCTTCATAGAAGGGCACAACAATTTTATCCATGCAACAAAAAAAAAATTGTATCTGGCCCTTCAATAATGAAATTGACCATTATTTTGCAACTTTGCACTTGAAGGGATGCTCCAATTTTTTCCTGACAAATTTTTAGATGGTTGAGAATGGACGATTAAGCACCAACAAAGGCAGAATCCCAACCAAGTCTTCCACACATTCCATTAGAATTATTTATCATATTTTAAATCACAATGAAAATTTAAAACATCTATTGTTAACTTTAAATGTTATTTCCATGTTACATGTAGCTTCTTCCATCTAGTTGCTCAATGCTCAACTCCAAACACATCTACAAAATATGGACACATATATGATTAACTCATATCTAAATTCATAAGTGGATAAAATTGCACAACAAACTTAAGCCTCTAATAAAGTCAATAGTGAAATCTCATTCAATTATTAACCGAGCAAGACTATACTACAAGATATGGATGGACTCTCGACTTGAGATCGATGTCTTTATATAATTGTTTTTTATTCAAATATAAGTTCTTTATACAAAAAAAAAATGAATTTTTTTTTAATGGTTGTTAATTTTTTAATACTACAATAGTTTATGTTTTTTGTTATGATGTGACTTTGCAATGGGTTGTACTGATTTTATAAAATTTATTAAAACTATAATTATGTGGTTTGGATCTTCAAGTAACTATACAATTTCACTAGCATTAACCACACATATGCAGGCTATTATTGCTAATAGGATTGATATGATCTAATACTTAAATTCTAATTTTCTAGAATCGGTGCATTTGTGAAGAAAACTTAATCATAGGATGGTTTCATTTTCATTACTGCGAGCTTCCTTTCATAATAGCATCCCCTTCCTTGGATTTGCAGATGGGAATTTTCTTCATTGTTTTAGGGTAAAGGCCATCGGGATATTGTGCAATTATTCAAAAATCTACTCCACAACCTTGTCTTCTTTCATGGTTTGACTCCTCCAAAACCATGTTTTCCAAATCCATGTATGGTTTATTGTATGCAACAATTATCACTTGTTCAATTGGACGTGTGCTATAATGTAAGGTGGCTTCTCTACTAGCCATGGATTCATGATTTCATAAACCAGGGAAAATTTTAAGGATCCATAATTTTCTTAAAGTGTAGTAACTTTGGCGAATCTTACTAATTATCAAATTCCCAACCATTAAATGTTTGGTGATATTTTAAAAAAATATTCAAATTTCTAAGTGTTTGATATAGTTTTTTGACAATTTTGGCGATTTTTAGAGTAAACAATTTTAATGCTATGAAATTTGGGAAAACAATATTGGAAAAAATATAAAATGGAAAATATTTTCTTTGAAAAAAACCTCGAAAATTAGCACATGGTTAAATTTTTCCACTGAAATTTTCCATGTCACCAACTATGTCTAGTTTAAGAGTCCGAAGGCTTGGAGCAGAATTGAATGATATTGTACATAAAGATATTAATGGAGGAGAATGGTACAACAAGATTGTCAATCTCTGAGAAGAGAGTGTGTAACATGTGGAAGCTAGAGTTACACACCCTTTTGGTGTAGATCTATGTTGCAATTTTTTGTTAGAAAACTTGTCCAAAATGAAGGGGTTTGAATGAGAAAACTTCTAAAAATAAGGCAATTTGATAGCTCTTTCTCCTAAGTCAAATTTGATGGATAATTTGCATTATATTGACAAATGTGATCCATAAACATTAGGATTATATACCTTTCCACTCTTTTCCAGAAGGTTATAGCCAGAAATCACCTATGATGCACGATGCAACCCTAAGCTCCAAGCATTAATTGATAATTGCCTCTAGTTTATTAGTAGTCTGGTAGCAAATAAAGCATTAATTGACAATATGGTGTGGCAATCTAGTAGCCTAGTAGCAAATAAATGCATTAATGATGGTTGTGTTTCAGTAGGATATCACAGTTGAAATCGACTAACAACATGCTTCAAACACTTAACGTAGCTTGACAAATATTCCTTCTCAAATCCCAACCAATCTATGTGTAAGGTTAATAAGTAATGTACTAATAGAGAATGAAATCACAAATTCTAGAATTAAATTGTGCAGCTTATGATCAAAATTAGAATTAGAATCAATTTATCAATTTTTTCACTGGTTTATAATTAATGTAGCCAAGTGATTGGAATTAGGGGATATGGATTCGGAACCGTGGCTAATTAAATGGTTATATATTGGAATTTGGAAATGTGATTATGAAAGTTGATTTGGAAATGTGGTTAATGAAATGGTTATTGGATTTTGGAATGTGATTATGAAAGGTTAAAGTTTGGAACTTAAATGGTTTTCAACTTTAAAATTTTGTTTACTATTATTCTAATTTCCAAACTTGTTGTCCCTGCTTAGGTTGTTCCTACCTCCACCATCACCATTGATTCTCAATCATATTTCAATTTCATATTTCTACCTTGTTTAGTGTTTTAGCACAAGCTAGAGTTATGGTAGCTAGATCGGGGAGGGAACTCATGCCAAGGCGCAGGTAGCTCCAAGATTCAAACGAAACTCGACATAGTTAGCTAGACAGGTAGGAAAATGAACATAATTATCAATTCTCATATTGGATCAAGTGCCTTTATCATTTTCCAATCAATATTTACTTCGTTAGCGGGAAGTGAGACATGGAGATTTGTGTTAGTAAACGAGAAGGTGGGACACTTCTTGTCATTGGGTTTTTGAATGGTTGATATGGAGACTTGATCGAAATATAGTTCATCCATATGTCTCGATTGGATCTGTTGGTATTTACATAGAGATGAATGTACTGCTCAAAGGCCCCCAAAATTGTAGGAGAAAAAATTTCCTTATTATTGGATATCACTATCATTGTTTGCAAGAATCATGATCGACTAAGATTGTCATTTGTCCTACAAATTAGGATTCAAGGGGAAGGTACCTTAAATCGTTCCTATCGAAAAAAGAATTTCAAATTGGAATAACTCTTCATCCTTACTTATGTTTCTTCCATTATCGATTTCAACCCTTGTTAAGTTTGTTTCCACTGTCACCATCAATCCCTGCTTAGGCCACTTCCACCATTTTTTTCCCTATTCATTCATAAGGTATATCATACCCTCTTTAGACTCAAGGGAATTTTCTTGAGAAAAGGAAGGACACATCCACCCCAACACCACCAATCCACCACCAACCTGCACAAGTGCACATCTCCACTAGAGACAGAAAATGCACCCCCCTAATGATTATTTCCTATAGAGGAGTATGTCTTTCCTTTGGTTTGCAGAGTTGAGTGGCTAGAAACATATATAAATGGATTCCTTCCATGAGTGGAGCTCAGTAGTGGTTGGGTTGTTCCTGTGACTGAATGATTTTTCAGGTATGTGCATTAGAGTAAATTTTAGGGGCGAAATTTCACCAATTGGCTATTTTTGGTTTTTTTTTCAAAAAATAAATTCGTTATTTGGTCATTTTTAGACTCTAATATCGCCTATATTTACATAGAATATTTTTTTTGTCATAATATTTGCCAAAATTTACACATTTCAATAGTAAATTTCATGTTTCATATTTAATATTCACCTACTTATCTATATACATGTTTTTTTCAATCCAAAATAATCGCCTATGATACCACACTTGCGTATAATATTATAATCCTCAAATACTACCCTGAGCTGCATCACGAGAATAGCTTTTTGTTGTGTTATTTTATAAGTATTTATTTGCTTCTTCTTGGAAAGGAGTGAAGTTTGTTATTGAAGTAATTCAAAATAATAGTTTTGGTATTCATTAACATATTTTTTAGATTCACTCCATCTTTTGTATTTATCGATCTCTATGTTCGTTGGACATTGATAGTTTATATTTCATTTTCATCCAACCTTGATTATCTGTTATAAGTTTTATTACTTTCTAACTCAGTCTCGATTGGTTATAAATGATTTTCAAGTAATTTCTTTATATTCTCGGATATTTTTTATGTTTCTAAAATTTCCTATGTATGAGTTTTTCAGTTATTTGGGTTATACATTACTTATTAAAAACCATAGAGTGGAACAACACAAATTTTATCAATATATTGAGGAATTTGATTACATTGCTTTTAATATTATACAATGAAATTTTGATATATTACTACATAATTTTCAAATGAAAGGAGTGGTTTATTTTAACATGTCATCATTGAAGGTTTCAATATATCACAGCCCTTCAAAGTGAAATAGGATCCTACCCTTCAAATTTGATCATTCCCTACAATTCACAATGCATGGTCTGTACTGTAAATGGCACTGATACTGTCAATGGTACATGATAATAGCAGACAATCAAAATAGCATGGTTTGTACTGTAAATTATACATTATAATTAAGATTATAAGCTCGAAGACTATCCCCATAAATCAAAATTAATGATGGTTTGAAAAATCAATTAACCTTCAAAAATACATTTTTGTTTAGTTTAATATTGGCCAGTTGATCCAAATGGGTTAAAAAATAATTTAAATGTATTTGATGGAAAAAATGCCCTATGATGAGCATTTTCCCATCAAATTTCAACTATGGACTTTCGATTTCCTAAATCATATCTCCATCTTCACCTTCCCTGCAGTGTTTTTATCACATTTTTTTTGTCCCTCCAACTCGGCGTTTAAGGATGATGGAAGTTGACAAAAACGACGATTTAATTTCTCCACTATTGCTCTTTCCATTCAATTTTCTAACTTGCACATTTTCCTTTTATAGTCTTAAGACTTTAGAGGAGCGATAGTTATATTTTTATCTTATCACAATCCCAATATATAAATTTTATTACTTATCAATATTATAATAAAAAATCATTCATATGGTATAATATTTTAATACTTATCAATATTATAATAAAATATAATTCATGTGGTATAGAAAGTGTAAACTATCTATATCTCTATATATAATTAATATTATTACAAATATTTTTTAAATATTATAGAAAAATGGTATTATTTAAATAATATAACTTGAGTGGCTTATAATAAAATTTGTTTCCTCCTACGAAACATTATAAATTAGTAAAACAAATATTTGTAATGTTGATGATGTATGAAATTTTGCTTTTGTTAAAGAGAAAAAATTAAAATAATTTGATGTGGTTGATGTGGCAAACTAATTGTTGAGGTCTTGATTTATAGGGCTTTCTTAGCCTTCTCCCCATTTGATTAGGGTCTAGGTCTTAGTAAAGATATTGACCAAGAGGAGGAACTTCTATCCCATGGAAAGAATGAGATATTGAACTCCCCACCTATTTTATGTATACATGAGGAGCTTCTAAAGGTTTGGAGATGTGTCAGATATTTTAGTGTTAATGAAAAAGATAATATGGTGGTTAAGGACAATCATATACCAATGTTAGAAGGAGACAAGGGGGTAGATCTTTGATCTACTTCAGTGTATACATACTAGGTCTTGGAGAGCCTAGGGATGGCATCATATGGTTATTTATGTACACTTTTGATTCTTGTGTCACCTCGTATTCGAGGAGATCTAGTCAATTCAAGCTTGCAAGCTTGCAAACTAAGAAAAAGGGAATGAAGACATGGGATGGGAAGGTTAAAATGGTTTTAGGGCCTCATATTTGGATGGAGAAGGTGGCACTCATTGGTTGGTTAATTGGTAAAACGATTAGAAGAGACTCCCTGGTGCACTGGTTGGGGGCAGGACATAAATCTAAGTTAGGTTATACTCCAATGTTTCATATGTTGGTTAAAGGTTGGATTTATTTTGAACTTTGGAAGGAAAAGGGTGCACACTCCATATTGCCACATAATTGACTTTGGTGTCACTCAATCTTGGTTCTTAAACTATGGAATCCATGTTTTTATCCTAGAGGTGAACCTATGATAATTCAAGATATTTGGGTACTTTTGTCAAGTCTTCCTATGTAACTCTAGACTGAAGGGTACTTAATTTCTACAGAAAATTCACTAGGGAAATCCACTTCCCTAGATGAGAAATTTTGAAATTGATCAGACAAGAGTATTTCTAGGGTTCTTGTTGAACTAAATTTAATAGAGGGCTTACAAGCCAATATGGACATCAATTGGGGCTTAGGATATTTTATTCAAAGATTGGACTATTGGAATATGCCTTTATATGATATGCATGCCATGAAGTGGGTCAACTATGGAAGGATTTTCCATCAGATAAAAGTTTAAAATTTGGGTGAAAAGATATAAATATGAAGAGACTTAGAAGGAACCAGTTTCTGGTAAGGAGGAATCCCTTATCATCTTGGAAAAGAAGTTGTGTGAAAAAGAGGTAGCTGAAAATATTTCTCCATCATAAGAATTCCAGACTCAAGTTCAAATTGGCTATCAACCATCACAAGTTATGTTATCTCTATTGGATTTCGTATTTTTTCCTTTGAAAGTGGAGAATTTTTCACCACCACTAGTTCAAGCCATAGGTCCTCATCGTATAGAAGTAAAGGGAAAAGATCATTTAGCCTCTATTTCCACTAAGGAATTTACGGTTTCTAAAAACCATTCCTTTCATTCTTGGGAACTTGTTCACAATCATATTTTTCCAAAGAGGAAAGGATAGTTTGTAGAGGGGAAAATTGCTTAGCCTAATAAGGTGAAGAAGACTAGGGAACCACTAGTTTCCAACTTCTAGTTTCAATCTCAAAAGATAATTGAAGTGGAGTACAATCGGTATGTAAAAGGAAATTTATCCCTAGTAAATATTGATAAAATGATGCTCATAGGTAAGAGGTCAAACATTTCCAAGGAAAAATCAATAGCATCCAAGGAAGTAAAGGAATGCAAACAAATGACTATTAATGGGGCTCTTAGAGGACCATTGGCTTCCAACTACCAAAAGTTTGATCTCAAAAGATAATTGAAGTGGAAGACAATGGATTTAATAAAAAAAAATATTCCTAATATTGATAAATCAATGCCCATAGGTGCGAGGTCAAACATTTCCAAGGAAAATTCCATAGCATCCAAGGAAATAAAGGAAGGCAAAAAAGGACTATTAATGGGGTTCTTAGAGCACCATTAACTTCCAACTACCAACTTCGATCTCAAAAGATAATTGAAGTGGAGGATAATGGGTTTGTAAAATGAAATTTATCCCTAAATATTGATAAATCCATGCCCATAAGTAGGAGGTCAAACATTTCCTAGGAAAAATCCATAACATCCAAGGAAGTAAAGGAAGCAAAAATATGACTATTACCAAGGTTTCTAAAGTAGGAAAAAACCCTAGGAAGGTTACCTCATGATCATTCTCTCGCTAAATGTGAGAGGGTTGGAGATGCATATAAATAATGAGCCCTTAGGATATTGTCTTTAGTCTATCATCTTGATATAATCTTTATCCAAGAAACTATATGTCTTGGGTAAAAATTTATTTCTAATTTTTCTCTATTCCTTAAAATTTGGAATTTATGTTTCATCAATTTTGTGGGTCTATCAAGGTGTTTGGTGATTGATTGGATCGCAAGCATCAATGTCATTTCAACCCATGTCTTTTATGTAGGAATCATACTTGAAGGTGAAGCCAAATTTTTAGGAAAAGTCTTCAATATCGTTAACATTTACGGGTCGGCTTATGGAGATAGAAGGAATTTTTAGGAACAAATCAAAGAGCAAGAAACTATGATAGGTGATAACTTAATTGTAGGTGGAGATTTGAATTTGACACCTTTTGTAGGGGAGGCTTGGGGATAAATTGGTAGATATGATCCTTTGGAAAAATATTTTTCCCTTTTCTTCAAAGATTCAAACTTGATTGACATTAAACTTGTACAATTATTCCCAACATGGAGCAATTTGAGGAGGGAAAGAGAAGGAATCTCAAAAAAGGTTGTATTGTAATATCCTGGGCAAGATCTGACCCAGATATTAACTCCACTTTAAAAACTTTTACAACTTTTACTAGTGAAATTTTCTGTCGATTCCTTTGAACCGAGCAGGAGGTAAGTGAGGGGTACTGCTGTAAGGACATAAGATGGTGGGAAGAATGTTTAATTCTGGAAAATGTATGAGGTTAGGTGCAACAGCAGGTCAAGGAGGTCATATCAGATTTGTCTTATGCACAAGGTACCAGTACCATTCACTTTTCAACATAGAACAAGTCTATGCCTACTTCGAGGCTCCCTGGGTAGCTGGCATATGGATACTGGACAAGGGGGGGGATACTAGAAGTTGATGACAGAGTTTATATCAGTCAAATGATGGCTGGTTATGTTCAGAAATATATTTTTGCAGACTTGTGAAAGTTTGGGAAGAACTGGGGTTTCTGGGCTCTCCCGAGATTGCTGAGCTAGTCTTTTCATAATCTTTCCAGACAGGGTCTAAAGGATTCCAAATTCTTATTTTTATGACATATATGGATATTGGGATGAATTAAGGACCTGCTCCAACTGACAAAGTGTAAAAATATTGTTTAGATTGAAAATGGCAGTGAAAATGGTAAAACTAATCTAGAATGGGCATCAATGTAGCTAGTCTTGAATTTTAAATTGGCAAACTGCTTTTATAAATTCCAAACTCTGTTCTAATGATTATTTAGATCTGATATGAGATGTTCCATACATAAAACACAATATATTTCATTCAAAACATTCCTCCTTTATTTAACTGCTTGCTCTTCAAATGATAGTGCCTCACAGGCTAATTTCTTGATTACAATATTGGGAGAATAGAGAAGAGAAGGAGTTAGTTTTGGTTCTGTTCTGGAATGTTAATATCAGTCTGTCTACTGATTCTATGGTTGATCTTGCTGCATCATGGGCTGATGGTATTCAGTAGGGCGCCATCATGAAACTGTCTCACTCCTTTAGTGAAATTCTCTCCAAATCTAGCTGTGGTTGAGAGAATGAGATAGAAGAGAAGGATAGTTCAGTTCTGAAGCTGATTTCTGATATGTGGCTCTTCTAATGTCTGCAAAAATGGCTGAACCATCTCTCCACCAAGTCTTGGGCGCATTCACTGGATCAAACTTCTTCAATAGGAGAATCTTCACTAAAACTAGTTGTAGAACCACCGTTGGAGGAACATGTTCTCCCGAATGACTGTAGATCTTCAATGGAGGCTGGAAGCATATGTTAATGGCTGCAATATCTTTATATGGACCTGCACAACACTCACTAGAAACTATGGGCCTTGGGTCACATCACCCAAGAAACACAACTGAGGCACATCACTCAACTAGAGAAGCATCAGAGCTCTCATGAGAAAACATAAATGATCAAAAGTTCTTCATTGGAGTTTGTTGGCTTCTTTTATAAACTTTATGATGACCTGCTGAGTAAGTTACTTAGCTTTGGTGACTTGTGAGAGTAGGTTACCACTTTCCCATCCTACTCCAAGTCATGTAGGCGCCTTCTTGGAATAATTAGCAAGTTTTGTCTTAGAAAAACTTGCCAACTTTTGTCTCTCTTCACCCTGATTAGCAACTGCGCCTTAGTTAGCTTTCTGGATGTTACTAAATCTTTACTTACAGCTTTTCTTGTTCTTTCCACTTTATTTACTTTCCACTTTTCTGCTTTTGCCAGCTTTTCTGTTTGCTTTTGCCAGTTTCTAATTTGTTTGCCTTGTCTTCTTTCCTCCTTTGGACTCCTTGCTTTTCCTGAGATTTGCCACTAAGGCAAGAGTGGTCCACATGACCAAATTTGACCTCCTAGCCATATTATCACCACTTGCCAATATTTATTAGCAATATTTATTAATAAAAATATTCCAACTCAGAATTAATTCCAAATTCAACATTTAAGCAATTAATTAACAATTAATTAATTCATGTGGTATAATTGCCTCAAAATTAACCCATACTCCAATTTGGCAACATCTTCCACATGGATGCCCTCTTGGCCCACTTGCTCATTATCCATTAATTTTATTTATCAAAATTACCTTTAATAAATAAATTTGCCAACTTGGGAGACTTAGGCCAAAATTAATCTAAGCAAATAGAACTAATACCATTTAATTCTCTTAGGGGTTGATTTTGGCCCCTTTCACCCATGGTACTGGATGAACCAAAATTGGGGACATGACAGTCATCCCTTCCCAAGATTGATTTTCCTCAAGCAATGTTAGGATTCCACCAAGCTTCTGCTGCACCACTTTGATTTTATTTGTGCCCCTCCACTGAACAATCTGAAAATTAAACTTGGGGCCTTCAAAAAAATCTAAGTAAAATGTAATATGACTAAACTGCACTGTAAACTCTATTTGCACTAAGTCATGAACAAAAATCTTAACCCAGTTAATATAACTGAGTAGAATTCTCGGATCCCACTGCTTCCTCCACAAGGACCCATAATTTTCTGTCACCTCTAGAAAGTTATCACTCCAAGGAATTCCCGGATCCCAAAGTATCAACTGCATTTTTTCAATCTCCAAGCATGTGGATTCCCTCCACATAGGCCAACTTCTGCAAGTAATCATTAATTTATATTGGCAACTTTCCTGCTTAGCTGCCTTCCCTTGACCATAAGCAAAAGCATTTTTGCAAGGAGATTTCATGTTTGTCAGGTAATCTTTCACCCAATCCATATGTGGATGAGTGACATCAGATGGCTGCAAATTATGCCTTTTCTACTGCTTGCAAAATCATATAAAAATCAGCAATGATGAAAACAATTTTCTTGCAACAAAATGTAAGATTCTTACCTTCTAGTTTATCCCTTTCAGTGATGCCTCTATCCATCCAACCAATGGATGGAAAAACACCTTTATTTGCTTAATCATATGGAATGTGATCAGCCATATGTCTGTCCTCTTCAGATAAAGAGAACTCATGATTTCTACGGAACTCCACAGGTGTTCCCCTCTTCATCCAATGGCTCAACTCTCTGCCATTGATCCAAGGGTGCCAAACTCCATCACATGACCCACATGTGAAAGTAAGTGTGGATATGATGCCTCCTTGTCAAAAGTGGTTGCACACACATGCATGGGCTGCCTCCACTGCTGCAAGTTAAGGAACATGTCATCTGACTCAAATTTAGGATCTTTCTGCTCATCATGTGACACAAAAAAATAGAATCCTTTTACCCAATTTTCATTCCCAAGGTTTGTGGCTGAATGTGAAGTGGGGAATGAAGGGTGGTGAGCCATGCTTCTGAACATTTCATCTACTGAAGTTGTGGATGTATCCTCTCTATTGATGTCTGAACCATCCATGGTGAAATCAACTGCACCTTCCTTGGAAGAAAGACCTTTTTCAATGATCCTCTCATGTTCATTCTGAAAAAAATCATGCACTTGCTTTTCACCCACTTTTTCTGCACATTCTTCAAGCACATACCGCATAGACTGCTCCTCATGGTCCACCCACTCATGAGGTTCCTTCATGTAATATTTTATGTCATTGACCCAAAAGGGATGACTCTTAGGAAAAATTGAGGATTCAGTCAATTCTTTCCACTCTTGCTGGAATTGTTCTATCTTCATTTGGGATTCTGAGAGAGCACTTTGAGTGTATCTCAAAGAATCTTGGGTGGCCAACAACTCACTTTTGAGCTTGTAGTTCTCTTCTTCATATCTGCAAATATTTTCTTCATCATGCAATGATGCATCCCGCAACAATTCAACAAGCTCACACATGTAATTTTTATCTGAAAGCATGGGGTGGCAGGTGTGGGTGGGATTCTTTTTGATCCCGGAGGAATTAAAATCGCAGCCTTTTCATGGGGACTAGGTAGGAAAACAATTAATGAGGCAGAATGGTTAGCTCTCATTCTCTCTTTAGATATGGCCTCCAACTACAGCATAGACAATCTCAAAATCTACGGAGACTCTAGGCATGTCATCCAAATCATGCGAAGAGGATATGCCTTGCCAGGCTCAAAAGCCGACAGATACATGCAAAGAATTAAAGCCAATACAATCCTCTCAAAGGCATCCTTCTTTCACATCCTCCGAGAGAACAATAGGATGGCTGATTTAGCGGCGAACCAAGGAATCATGCTCGAAATCGGGCAAATCAAGGATCATAATGGAGTATTGGAATTTCATTACATCCCCTAATGCCCAAATGCCTTGGTTCATTGATTATATGATGGGTTTTTTGGTTAGGGTCTTGGTCACGAGGGACCACCCTTACCCTTCATTAAACTATGGTCTTCAACCCACTCCTTCCTCCGAGTCTTCACCCACACGCCACACTGTTCACTCCTCCACCTGTCACCTCGTTCTCTCCCTCGGTGTCAGTTCCCACGGGGCTCTCTTAACTCTCCCACCCGTCCTCTCTTTTCCTCCCTCCGCGATGGCTCGCCCTCCCCATCTGTCTGAAACTCTGAGCCGCCTCTCCCTCGGCGAGCTCGACACTCCTCCTCCTCGTCTCCTGCTGGCTCAGGCGTATAACTGGGAAAATATGCAGTCAATTAGGGCGGCCATAGCCGCCTTGAGCAGAACGTTGGTTGACATCAAGTTTGCAGTCCGGAATACATACGACGCGGTCTGCTCCAATGTAAAGGAGAATGCAGAAATGGCGTCGGACATAAATCATGTGTGCACACAGTTATCCTGCCAGGATTCCAGAATTGATGATCTGGAACGAAATATATTTGAATTAATGGGGAAAGTAGATAGGTTGCAGGAAGACATGGCCGTTTTCACTGGAGCAACTCAGGGAAGCTGGGTGCATGAAAACCCAACGGTAAATCAGGAAATTAACCAGGTTATGGCGGATGCTTCTTCTGCTCAGCTAAGGAAGAAAGGCTAGGACTTAGCACAGCCCAGGTTTCAAAAATTTTGCTCATTTTGGTTAATGCATTTTTGTATAATCCTTTGTAGTCAGTTTGTTAAGGTCTATTCCAGCTCTATGCTGGATAATTTCAGGAAGACTAAGCTCAGAGCTTGTAATGTAATGCAGATAGTCATTATAGTGATAGTTGGTCCAGATATCTCTGCACTGTTAAAAACTCTGTTTGAAAGTCTGTAATGAATAGCTGTGCACAGCTTTATAAATATAATCCTTTACTCTGTTACTGTTAAAAAAAAAAAAAAATTATCTGAAAGCAACTGTGAGAAATTACCTTTGATTGTGGACATTGATTTTTGGATATTATCCATGGCTGCAAAGAAATATTGATCTTCCCTTAAAGTAGCTTCCCAACACAACCTCGACACTGAAGAATGGGTGTCATGGAGAATTTTCAGGGCCTCTTGGATCTTCTGTTCATCCATCTTCAATGACCCTGCAAGAAGATGAGGTTCTTGCAGATGTTCCTCCTCTTCATTTCCCATCACCGGATCGATTTCAAGCAGTGCACTTAAGGTTTTGAAATCTGATCCATATGTTGCTGCTGCAATATATTCATCTTTTAGGTCCTCAAAAACATAATTTGGGCTGCAACATAAGTGCTCATTCATCCTTGGTGCAACAGAAATATCTTCTCTCAAAGTTTCAGCCTTCACACTGCTTTCATTTTTTACACTAGAATTATGAACCTCATCACTAGGGAGCTCAAACATTCTGAAATTTTCAATGGACATGGCTGCCATCTCAGTTTGACCTAATGACACATAAAAATCAGAAATTACTAATTCACCATGTGTCATGTTCTCCTCCTTATGTGGTGGAATTATGATGACTTGTACATCCACCCCTTTCTCTGCTTCACACCCTACTAAGATGTGCTCAATTTCTACTTCCTGGTGAGGCTCAAGGGGTGATTGTAAATCTAAATTATGTTTCTCTTTTGGATCAGATGCAAAAGATGTCTCAACTTCATCATTCTATCACATTTCTTTTGCACTTATTTTGAAATCAACCATCAAAATATCGAGAGTGATTTTACCTCCCTCATCTCCAACAATCGAATGTTTAACTGCTGGATCTTCCACTGTGCATTGACCTTCTTCATCCACTTCTTGGAGTAATGGGGCACCAGCAAGGTCTTCTTGGTCATTTCTTTTCAAGAAACTTAATGTCTCTCCACATTGTGTGGTGCTCAGATCACAACCTTTGGACTTCCTTCCTAAAGGAAAACCAAACAGTCTCAAAATGCTTGGCCCTGCCAATGGCCTTGATGAAACTTCCTTCTTGATTCCTTTTTTCTGAGATTGGGATGGATCCATATGTAGGGCTGCAACTTCATTTTTATTTTTTCCTACTTCTTCTCCACCCGAAGAACTAGGTGGCTCTTGGTTTCCTCCCTTGATTTTTCCTGGCTGTGAGGACACATCTTTATCCCTCCTATCCATTTAGCTCCTAGGGGTAAAAATCTTGGCTCGACTTCCTTGCACACACCATCAACCATATGTGCAATCCTTCTTCTGCTATCACTATTGCAAGGGTCTTTGAATAAACTATGAATCTCTAAATCACAATAGTCTCTAAAGGTCAGGGACTTCTGAACCTCCTTCTTCAAGGAAGAGTACTCCATGAAGTATTCATAGGATTTCTTAGGGTTCCCTCCTTTGAGTATTCCTTCATAATCCCAGTTAGCCATAGGTAGGTATTTTCCTATGCCCTCTTCAAACATATGTTCAACAAGGGAATCATGTTCAACTTTATACAAATAGAAATTTCCAACAAGGGGTCGACTCCTCTTCATATGGTTCAACATATTCATCATCATATTGCTCATAAAAAACATCATCTGAGTAAGAGTCTTCTTCACTGAATATTGACATGACTGCAAATTCATTAAATTAAGAGTCTTCTTTCCATAGGAGTAGAGGAAAGAGCTTTGATACCACTGTAATATCCTGGGCAAGATCTGACCCAGATATTAACTCCACTTTAAAAACTTTTACAACTTTTACTAGTGAAATTTTCTGTCGATTCCTTCGAACCAGGCAGGAGGTAAGTGAGGGGTACACTGCTGTAAGGATTTAGGATGGTGGGGAGAATGTTTAAGTCTGGAAAATGTATGAGGTCAGGTGCAGCAGCAGGTCAAGGAGGTTAGATCATATTTTTCTTATGCACAAGGTACCGGTACCATTCACTTTTCAACATAGAACAAGTCTATGTCTACTTCGAGGCTCCCTGGGTAGTTGGCATATGCATACTGGACAAGGGGGGGGATACTAGAAGTTGATGACATAGTTTATATTAGTCAACTGATGGCTGGTTATGTTCAGAAATATATTTTTGCAGACTTGTGAAAGTTTGGGAAGAACTGGGGTTTCTAGGCTCTCCCGGGATTGCTGAGCTAGTCTTTTCCTAATATTTCTAGACAGGGTCTAAAGGCTTCCAAATTCTTATTTTTATGAAATATATGGATACTGGGATGAATTAAGGACCTGCTCCAACTGATAGAATGTAAAAATATTGCTTATATTGAAAATGGCAGTAAAAATGGTAAAACTAGTCTAGAATGGGCATCAATGTAGCTAGTCTTGAATTTTAAATTGGAAAACTGCTTTTATAAATTCCGAACTCTATTCTAATGATTATTTAGATCTGATATGAGATGTTCCATACATTAAACAAAATATATTTCATTCAGAAAATTCCTCCTTTATTTAACTGCTTGCTCTTCAAATGATAGTGCCTCACAGGCTAATTTCTTGATTACAATATTGGGAGAATAGAGAAGAGAAGAAGGAGTTAGTTTCGGTTTTGTTCTAGAATGTTAATATCATTCCATCTACTGATTATATGGTTGATCTTGCTGCATCCTGCGCTGATGGTCTTCAGTAGGGCGCCATCATGAAACTGTCTCACTCCTTTAGTGAAATCCTTTCCAAATCTAGTTGTGGTTGAGAGGATGAGATAGAAGAGAAGGATAGTTCAGTTCTGAAGCTGATTTCTGATATGTGGCTCTTCTAATGTCTGCAAAAATGTCTGAACCATCTCTCCACCAAGTCTTGGGCGCATTCACTGGATCAAACTTCTTCAATAGGAGAATCTTCACTAAAACTAGTTGTAGAATCACCGTTGGAGGAACCTGTTCTCCCGAATGACTGCAGATATTCAATGGAGGCTGGAAGCATAAGTTAATGGCTGAAATATCTTTATATGTACCTGCAAAACACTCACTGGAAACTATGATCCTTGGGGCACATCACCCAAGAAGCACAACTGAGGCACATCACTCAACTAGAGAGGCATCAGAGCTCTCATGAGAAAACATAAATGATCAAAAGTTCTTCATTGGAGTTGGTTGGCTTCTTTTATAAACTTTATGATGACCTGCTGAGTAAGTTACTTAGCTTTGGTGACTTGTGAGAGTAGGTTACCACTTTCCCATCCTACTCCAAGTCATGTAGGTGCCTCCTTGGAATAATTAGCAAGTTTTGTCTTAGAAAAATTTGCCAACTTTTGTCTCTCTTCACCCAGATTAGCAACTGCACCTTAGTTAGCTTTCTGGATGTTGCTAAATCTTTACTTACAACTTTTCTTGTTCTTTCCACTTTATTTACTTTCCACTTCTCTGCTTTTGCCTGCTTTTGCCAGCTTTTCTGTTTGCTTTTGCCAGTTTCTAATTTGTTTTCCTTGTCTTCTTTCCTCCTTTGGACTCCTTGCTTTTCCTGAGATTTGCCACTAAGGCAAGAGTGGTCCACATGACCAAATTCGACCTCCTAGCCATATTATCACCACTTGCCAATATTTATTAGCAATATTTATTAATTCAAATATTCCAACTCAGAATTAATTCCAAATTCAACATTTAAGCAATTAATTAATTCATGTGGTATAATTGCCTCAAAATCAACCCCTACTCCAATTTGGCAACATCTTCCACATGGGTGCCCTCTTGGCCCACTTGCTCATTATCCATTAATTTTATTTATCAAAATTACCTTTAATAAATAAATTTGCCAACTTGGGAGACTTAGGCCAAAATTAATTCTAAGCAAATAGAACTAATACCATTTAATTCCCTTGGGGGTTGATTTTGTCCCCTTTCACCCATGGTACTAGATGGACCAAAATTGGGGACATGACATGTATAGAGCCTCAATGGAAGAAAAATTGGTGGAGGAGGTGGATAAAGATAGGTCTTGGGTGGGTAATGGAGGTTTATTATATCACCTACCCATTCTTCTTCAAATTGACAAGGAAGACATAAAACCTCTATCTCCTTTTAAATTCAATCATACATGTTTATATGAGGAGGATTTTAGACTACTTATTACAAGAAACTAGAAAGATTTTAATCTTTCTTTAGGAGAGTTATATATGTTTCAATTTGCTTCTTACCTCAAACAAATTAAGAAGCTTGTTGTAGGATGGGAAAATAATAAAAAGAGGAAAATCAAGTAGATCTTAAGAAGGTAGAAGAAGACCTATATCCCCCCCTTTTTTATAAGAAGTATATAAGGGTTTTCAATGACGAAGAGAGGCTAGATTTCAAATCCTTGGAGGACCAAAAAAATCCCTTTTGGAAAAAGAGGAGGTAGAGTGGAAGCTCAAAAGTATGAAAATTTCCTTAGAGAAAGGGAAAAATAATACTAAGTTTTTTCACAATTATGTCAATTTTTAAAAAAATGTAAACAATATTTGGGAGATTGGTATCCCTAATGGCTCCAAGGAAATATCCTTTGAAAGTATTGCAAATTACTAAAAGGATCACTTCCAAAATCTCTTCAAATATCCTAAAGCTTAAAAAATAGTTGATGTTATAAAGGTGATAAGGTTGTTTCCCATTCTTTTTTTATCAGAGCATGAATGAGAGGTTAGAAGTATAAATGACTAAGGAGTAACTGAAGGGTGTCCTATTATCTTTTAGGAAGGCCAAGAGCCATGGTCCTGATCGATATATCGTGAATTTTTATCTTTTTTTTTATGAAATGATGGAAGAAGATATCTTAAGGGTGGTGAAGGAATCTAAACATTCAGGTAAAGTGTTGGGGGGCCTTAAATCTACTTTCATTTTGCTAATTTTCCTTTAATTAACTAATTTTCTATGTGTTGCCTCAAAGGGATTGTTTCCCTCCTTTGTCAATCCAAATTCTCAAGATCAAATGGAGATCAAATTCCCTAGGGTCTTTATTGTTGCCTCCAAGTGATGGAAGGCATGAAGGTTGTGAAGGGGCATGATACATTAGATATCTCAACCATTCAACACAGTGATTTTTGGTAATGAATGAATAAGGTTAGCTTGTCATGTGAGACAAATCTCTTCATATATGTTGCACTAGTTTCCTACTAATGAACCACAATAGATCAAGGATGCAAATCACTCAATAACCATAAAAAAACATAATAATGAGTGTATATCACATCCAACTTGATATTAAGTAAATGATGTTTAATTATATAAGCATGAGTCAAAATGTTTAAATTGGTCATCAAAAGTACGCGTGTTCTTAGGAAGGCCTTCGGCTTAGAAGGAAAAAATGTATCAGAATTAAACACAAGATGGGCCATTAAAGTGACATGTTGAGGACCCATAAATAGGCATCATTTAATATCATACACTAAGGACACATTTTGATCATATTCTTATCTTTACAAAACTTCATAAGTATTTTATTACGTTTTATGTTGTTGCTATAATGATTTGACATTTAGAATTAATAAGGTGGGTCTGCTTGACTAACTTAGTCATATGTTGGACATATTTTGATGATATTTCTATCTTTACAAAACTTCATAAGTATTTTACTACCTTCTATGTTGTTTCTATAACGATTTGATATAAAATTTGGTAGATTTAAAAATAATAAGGTGGGGCGGCTTGACTAACTTAGTGTATTAAAACATATTTTTTTGGACTTTTGAAGGATATCACATATAAAAACTACATATTATATTATGTTACACTTGGATATGTGGGTATTGCTTTATCAACAGCCATATTCCATAGTCTATTTAGTTTAAATGTGTTCTTTCTAATAGTTTAATGACGCGAATTTTGCTATAGCATTTGTGGTTTTGAAACAAACTTCACATAGAGGATTATTTGTTCATGGTTTTCATGCTTTAGAGAACAATTAGTGTGAAGGAAATAGTCATGCACAAAATCTACATTGTTTGGGTATTTAAATTATTAAAAATTGAATAGAAATGGAGTGAATAAACTTTCTAATAATATATAAAGAAATATTTAAATATAGAGGATGTAAATCTTTTGCTTGTATACCATTTTGAAATAGTGAAAAAAATAGTAAAATTTATGTCTCATCCATTAAAAAAATAGCATTCACACACATTACATACTATGAGTGATTGGATTTTTCGCATACATAAACTTTTTTCCAATACATACAACAATGTTCTTGACTATCAACAATGTTATATGTGAATATGTTGGGACATACTTATCCACGAAAGAAGCTTTCCTACAAGTACCCAACAACTTTCTAATAATATACAAAGAAATATTTAAAGATAGAGGATGGTAAATCATTGCTGGTGTACTATTTTGAAATAGTTAAATTTATGTCTTGTTCATAAAAATAGCATTCAAACACATTACATATTATGAGTGATTGGATTTTTCCCCTCTATAAACTTTTTTCCAATACAACAATGTTCTTGACTATAAACAATGTTATATTTGAAGATGTTGGGATATATTTATTCATGAAACAAGCTTTCTACAAGTACCCAACCTATTATGTTATTGCAAAAAATGTTATCAACTGTTTCTATTGTGAAAATATGGTATATGCATCATAAGAAGATATCCCCTCATAATCCAAAAACATATTCAATAAATTAATGATCCCATTTTACAAACAATTAATTTCTCATGATAAGATAAAATCACTATAAGTCTTATAAGAATGCACTATAATTTTTATACGCATTATGAATGGCACCATGTTTGTAATGTCCCTTTTTAAGCATTTTATTAAAAGGACCAATTTTTCACTTTTTCCCCAAATTCGACCTTTGACTAGTTTTGATGCCTAGGTCTCCAATTTGCCCCAAATGCTCCCAAATATTCTGAGAAGGTATATGGATGATGTTAAAAAATAAATATGTGTTTCATGTATGCTTTTGGACCATTAAAATACTTCTGCAAATCCTCTTTCAATTCTGGCCAATGTAGGGAACTTTACTAGTAATTTCCCTTTGACCAGTATTGGTCTCTAGGTCTCCAATCGGCTCCAAATGCCTCTAAATTTTCAGTGAAAGTGTATGAATGATATTTGTACTTGATTATGATGTTCATGGATGATCTATGACCATAAAAATACTTCTTCAAACCTATTTAATATTCTAGACAAAGTATGGAATTTAACTAGTAATTTGGGGTTCAAATCCCCCCAGAGTAAGTACTGAAAATGACTCTCCAAATGCCTCCAAACTCACTCGAAATTATCAAGAGAGGTAGGGGATGAATGAGGGACATTATTTAGGTCTCATGTCAACCATTAATCAATTATTAAGTCTATTCTAACCTTCTCCCAAACAACAACAAAAATCACTAGTTCGACCTTGGGGGAAATAGCATGAAATCTTCTTCAAATAAAATAAAACTGAGCAAGATGGCTCCAAATGCTTAAGTGTTGAACATGAAACTTGTAATGCTCATAAATCGCAATCTATACATCATAAATATATCATCGAAATATTCTTCCATTCGAAATCATCATCAATACATTGGCATACATCAATCTAGTGGGGGAATGGTCATTGTTTTCTCATTAATAATCCATTTTACATATAACCACTTGGTATTTCAACCTGAAACTTTCTGGAGATGAAGAATAGAGTATATTAATTATATTACAACATAAATAGATCATGAGAAGATCTCCCAAAGAGTACAAGAGCTCACCAAAAATGCCCTCCCTCAAGGGTCAAGAATATGCCATCAAAACTGGAAATGGTTGAGAGAGTGTGTTGCACTAGAAGAAACCATGATCGGCCCTGTAGCTTAAACCTGCAAATAAACACTCCATTAAAGCTCCAAATGAAAGTTCTGAATGGCCTTTCCAATTACCAACTTGGATGGGAATCTTTCACCCTCGAAATTGGCTAAGGCAAGAAACTAGTCATCCACTAGCTCTCCCTCTTCACAAATGCAATTGCAAATGTCTCAAATGATCAAAAGCTGGTTTCATTCTTTGTTATTGACATTTATAAACTTCTAATGTCCTCCATGGGTCGAATTCCTTTCAAGAGACTCATGCCAACTCAAGTTGGGAAGAGATTCCAAAGAACACCACTTGTACAACAAGTCCTAGTCTCCCACTTCCACCAAAACACATGTGGAAGCATCTTAGCTGCCCTAACTCCCTTGAGCGCCCTCTTGGAGGCTATTTTTAGCCTTGACATGTCATATATGTCATATGCCAGCCTTTAGGTCTAATTTGTGTCATAGGTGTCATAGCATCTTCATCATTGTTGTCATAGAGCTAGGGAATCTAGCCCAAGTGTCTCACTAGCTCCAAATTGCCTCTTCCTCTTCCATGGGAGTTACTCTCTTCTACATTTCGACCTTGGATGAGTCCTGCAATGAATAATACCTTTTGAACTCCCCCAAGTATGTTACCATTCACCTTGAATTCGAATTGGTGAGAGAATGATGCCAAGTGTAGTGGGGAAATCTAGCCATATGTGGGTCCCCCTTCCTCCATGTGTCTTCATGATCAAATGCCACTTTGATTTTCACTTGTATATATTTATTTAGATCTTTTATTAAATACTTATGCCATTCTAATGTTCAAACATCATTTATTATTCTTCTTATTCCAAATCCCAAAGCTTCCACCCTAAACCTAAGAAACTAGTAATTTTCCTCCTTGGCAATTATTTGACCCTTAGCATCAATTTGACAAACTCTAATGAATATGTCCAATGTGCTTAGGACATTGTGACCCAATGCAAAATTTGGGACATGACAATGTTACAACCTACAACATGCTAAAATGATATGTTATCGAAAGAACCTTGATCCACTCTAGAAATGGTAAAAACAAATGAGTTAAATCTAGATCCATCATCCAACTAGGGATATTTAAAAAACAATTAGGTAACAGCGTATTTTTCAAGCGTGTCCTCGAAACCTTTGGAAAATAGTCCAATTCAAAGAATTTAGCATATAATAAAGAAATGAGTTATGAAGACCTTATATCTAGTGGAATATTACCAAATTTACGTTGTAACTGCTACTAACACATATTATTCTAATGTAAGGCATAATCAACGTTTTCTTTGTGATTAAATAGAGAAACTTATATGCTCCTTTGGGTCAATTTCGAGTGGAAAGATGAATTTGATTGACGCCAATATGAAAGGCAATTAAGATTTTAAGTAATGATTTGGCCCTAATTGTGAAGTTGATTATCCATCAGAAGGGAATGAAGCTTGGAAGGTATTTCTATAGTGGAAAAAGTTAAAATAGTATCCCTTTCGTAATGCACATATATCTGCTTTATAATTTATTATAACTGGGACAGAGTTGATTGACTTAAATTAATTCAAAATAAAATTCAATTTTAAGAATAATACAATATTTTTAATTAAATTTTATTTAAAATCATAAATTTATGTTAATTATAAAATTATATTAAATAACTTATATGTATATTGGAATAAACAACTCAACAAACCCAACATATATCATTAACTAATTAATTCTTGATTGAAGAAAAATTTCATAATAACATTAATTTCAAGATTTTATTTTAAATCGCTTATCAATATTTATAGAATTCATATTTATTTATATAATTAGTATTATTAATTTTTTATTTATTTATTTTAAAATACATGTAAATAACTCATTTAATTAGAGCTAACCATGATAGAAGATATTTAATTAATGGACTATTTCACTAACAATTTGTTAGAAGAACATGTTTTTTTGTTCCCCTCTAAGTGTGGCTTCTCTACTAAATAGAAAATATGATTAGTATTATTAAATTTTTATTTATTTATTTTAAAATACATGTAAATAACTCATTTACTAAATAGAAAATATAATTAGTATTATTAAATTTTTATTTATTTATTTTAAAATACATGTAAATAACTCATTTAATTAGAGCTAACCATGATAGAAGATATTTAATTAATGGACTATTCCACTAACAATTTGTTAGAAGAACATGTTTTTTTTCACCTCTAAGTGTGGCTTCTCTACTAAATAGATTGACCCATTATTACCCTAGATGATGACGAAGTGATCTCTCCATTCCCTAGATGCAAAGATGGAGATCTAGTTGTGGGGCAAGTGGGAGGTGACACAAGGATCTTTAAGCATGATGCAATAGGGAAAACTATGTATCCTTTGAGAGCTAGTGAGCTGGGGGCCTTTCTTAACCCCTCATCATCATATGTACTCAAAAAGTCAATTTTGGAACTTGACTCCTCTAGGGAAACATCTGATGAATAGCTAAATATGTGTCTTGTCTCGTCTCCCCCTAATTCAGTGGGCAAGAAGGATGTGAAGGACGAGTCCATCCCTCAAAAATGCAAAGGGAGGAGTTTGGGATGCAAAAACGTTGAGACTAGACGAGAGGATCACTAGGAGGACTCTATTGTAATGTGTTTAGAGAGGGGTAAGTGGAGAGTTATGAAAATTTGGGGTGGATCTATCTTTTTGGTAGCAGGTGAAGACATCCAAGTAGATCATATCTTGGATCTCAACAGAAGGACCTTGGTTGGGAATTTTATGGAGAGGTGAGTGGGGATGCACAGTCTTCTGTGTTGGATGGAGGAGTTTTGGGGTCCATGTTTGGGATACCTTCCTCCATCTCACTTACTTCCTACATGATAGATAGGGTTTATTTTTCAAACTGTGGAGTATGTGGTCTCAATTCTTAGGGAGGTTTGGTTTTGGGACTCTTCATATCTAGCCATTAAACCTTGGCACAAGCTTTTTGATGCCAAAGCAGATCCATTCCCTAGTACATCAGTTTAATTAAAATTGTCGAGTCTCCCCATGAAATTTTGGACAAAGAAGGTGCTTCATGCTATTGTGAATTAGATTAGGAAGGTCATTTTGGTAGATGACAATTTTGAGACTATGGCAGATTTTATATACATGGCCCGAAACTTGGTAGACTTAGATTGCAACAAAGTATTGTATGAGTCCATCGAGTTCATCAATGGGGATATAAGTTACTCCTAGTTAATGGACTATGCCAATTTTCCTATTAGATGTAATAAATGCCATGAGTATGGCCACATTGTTAGAGACTATGTGCATAATTTTAGTATAAAGGTGTGGTGGAAAGCGGGGTCACAAAGGTCTATTGGGGGAGATAAGGGAGATAGACAGATTGATGACACTAGAGTTATGGAATCATGATCAGTAGTAGCCTCCCTTAAAGTCAAGTTGAGGCTAGAGGAGTTAGTGAAGGATGATGACATGGTTGTTCTTGTTGGTGAAGTTCTAGTTCCTCTAATTCTTGATGAGCAAGTATAGAGGGAGCTCGAGAAAGTTTTAGCTTGACTCTTTGGGCTTGAAAAGGAACGTTATTTTATTGGGAAGGGAGCATAAATTCTCCAACATGTTATTGGTGACTCCTATGGTTTAGAAGGTAAGTCATTGATATTGAATTCCTATTCTTTTTGACTTTCCATAGTCTGGGAGGGTGTTGGAGGTACCTCTATCAATCCCTCTACAGGTGGTCAAGAGACCGAGGGGAGACCTCCAAATATTTTGGTGATGCTTGGATATTGGGCTCTATTTCAAGTATGGATATGGTATCTCCTTATCTTATGAAAAAGGGTTTTTTCAAATATGAGAAAGCCGAGAAAAAATCTATTTTAGATCCTATGGTTAGAGGTGGTATCCAATATCTCTTACGATCAAAACAATCTATGTCTATGGATCCAAATCAGTTGGGGGGATCTAGGTTATGATTTGTTGGTTGATAGCAGAACTTTTGCAATGGGGCAATTGTTATCCCTTAAGAGGGTGCCATAACAACCTGCAGGTGTGTAGTTCAACCGATGATTCGCTTGATATGAATGAAATGTTGTAAATGGAGGTCACGAGTTCAAATCACCCCGGATTACCCATGCCCAATGCTTGCAGGTTGTGTTGGTGCACCTAGGGGTATAGTGGTAGTGGACATGATTGGACCCCTAGACCCTGTGTCACACGAGAACCATCCCCATCCTAGTTTTTGATTCCCCTAGTTAAAAAAAGAGGGGTGCAAGAACAAGCCCTGGGATAAGTTAATCAAGGCAAGCAATCCCTTATTATATGGGTCCTTAGAGTAGAAAACCCTAGTGAATCATTTGCCATGAATTTTTTTTATGAAAATGCTTAAGGATTACGAGCCCAGGGAGGAAGGCTAAGAGGTTATCCTTCAAAATAATAGTTGACTGTGAGCATCCTTCGATTCTATTGATAGAAGAATCAATGAGTGTTGGGACCCTTTAATCATATAAATAAAAAATTTGATGAAAGGATGGGATTTTTTGAATCTTGATTTAGAAGGTCTATCTAGAGGAATCATTAAATGATGCAATTTGATTTGGTTGTAACTAATTCCTTTTATTTTGGATCAAGGATGTATAATGAGTTTTTGTGCAAGGAGATGAACTCCTCCATCATAGTTTTAAACATTTGCGATCCATATGAAGGGAGTCTTTAGTTATGGGATTGTATTTCCTCTCTCAATTCACTCAAAGTTTATAATATTATTATTGGTGTGGATATGAATTTAACCTTATCATGTATGGAGGTGTGTGGGGAGTTAGTGTAGGTTGATCGACAATATGAACATTTTCAGTTGGTGTTTGAGTCCTTTGGATGGGTGGATATCGATCCCATCAAACATTTTCCTACATGGAATAATAACAGAAGTGGATCGGTATTTGTTGCCAAGCACATGATAGGTCCTTGGTAAAAGTATCTCTTCTTCAAAACAAGGAGGAGTTCCAGCCTTGGGTGGTAGGAGTGCGAGTTTTAGATCATTTTCTTGTTTTTTTTAGAATTTTCTCCTAGGGAAGCCAAACCAAGGTTGACTTTCAAGTTTAACCCTATATGGTTCATGGAAGCGTACTTTTTCACTATTGCGAAAGAGGATTGGTGCAAGATTTATTCTAAGTGTTCTCTATCGACATATGAAAAGTTTGGTTCACTCAAGATGGTCAAACTCAGGGCAATAAATTGGGTGAGGGAGAGACTAAAAGTTCATAATTGTGGGCTGGATGAGATTGAGATATTTGTGTCTTAGTTCATTGAGGATAGTGAAGATGGGGTCTTTAGAGAAGAGGCATTGTATTCCATGAGAACTCTCAAAGTAGAGAAATCAAAATTTCTTCTTGACAGGAAAAGAGACTGGTGACAAAAGAGCAAGGAAACATGGTTAGCAGTGGGTGACTAGAACACCAAATTTTTTCAAAATTATGTAAACCATGAAAATTGTTTTAATACAATTTGGGATGTGTAGAATGCAGAAGGCTCAAATGTGAAATAGTTTAGAGCCTTAATTGATTTGGGTACCAGGTAATTCAAAGGCATGTATGACGAGCTAACTAGTTATTTTCCTAGTGAGATTATGAAGACCTTATCATTATTTCCTAGATTAGTCTAGGAGGAGGACAATGAAAATATTTGTTTTCATGTGTTGATGCATGGGTTGGAATTTGTGTTAAACTCTTTCAAAATATATAGGATCCTGGGTATAGATAGATCTACTATTGATTTTTTCCTTGATTTATTTGGGCTGATTAGGGATGATTTGCTCAAGGTGGTGGAGGAGTTTGGTAGGATAGGGAAATTTTTTGGGAACATTAAATCTACCTTTATTTCTCTTATCCCAAAGGTAGACAATCCTGACTCTTTTGATGGTTTTTGGCCCATTTCATTATGTAATTGTTTAGATAAAATTATCTCGAACGTTTTGGCTATATGTCTAAAATTGATTCTCTCAAATGGTGCATCAACTGCGAATTTTGGCTTCCTTGAAGGAAGACAAATTCATGAAGTTGTTGGGACTACAAAGGAAGGTTTGCATTCCACCAACTTGGGTTTTGACCATGCTGTTGTTATCGAATAGGATCTTTACATGGAATATGCTCATGCCTCTTGGCTATATCTCAAACTTTGTTTGTTGCAAATTCAATTTTCTCTTCCTATTGTAAAGTGGATTATGGCATGGGTGACATAAGTTTTAGTCACTATTTTATTCAATGGGGTGGCTACAGAATTCTTTAGACTAGTGAGAGGTTTATGGAAAGTGTGTCCCCTCTCTCCTTTATTGTTTCTTTTAATAGAGGAGGGCCTTAGTCGAGCGTCTATGAATTCTTATAGAGTGGGTATCATTAGAATAATTATGATTAGTAGACATGAAAAACTTACCCATTTGTTGTATGTAGATGATGTCCTACTTTTTTGCTTTAGTTCATCTTATGAGCTATCTGCTTTTAAGGAAATTATTGAGATATATTCGAAGGCAATGGGAATGGTGCATAATGTTGAGAAGTCAATGATTTTCCTTTTAAATTGAATTAGGCTTTGATGACCTCAATTGATATGTATATGCCTTTCCATGTTTAATATTTTAACAATGGTTTTAAATACTTAGGGTATCTTCTCAAGCAAAACTCTTATCTAAAGCAGGACTACGATCAATTTCTTACCAATACCACACCTCTAAGCTTCGCTAATGCTTCAAATACACCGTGTAGCTTCCTCTTAACTTCAAAAATACCAAATTGACAATAGTTGGCAAAGTGGGAAAATGTATCTTGCATGGGTGTAATAAATGGCTTTCTAGAGGCGGTCATTTAGTTCTATTGAAGTTGGTGCTAGAAGCCATCCCTGTTTTTTGGCACACAATGGCTTATAATCTGAGAAGGATTTTGGAGAAGATACGTAAATTGTGTTTTAATTTGTTATGGAAAGGACGCAATGAGTATAAAGGTTTTCATTGGATTGGTTGAAAAAATATTTCCTCTCCAAAATTCCATGGGGGATGGCATCTAAAGGATATCCATAAGTTTGGAAAGGCCTTGGGAGCGAAATTATTATGGATGTTCACCTATGCGGCATAGAATAGACGGTTATTGGGTATACTATTAAGGAACTCCTTGCATAAGGTCATCGGTTTGAAACTATGTGGGTATGATCCTATACAAAAAATTGTTATGGAAATTTCTCTCAAAACAAAGCATGTGGAAGTGAACTCTGGTATATCATTTCATTGCTCTAGGCTCATTGTTGAATTGGATTAGGGTGGTGAGAAATAATGTTGTCAATGTCTCAAACAATTGGAAAGCTTTTTTCTTGGCTTTTCCAATAATTAGTCCTCATTCAACATGGAGAGTTGGTAATGGTTTACAAGTGCAGGTGGGTTTGGATGCCATTATGGGTTGTGACAGACATGTTTTTTTATTAGCTAATCTAGTTTGTTATCTGTAGGTATTGGGAAGGTAAATTTGAACTCTATTTCCAACACATCCTTAACTACAAGGTGGCTGCAAGGGTGGTTAAGAATTGAGTTTTTTTAGTCTCACTAGATATTGGATCGCGGAATGAAAGGGGCTAATTAACTCCTTGATTCAAGCACATATTTGATTAGGGGCTTCGGAGGTTGAATAAGTATGGGGTTAGAATGTGACCAGGGGTTCATATTGTGTAAAACTAGGTTACAATGTCATGTTTAGGAAAATGAATAAGTACGATTATTGGTGGAGATGTAGTTGGAAGGTTTATGCACCTCCTAAAACAGTCTTATTCATATGAATTGTACTTCAAAATAAAGTGTTGACTTGGGACCTGATGCAAAGGAGGGAAAGGGAAGATCTAGGAATTTTTTCATTATGTCATAACAGTGATGAAACAACATACCATATGTTTTTGTCATGTTCTTATTCCTATCAGGTTTGGATGGAAGTAGAAGGCACTAGCATTACACACGTGTCCATCAAATATTCCATTGAAAAGTTCCTTTTGGTTTATTTTGAAAATAGGGATTTGAAATCCCTTCAAGAGACTCTGTAATACCCCTAGTTTTGACTTGGAATGTATTTAATCAAAATTATGTAAATGATGTAACTATGCTAGTGCAAATTCCTAGTCCGGAGCTCAAGGCCAAGGCCCGACTAGTGAATGGCTAGGCATGTAGATGTATATATTTTATTTGGATTGTTTGGTTGGCTTGTTATGATGATTTAGAATATATGTAAATATTATGTGCATAAATAATAAAATGGTCCAACAATGGCTGTGTAAAGAGCACCAAAGGGTCTATGATTCCACAAGAGGGGAAGAGGAAAGGGGTTCCATGGGAGACTAAATCCTTCCTGCCAAGTGTCAACCTTATAACTCACCCAAAATTATGTCGTGTGCCTTGAATAATCCAATTATCTCCTTTTTGGATATTCTCTAATCAATGAATTCACATGTGAGGTTGATGGAAAAAGTCACCTCATGTAGTTATTGAAGCATGGGTCTGATTGCACTTTTCTAACAGTTTTGTCATGACAGAAGTCGTTCTACAGCTACCAGGAGTCCTTTCTTCTATTGTCATAATCCATGTCAGTTTTCTTTTCACCATTTTCCCATATGCTTTGGATTCAACCCCCATTCTCTCATTCAATTCTTGCATGTAGATTTACACTAGGTAGAGCTCTCCATTGCCGTCCTTGAACTTACCATGCTTTTTTTATCCCATGACATAGGTGAGTATCCCATGACAAGCATCAAGTGAACAATCAAATCTGCTCCAATGACATAGGTGAGTATCCCATGTCCTATAATGCTACTCCAAAAGTATGTAAGATGCATCAAAATAATCAGCATTGTATTCTTTCATCCAAGTAGTTAATGAAGTTTCTCCAACATCAATTGAACTAAGCAAGGAGCAAAGAAAATCATGAGTCTTCAAGTGACTCAAGTGAACATCATAAGGGCATCCATGAATATATGTATCATCATAAGGTAAAAAGGGATGTTTCTGAAAATGTAAATAATGAGGTGCTCTATTCATGTCATTATCAAAAGGAGAGGTGGGAGTTTCATTCCTTCATGTGGCACCATTAAAAAAAAAAACCTTTCACCCAGTTTTCATCCCCAATTGATGTGGCTGAAAAAGAAGTAGGGGGTGAGGAATTATGAACCAACCTTAAATCTTTACAAACCTTACCCATCGAAATCTTTAATTCATCTTCTTCATAATTGGATGGTCCAACTATTGTGATATCATGTGCCTCCTCCAAGGCTTTGCAATTCTCTCCATGAGACAACTCATAATCCCTCTGAACAAAGACAAGTGCTTGTCCTTCTTCTTATTTGAGTGTAGCATATTCAAGAACCTGCATATCAACATGTACCTCATGTTCCACCATTACATGAGGTTCCTCCTTTGTGACACAAATTCTTTCATCCATTTCCTTTTTTTCCTCGAAAGGAGAACCACTGCTCCCTCCTATTTCCAATTTGATCCCTAGTTGGCTACCCAACAATTCCAATCCTTTCATCAACTGTCTACTCATGTCTTTCATACCCATGGAAATTTCATCAAAACATGGTTTTAAGGCTGCAACAAGTTCCTCCTTATGTCTTAAGTTTTCATCCTCCTCTCTACCCATGGTTTTAACAAAAGACTCTTCTTATTCTACAAAAACCTCTTCAACTACTGGTTCAAAGGGTGGTGGTTTATTCTTTTGACTTCTTGTTAAGACCATCAGGTTCCAAGAACATGCTCTAATAACATTTTAATGTCCCTTTTTAAGAATTTTATTAAAAGGACCAATTTTTCACTTTTTCCCCAAATTCGACCTTTGACTAGTTTTGATGCCTAGGTCTCCAATTTGCCCCAAATGCTCCCAAATATTCTGAGAAGGTATATGGATGATGTTAGAACATAAATATGTGTTTCATGTATGATTTTGGACCCTTAAAATACTTCTGCAAATCTTCTTTCAATTCTGGCCAATGTAGGGAACTTTACTAGTAATTTCCCTTTGACCAGTATTGGTCTCTAGGTCTCCAATTGGCTCCAAATGCCTCTAAATATTCAGTGAAGGTGTATAAATGATATTTGTACTTTATTATGATGTTCATGGATGATTTATGACCATAAAAATACTTCTTCAAACTTGTTTAAGATTATGGAAAAAGTATGGAATTTAACTAGCAGTTTGGGGTTCAAATCCCCCCAAAGTAAGTACTGAAAATGACTCTCCAAATGCCTCCAAACTCACTTGAAATTCTGAACAGAGGTAGGGGATGACTAAGGGACATTATTTAGGTCTCATGTGTACCATTAATCAATTATTAAGTTTGTTCTAACCTTCTCCCAAACAACAACAAAAATCACTAGTTCGACCTTGGGGGAAATAGCATGAAATCTTCTTCAAATAAAATAAAACTGAGCAAGATGGCTCCAAATGCTTAAGTGCTGAACATGAAACTTGTAATGATCATCAATTGCAGTCCATACATCATAAATATATCATCGAAATATTCTTCCATTCGAAATCATCATCAATACATTGGCATACATCAATCTAGTGGGGGAATGGTCACTGCTTTCTCATTAATAATCCATTTTACATATAACCACTTGGTATTTAGACCTGAAACTTTCTGGAGATGAAGAACATAGTATATTAATCATATTACAACATAAATAGATCATGAGAAGCTCTCTCAAAGAGTACAAGAGCTCACCAAAAACGCCCTCCCTCAAGGGTCAAGAATATGCCATCAAAACTGGAAATGGTTGAGAGAGTGTGTTGCACTAGAAGAAACCATGATCTTCCTTGTAGCTTACACCTGCAAATAAACACTCCATTAAAGATCCAAATGAAAGTTTTGAATGACCTTTCCAATTAGCAACTTGGATGGGAATATTTCACCCTCGAAATTGGCTAAGGCAAGAAACTAGTCATCCACTATATCTCCCTCTTCACAAATGCAATTGCAAATTTCTCAAATGATCAAAAGTTGGTTTCATTCTTTGTTATTGAAATTTATAAACTTCTAATGTCCTCCATGGGTCAAATTCCTTCCAAGAGACTCATGCCAACTCAAGTTGGGAAGAGATTCCAAAGAACACCACTTGTACAACAATTCCTAGTCTCCCACTTCCACCAAAGCACATGTGGAAGCATCTTATCTTCCCTAACTCCCTTGAGCGCCCTCTTGGAGGCTATTTTTAGCCCTGACATGTCATATATGTCATATGTCAGCCTTCAGGTCTAATTTGTGTCATAGGTGTCATAGCATCTTCATCATTGTTGTCATAGAGCTAGGGAATCTAGCCCAAGTGTCTCACTAGCTCCAAATTGCCTCTTCATCCTCCATGGGAGTTACTCTCCTCTACATTTCGACCTTGGAAGAGTCATGCAATGAATAATACCTTTTGAACTCCCCCAAGTATGTTACCATTCACCTTGAATTTGAATTGGTGAGAGAATGATGCCAAGTGTAGTGGGGAAATCTAGCCATATGTGGGTCCCCCTTCCTCCACGTGTCTTCATGATCAAATGCCATTTTGATTTTCACTTGTATATATTTATTTAGATCATTTATTAAATATTTATGCCATTCTAATGTTCAAACATCATTTATTATTCTTCTTATTCCAAATCCCAAAGCTTCCACCCCAAAACTAGGAAACTAGTAATTTTCCTCCTTGGCAATTATTTGACCCTTAACATCAATTTGACAAACTCTAATGAATATGTCCAATGTGCTTAGGACATTGTGACCCAATGCAAAATTTGGGACATGACAATGTTCCAACCTACAACATGCTAAAATGATATGTTATCGAAAAAACCTTGATCCACTATAGGAATGGTAAAAACAAATGAGTTAAATCTAGATCCATCATCCAACTAAGGATATTTAAAAAAAAATTAGGTAACAGCGTATTTTTCAAGTGTGTCCTCGAAACCTTTGGAAAATAGTCCAATTCAAAGAATTTAGCATATAATAAAGAAATGAGTTATGAAGACCTTATATCTAGTGGAATATTACCAAAATTTACGTTGTAACTGCTACTAACACATATTATTCTAATGTAAGGCATAATCAACGTTTTCTTTGTGATTAAATAGAGAAACTTATATGCTCCTTTGGGTCAATTTCGAGTGGAAAGATGCATTTGATTGACGCCAATATGAAAGGCAATTAAGATTTTAAGTAATGATTTGGCCCTAATTGTGAAGTTGATTATCCAATCATCAAAAGGGAATGAAGCTTGGAAGGTATTTCTATATTGGAAAAAGTTAAAATAGTATCCCTTTCGTAATGCACATATATCTGCTTTATAATTTATTATAATTGGGACAGAGTTCATTGACTTAAATTAATTCAAAATAAAATTCAATTTTAAGAATAATACAATATTTTTAATTAAATTTTATTTAAAATCATAAATTTATGTTAATAATAAAATTATATTAAATAACTTATATGTATATTGGAATAAACAACTTAACAAACCCAACATATATCATTAACTAATCAATTCTTGATTGAAGAAAAATTTCATAATAACATTAATTTCAAGATTTTATTTTAAATCGTTTATCAATATTTATAGAATTCATATTTATTTATATAATTAGTATTATTAATTTTTTATTTATTTATTTTAAAATACATGTAAATAACTCATTTAATTAGAGCTAACCATGATAGAAGATATTTAATTAATGGACTATTCCACTAACAATTTGTTAGAAGAACATGTTTTTTTGTTCACCTCTAAGTGTGGCTTCTCTACTAAATAGAAAATATAATTAGTATTATTAAATTTTTATTTATTTATTTTAAAATACATGTAAATAACTCATTTACTAAATAGAAAATATAATTAGTATTATTAAATTTTTATTTATTTATTTTAAAATACATGTAAATAACTCATTTAATTAGAGCTAACCATGATAGAAGATATTTAATTAATGGACTATTCCACTAACAATTTGTTAGAAGAACATGTTTTTTTTTCACCTCTAAGTGTGGCTTCTCTACTAAATAGATTGACCCATTATTACCCTAGATGATGATGAAGTGATCTCTCCATTCCCTAGATGCAAAGATGGAGATCTAGTTGTGGGGCAAGTGGGAGGTGACACAAGGATCTTTAAGCATGATGCAATAGGGAAAACTATGTATCCTTTGAGAGCTAGTGAGGTGGGGGCCTTTCTTAACCCCTCGTCATCATATGTACTCAAAAAGTCAATTTTGGAACTTGACTCCTCTAGGGAAACATCTGATGAATAGCTAAATATGTGTCTTGTCTTGTCTCCCCCTAATTCAGTGGGCAAGAAGGATGTGAAGGACGAGTCCATCCCTCAAAAATGCAAAGGGAGGAGTTTGGGATGCAAAAACGTTGAGATTAGACGAGAGGATCACTAGGAGGACTCTATTGTAATGTGTTTAGAGAGGGGTAAGTGGAAGGTTATGAAAATTTGGGGTGGATCTATCTTTTTGGTAGTAGGTGAAGACATCCAAGTAGATCATATCTTGGATCTCAACGGAAGGACCTTGGTTGGGAATTTTATGGAGAGGTGAGTGGGGATGCACAGTCTTCTGTGTTGGATGGAGGAGTTTTGGGGTCCATGTTTAGGATACCTTCCTCCATCTCACTTACTTCCTACATGATAGATAGGGTTTATTTTTTAAACTGTGGAGTATGTGGTCTCAATTCTTAGGGAGTTTTGGTTTTGGGACTCTTCATATCTAGCCATTAAACCTTGGCACAAGCTTTGTGATGCCAAAGCAGATCCATTCCCTAGTACATCAGTTTGGTTAAAATTGTAGAGTCTCCCCATGAAATTTTGGATAAAGAACGTGCTTCATGCTATTGTGAATTAGATTAGGAAGGTCATTTTGGTAGATGACAATTTTGAGACTATGGCAGATTTTATATACATGGCCCGAATCTTGGTAGACTTAGATTGCAACAAAGTATTGTATGAGTCCATCGAGTTCATCAATGGGGATATAAGTTACTCCTAGTTAATGGACTATGCCAATTTTCCTATTAGATGTAATAAATGCCATGAGTATGGCCACATTGTTAGAGACTATGTGCATAATTTTAGTATAAAGGTGTGGTGGAAAGCGGGGTCACAAAGGTCTATTGGGGGGAGATAAGGGAGATAGACAGATTGATGACACTAGAGTTATGGAATCATAATCAATAGTAGCCTCCCTTCAAGTCAAGTTGAGGCTAGAGGAGTTAGTGAAGGATGATGACATGGTTGTTCTTGTTGGTGAAGTTCTAGTTCCTCTAACTCTTGATGAGCAAGTATAGAGGGAGCTCGAGAAAGTTTTAGCTTGACTCTTTGGGCTTGAAAAGGAACATTATTTTATTGGTAAGGGAGCATAAATTCTCCAACATGTTATTGGTGACTCCTATGGTTTAGAAGGTAAGTCCTTGATATTGAATTCCTACTCTTTTTGACTTGCCATAGTCTGGGAGGGTGTTGGAGGTACCTCTATCAATCCCTCTACAGGTGGTCAAGAGACCGAGGGGAGACCTCTAAATATTTTGGTGATGCTTGGATATTGGGCTCTATTTCAAGTATGGATATGGTATCTCCTTATCTTATGAAAAAGGGTTTTTTCAACTATGAGAAAGCCGAGAAAAAATCTATTTTAGATCCTATGGTTAGAGGTGGTATCCAATATCTCTTACAATCAAAACAATCTATGTCTATGGATCCAAATCAGTTGGGGGGATCTCGGTTATGATTTGTTGGTTGGTAGTGGAACTTTTGCAATGGGGCAATTGTTATCCCTTAAGAGGGAGCCATAACAACCCGCAGGTGTGTAGTTCAACTGATTATTCGCTTGATATGAATTAAATGTTGTAAATGGAGGTCATGAGTTCAAATCACCCCGGATTACCCATGCCCAATGCTTGCAGGTTGTGTTGGTGCACCTAGGGGTATAGTGGTAGTGGACAGGATTGGACCCCTAGACCCTGTGTCACACGAGAACCATCCCCATCCTAGTTTTTTATTCCCCTAGTTACAAAAAAAAAGGGTGCAAGAACAAGCCCTGGGATAAGTTAATTAAGGCAAGCAATCCCTTATTATATGGGTCCTTAGAGTAGAAAACCCTAGTGAATCATTTGCCATGAATTTTTTTATGAAAATGCTTAGGGATTAGGGGCCCAGGGGGGAAGGCTAAGAGGTTGTCCTTCAAAATAATAGTTGACTGTGAGCATCCTTCGATTCTATTGATAGAAGAATCAATGAGTGTTGGGACCCTTTAATCATATAAATAAAAAATTTGATGAAAGGATGGGATTTTATGAATCTTGATTTAGAAGGTCTATCTAGAGGAATCATTAAATGATGCAAATTTGATTTGGTTGTAACTAATTCCTTTTATTTTGGATCAAGGATGTACAATGAGTTTTTGTGCAAGGAGATGAACTCCTCCATCATAGTTTTAAAAATTTACAATCCATATGAAGGAAGTCTTTAGTTATGGGATTGTATTTCATCTCTCAATTCACTCAAAGTTTATAATATTATTATTGGTGTGGATATGAATTTAACCTTATCGTGTATGGAGGTGTGTGGGGAGTTAGTGTAGGTTGATCGACAATATGAACATTTTCAGTTGGTGTTTGAGTCCTTTGGATGGGTGGATATCGATCCCATCAAACATTTTCCTACATGGAATAATAACAGAAGTGGATCGGTATTTGTTTCCAAGCACATGAATAGGTCCTTGGTAAAAGTATCTCTTCTTCAAAACAAGGAGGAGTTCCAGTCTTGGGTGGGAGGAGTGTGAATTTTAGATCATTTTCTTGTTTTTTTTAGAATTTTCTCCTAGGGAAGCCAAACCAAGGTTGACTTTCAAGTTTAACCCTATATGGTTCATGGAAGCATACTTTTTCACTATTGCGAAAGAGGATTGGTGCAATATTTCTTCTAAGTGTTCTCTTTCGACATATGAACAGTTTATTGGTTCACTCAAGATGGTCAAACTCAGGGCAATAAATTGGGCGAGGGAGAGACTAAAAGTTCATAATTGTGGGCTGGATGAGATTGAGATATTTGTGTCTCAGTTCATTGAGGATAGTGAAGATGGGGTCTTTAGCGAAGAGGCATTGTATTCCATGAAAACTCTCAAAGTAGAGAAATCAAAATTTCTTCTTGATAGGAAAAGAGACTGGTGAAAAAAGAGCAAGGAAACATGGTTAGCAGTGGGTGACTAGAACACCAAATTTTTTCAAAATTATCTAAACCATGAAAAGTTTTTTGTTACAATTTGGGATGTGTAGAATGCAGAAGGCTCAAATGTGAAATAGTTTAGAGCCTTAATTGATTTGGGTACCAGGTAATTCAAAGGCATGCATGACGAGCTAACTAGTTCTTTTCCTAGTGAGATTATGAAGACCTTATCATTATTTCCTAGATTAGTCTAGGAGGACAATGAAAAGATTTGTTTTCATGTGTTGATGCATGGGTTGGAATTTGTGTTAAACTCTTTCAAAATATACAGGATCCTGGGTATAGATAGATGTACTATTGATTTTTTCCTTGATTTCTTTGAGCTGATTAGGGATGATTTGCTCAAGGTGGTGGAGGAGTTTGGTAGGATAGGGAAATTTTTTGGGAACATTAAATCTACCTTTATTTCTCTTATCCCAAAGGTATACAATCCTGACTGTTTTGATGGTTTTTTTCCCATTTCATTATGTAATTGTTTAGATAAAATTATCTCGAACGTTTTGGCTATATGTCTAAAATTGATTCTCTCAAATGGTGCATCAGCTGCGAAGTTTGGATTCCTTGAAGGAAGACAAATTCATGAAGTTGTTGGGACTACAAAGGAAGGTTTGCATTCCACCAACTTGGGTTTTGACCATGTTGTTGTTATTGAATAGGATATTTACATGGCATATGCTCATGCCTCTTGGCTATATCTCAAACTTTGTTTGTTGCAAATTGGATTTTCTCTTCCTATTGTAAAGTGGATTATGGCACGGGTGACATAAGTTTTATTCACTATTTTATTCAATGGGGTGGTTATAGAATTCTTTAGACTAGTGAGAGGTTTATGGAAAGTGTGTCCCCTCTCTCCTTTATTGTTTCTTTTAATAGAGGAGGGCCTTAGTTGAGCGTCTATGAATTCTTATAGAGCGGGTATCGTTAGAATAATTATGATTAGTAGACATGAAAAACTTACCCATTTGTTGTATGTAGATGATGTCCTACTTTTTTGCTTTAGTTCATCTTATGAGCTATCTGCTTTTAAGGAAATTGTTGAGATATATTCGAAGGCAATGGGAATGGTGCATAATGTTGAGAAGTCAATGATTTTCCTTTTAAATTGGATTAGGCTTTGATGACCTCAACTGATATGTATATGCCTTTTCATGTTTAATATTTTAACAATGGTTTTAAATACTTAGGGTATCTTCTCAAGCCAAACTCTTATCTAAAGCAGGACTATGGTCAATTACTTACCAATACCACACCTCTAAGATTCACTAATGCTTCAAATACACCTTGTAGCTTCCTCTTAAGTTCACAAATACCAAATTGACAATAGTTGGCAAAGTGGGAAAATGTATATTGCATGGGTGTAATAAGTGGCTTTCTAGAGGCGGTCATTTGGTTCTATTGAAGTTGGTGCTAGAAGTCATCCCTATTTTTTGGCACACAATGGCTTATAATCTGAGAAGGATTTTGGAGAAGATACGTAAATTGTGTTTTAATTTGTTATGGAAAGGACGTAATGAGTATAAAGGTTTTCATTGGATTGGTTGAAAAAATATTTCCTCTCCAAAATTTCATGGGGGGTGGCATCTAAAGGATATCCATAAGTTTGGAAAGCCCTTGGCAGCAAAATTATTATGGATGTTCACCTATGTGGCGTAGAATAGACGGTTATTGGGTATACTATTAAGGAAGTCCTTGCATAAGGTCATCTGTTTGAAACTATGTGGGTATGATCCTATACAAAAAATTGTTATGGAAATTTATCTCAAAACAAAGCATGTGGAAGTGAACTCTAGTATATAATTTCATTACTCTAGGCTCATTGTTGAATTGGATTAGGGTGGTGAGAAATAATGTCGTCAATGTCTCAAACAATTGGAAATATTTTTTCTTGGCTTTTCCAATAATTAGTCCTCATTCAACATGGAGAGTTGGTAATGGTTTACAAGTGCAGGTGGGTTTGGATGCCATTATGGGTTGTGAAAGACGTTTTTTTATTAGCTAATCTAGTTTTTTATCTGTAGGTATTGGGAAGGTAAATTTGAACTCTATTTCCAACATGGCCTTAACTATAAGGTGGTTGCAAGGGTGGTTAAGTGTTGAGTTCTTTAGTCTCACTAGATACTGGATCGCGGAATGAAAGGGGTTAATTAATTCCTTAATTCAAGCACATATTTGATTAGGGGCTTTGGAGGTTGAATTAGTATGGGGTTAGAATGTGACCAGGGGTTGATATTGTGTAAAACTAGGTTACAATGTCATGTTTATGAAAATGAACAAGTACGACTAGTGGTGGAGATGTATTTCGAAGGTTTATGCACCTCCTAAAACAGTCTTATTCATATGAATTGTACTTCAAAATAAAGTGTTGACTTGGGACCTGATGCAAAGGAGGGAAAGGGAAGGTCAAGGAATTTTTTCATTATGTCATAACAGTGATGAAACAACATACCATATGTTTTTGTCGTGTTCTTACTCCTATCAGGTCTGGATGGAAGTAGAAGGCACTGACATTACACACGTGTCCATCAAATATTCCATTGAAAAGTTCCTTTTGGTTTATTTTGAAAATAGGGATTTGAAATCCCTGCAAGAGACTCTGTAATACCCCTAGTTTTGACTTGGAATGTATTTAATCAAAATTATGTAAATGATGTAACTATGCTAGTGCGAATTCCTAGTCCGGAGCTCAAGGCCAAGGCCCGACTAGTGAATTGCTAGGCATGTAGATGTATATATTTTATTTGGATTGTTTGGTTGGGTTGTTATGATGATTTAGAATATATGTAAATATTATGTGCATAAATAATAAAATGGTCTAACAATGGCTGTGTAAAGAGCACCAAAGGGTCTATGATTCCACAAGAGGGGAAGAGGAAAGGGGTTCCATGGGAGACTAAATCCTTCATGCTAAGTTTCAACCATATAACTCACCCAAAATTTTGTCGTGTGCCTTGAATAGGCCAATTATCTCCTTTTTGGCTATTCTCTAATCAATGAATTCACGTGTGAGGTTGATGGGAAAAGTCACCTCATGTAGTTATTGAAGCATGGGCCTGATTGCACTTTTTTGACAGTTTTGTCATGACAGAAGTCGGTCTACAGCTACCAGGAGTCCTTTCTTCTATTGTCAAAATCCATGTCAGTTTTTTTTTCACCATTTTCCCATATTCTTTGGATTCAACCCTCATTCTCTCATTCAATTCTTGCATATAGATTTACACTAAGCAGAGCTCTCCATTTCCATCCCTGAACTTACCATGCTTTTTTTAACCCGAAAATTCTAATTTGGAGACCATGCTGTGGATTTGGAAGGGAAAAATGATGGGTGTAGGTGAGCAGAGAGGTTGGGAAAGCTAGGAACCCTTACCCATCGAATTCTGCTACTCGTAGGTGCTTGAGAATCCATGAATTGAAGTTACAGGTGGTTCTATAGCAGCACATATAAAATTGGACTTTTTCTATGCACACACTGGAAGAACCTAGTAAGATGGATTGCTCAAGAGAACCTTGGATCAGTGAAGGCGATTCCTGAGAAAGAAGGGTGTTGTGTGGGGTAGGTATTGTGGAAGCCAAGGCTGTGAGGGTTGAGTGAGACCCCTATAGAGGTATGTATGAGAATTTGGCTAAGCATAGAGAGAAGAATGGTTGTGGGATGAGAGAGAGAAGCTTGTAGGTGTTTCCTTCTCCTTGGTGGCCTCATAGCCCAGCTTGGGGGTGGCCTATGAGCAAAAAGAGTATATGCTAGATAGAGTGCCTATGGTTGGGTGGAAAATTGCTCTTACACATCCAGTTGCTTGGATCTGCATTGGATAAAGATAAGTATTCTCATGCATTTGAATCTAAAATGTTTTTATCTCATGCTTGCAATGTTTATGCTTGTATAAATGCATACTCTGTGTGTGTGTGGATCGATTTTATTTCCGATGTGCATGTTATTTATGTTTCTGCACACATTTCACATATCATGAATTCGTATTATGGATTTGGGGTGAAATTTGAGAGCCCAAATTCGTTTAGTGTCCCCTCCCAATGGTCGGATTGGGTGATGGGACGTTACAGACTCATTTTTTAGTTATTTGGGGAATATGGTTGGCGTGGAGCAATGCGGGTTTTAAAGAGAAATAAGCCCCCATTTTTAAAACATCGATCATGAGTCTTAGTCTCCTTTCTGGAGCAAGTTGAAATTCAATTTTCCATTGTGGGGTTGTGTTCCATCTGGAAGATCATCATTACCTTTGTTTATGTGCTAATATCAGGTGGAGTTCCAAATTGAAGCAAATTTATGGCATTATATCCGGGTCTAAAGCTTTCAAGCAGGATGTGAAGTGATTCCCTGTTTGACATGGACTATTCAATCTTGATAATTAATGCTTTAAAGGAACAACCCATCTTCAAAGTTTCAATTTGCGTCCTCTAGTGGAACAACTTAAGGATATCTATAGTTCTTACATGAAGGTGGAATTTAGACATATTTTTAGAGAGCATAATCATGATGTGGACAATTGATTAAAGCAAGTCCTTAGTCTATCCATTTTTTTTTTAATGGTAACTAAATTTGTTGAAATTGAGGAGTTGGGCTATACCCGATATATTATCAATGAATTTTAGTCTTTCTTTGTGATAAATGTTGAGTGTAGATTACATTCTATAGGGGAACTATTTAAACCTAGAAACTAGTTATTTGTATATTGTTGATGAGGTAGAGAAAATGGGGACATTGGGAGTTGTTACACTATGACACAATTGTTAAAAGCATATCGCACTCTATAGATGAATTGTATATAGCTAGGACTTAGTTATATATATTTTTTTGGGGATGTGGTAGAAGATGTAGTGATTCTAGGAGCAATATTAAGACACATTTTGTGTTTTTCTTGTTATTGTGCTTATGCATATAAGTAAGGTATTTATTTTCATCTCACAATATAAATATGATTTTTTTGAAAAAAATAACTTAGAGTGAGATTAACATGTATTTTTTAAATTAAAAAATGTTAAATATAATTTGCTTTCCTAATTTTCATAATTTTAAAGGAATATTGAAATAATGTTGTATTATTGCACATAAAGTTGTAATAGAATTACCTTTCCTTAAAAGCATATTTGTAATTTGTTTTAATTAATTTATGTAGTGTATTTTTTACATCGTTTACAAAAATATGTGTTTATGAGGTTATAAATTGGAAAATGAAAACCACGCATTATTATATATGCACATAAATACAAATTACAATTCATAAATTATGTGTTCTACAATGATTGTGGTAACAAGAGGGAAAATGAAAAAAATGCTTTACTAATTAAAGTATTGAGATGGTATATGCAATGTGAGACATCACTAAGTTGTGCCCTTTCATTGACATATGCATAAACAAATAGTAGCAGACAAAGAGAGTGCTCATGATAGAGATATGTTCTGATGGTGTGAATTGGGATCCAATCCTATAATGACTAAATCAACATAGGTCCATATTAATTGTAGATTATCAAACATAAAAAATGATGAAATCCATTAAGGTGAAAACCTTCCTCAAGTTTTAATCCCTCAAATTTGATTTAATCCCTCTCAATGCCTAATAAATATGTGGTTAAGATGGATGTACTCTGATTTTATAAGATTCTTCAATCCTACTTGGCATTTGTTCTTAATCATTATATGGTTCTTCAAAAGTTTTAAGAAAATCAATAAGTATGATAATATAATTTAAAGTTAGCCTCAATCTTCATTGCACCTATATATTTGTATATTAATAATTAACAGGAAATCAAAGAGATTATTTGAATTTTTTTTCCCATTCCTCAAAAAAGGTAATTTACCCACAATCAAACACTACATCATTATGTGACATTACAAATACAAAGAAAACATGACACATGTACAAATGGTATTCAAACAATATACCATTAAGTGACATTACATACATTAAGATCTAGGCATATGGAAAAATGGTATTCAAACAATATACCATTAAGCGACATTACATACACTAAGATAGGCATATTGACAAATGGTATTCAAACAATATGCCATTAAGCAACAGTACATACATTAAGATAGTCAAGCATATGCATAAGTGTTATTGAGCTATGTTGGGAATCGGTAGAGGCCATAAAGGGTCTTCTTGTGATGTTGGGAGGCAAAGCCAATAGCCATCGCCTTGCTTTGTCCCAAACAATGAACATAACAATGACTCCTCCAAATCCAATCCCCAGTCCCATCCCCAATGCTGCCAAAGGCACTTTCTCATCTACCAACTGCATCCATCCTCTTTTAATATTACTTTGACTGCCATTGTCTCCAGTAGGTGTTTTGCTTGGCTTATTCGTCCCATTGCACAGTGGTAGAGGAAACCCACATAAGCACTTATTACTCTGAAATGAAGACTGATTAAAAGTGGAAAATTGTGTCCCTGATGGGATTGGCCCACATAGGTTATTAGATGAAACATCTAGGTAAGCCAACATTGATAATTGAGAGAGCTCTTGAGGAATTTCTCCACTCAATTGATTTTTTGCCAAGTCCAATTGCTCTAGAGTAGATATGTTACTAAAACATGTAGGTATTTTTCCTTCCAATTGGTTCCCAGATAAATTTAGCAACCGTAAGCCACTCATACGTCCTATGCTTAGAGGGATTTCTCCTGTAAGATTATTCCCAGACAAATCAAATATAATGTTTGTGGCCAAGACATATGACAAATTATACTCAATACCTTTTATGTATTCTTCCATTTTGAAATCATACTCATAATGAGCGTGATTCATTACAAATCCTTGGAGTCTTTCAAGAGCATATGGTATTTTTCCACTAAATCTATTGTTGGATAGATCCAACAAAGAAAATTGGGTGAAATTTGTGATCCATGAAGGAATACTACCATGAAAACTATTATAACCCATGTTTAAAACTCTCAAATCACCTAAGTTTGCAAGGCTTGAAGGAAGTACACTCGCGAATCTATTGTGCCTTAAATCCAATATTTCAAGGTGGACACAATTGACAAAAGATGAGGATAGAGTCCCAAAAAAATTATTAGAATGAACTGAGAAATGCGTTAAAAAAGACAAATTATAAATACAGAGAGTGGGAATAGGTCCCACAAAGTTGTTATGTGAGAGATCTAAGATACGAAGATTCAAATCAATAATCGTATTGGGAAACTCCCCTGAAAAATTATTATGAGATATATCTAGATGACGGAGAGCCTTAATTGAACTATGCTATATAAAATTGTTCCAATGAGATTGTTGTTCGATAACATTAAAGATTCAAGCGTTTTTAAATTTATAATATCGTTAGGTATGTAACCCACGAGTTTGTTTTGAGAGAGATCTAAGAAAGTTAATTTAGTCAAATTAAAAATGGTGGCTTTAGATATGTTATTAGCGAATTTGTTTTGAGACAGATCTAAGTAATCTAAGTTAACTAAATTAGCAATGGCTTCAGGTATAATAGTGATACTGTTTTGAGACAGATCTAAGTAATGTAAGTTAACTAAATTAGCAATGGCTTCAGGTATAATAGTGATACTGTTTTGAGACAGACGTAATTCGGTCAACTTGGTCAAATTGGTAATGCTCTCACATATATGAGAGACTCCACTTTGGAAAATAAATAATCCAGTCAACTTGGTCAAATTGGAAATGGAGTTAGGTATGTTCCCGGTTAGGTTTATACCGAGAGACAGAAAGGTAGCAGCCAAGCAACAGCACAGAAGCAACAATAATATGACAAGCTCCATTTCTCCCTCTGCAACTACAAAGTCTTTCAAAGCCTCTGAGTTCTGTGCTTTTGGCTATGGACACACATCTATTTATATAGATTGGAGATGCCAAATTGTTCGTTTAGGATCAATTCCAAGTAAATTGTTCGTGTGGCATCAATTCATTCGTACAGCGTTATCCCCACGATTGGAGTCCATCGAAGAAATCAAAATTAAGTTATCCCCACGGTCAAATAATATAATGTATTAATTTTTTTAGAATTTAATTTTTAATAGTTTGTTCTAATATATGTTTTTTATTTGTTTTTATTATGTATATATACTTTTATGTATTTAGAAACTTTTAGATTATTTTATACAAGTTTAAAGTTTTATAGAGAGACAATATAAAGTCTTACATATATTTTTTAATTTTTAATTAAGTTATATAAAATTATTGAAAAATATTTTTATTTATGTTTTTATTTTATGTTTTATATTGACTAGTTAAAAAGCTGAAAAATAATTTTTTTTTCTAAACTTGTTTTATAACTTTCCAACTCTATGGTTATTTTTCATTTTTCTCACTTTTTCAATCTAACTCACATATTGAAAAAATATCCAAACTTATTTGTTTTATGTTCCATGACTTTCAAACAAGTTGAATAGGACCATTTCTATTTTCCTAGAAGTGCTTTTATTTTATTTTATATATAATTACAATAGGGAATTTATCAATTGGTTTTTTATCCAGGATTCCATAAAATGATTGAAAATTTTCCTCTTATTTATTTGTCTCTATTTCCCATGGAATCAAGACAATACATTGAGGGAAGCAATAAGCAATAAGCACCTTGTACTCAGCATTGAATGTTACGGTGGGGAATTTGTTCGTTGTTCGATCTCAAGCTGCTTGAGATCCAACGGCCAGCAAAGCATCGGCTGCAACATTCAATGCTACACTGTGCTTATTGCTCGCCATACATTGAGTAGAACTATCTCTTTTTTCTACAATTTCCCACTAATTTCAAACTCTATCACCTTCTTTCTTTTTTCTCAATTCTCCCACTCAAACTCACATTGATTTTGAAAAGGTCACTATGTTGTCTTTATCCAAAAAAATCCCATATTGTCTTGGACCTTACATGGGACCTACTCCAGGTAAAGGTTGTTGGATTTCCCCACTTCCTGTTGAGCACGAGTTTGGGGAACCACCTTTCTACCACTTCGGGCTCAGCAGTCTCTTCATCATCTAGCCATAGCCACAAAGTAACTCACCTTCCACCTGTTTTGTTGTTAGACCAAGGAGTTGGACCCATCAATTGATTCAGCGAGTCAATACTGTAAGTAACCTGATATCATGTGCAATATATTTCTGGTTGGATAATGTATTGAGGGGTTATGTAACATAGTTTGCTATAGATTGTACCCAATCTCACAACGTTGTTGAGAGGGATTTATTTAAGGGTCCTCACAAAAGATATATGAATTCATTATGTACTTGGGTCAAGATGTTGTTGTTCAACAAAGGGACTATGATATTGGAATACGATCACTAGGGGCCTTCACGCACATAAGGGAACTAGGAACTGACCAAGGAATTGTCTGAGTGAAAGAAGGAACGAATGAATGAAGAGTGGATGAGCTGAGAATGTTGAGAAAAGAAGAAGATGCGATGGTAGAAGAGACTGGATTACTACAGGGTGGAAAAAGATTTCAGAAAGATAGTACGAAGAGGACTGTAGTTGAGATAGAGGAACAACGTAGTGAGTTTAAAGAAAGAGATATCTATGCAGGATTCTAGATCGAAGGACTATAGCACACAGAGAAGGAAAAATATCGTCATCTCACCCCAAGAGAAAAAAATCCCTACTCAAGCTAAGATCTGTGTAAAAACCCCCAACCCCGTGCGCATCTCCAAAATATGAGATAAGAACTGAGAATTTGTCACTTACAGTTAATAATCATAGAAAAGGTAGTTAGAGTAGTGGAAGTAGTGCGACAAATCAGAGTAAGCTAGTAGCACCAACTCCGAATACACTACATAACACAATGGCAAGGGTAGGCCCCACCTTGCGGATGCTTGTCTTCCATGGAGTGGGGACAGACATTCTAGACCATCATTTGTTTGTTTGTGAGGAAATATGGCAAGTAAAACAAGTCCAAGATGACACTACAAATATTGTGCAACTGGTAACAACATTTAGTGATTGCACATTGACCTAGTACATGAAGTATCAAACCACTACACAAGCCAGAACGTTGGACAACATCAAACAAGCCTTATTAAAGGAATTGAAGAAACCAAAATCCAAGTCATAATGCATTACAAAATTGAAAGATACTAGATAGTTGGAAAATGAATCAGTTTGGGACTTTGATCAAAGGTTCAAAGTATTGACGGACAAGCTGAAATTACAGATCCTAGATGAGCACCATAAGGAGTGGTTCATTGTAGGATTGTTGCCACATATGTGTTGCATCTTGGTGCAATAGAAAATTACGTCAAAGTAAGACCTTCTAGAGATAATTTCAATGAAGTTAGAAGCATCCCTTGTAGGATAGAACGACACAGGGATGGCTCAATTTCAGTCGCAGCTGGCAGCACTGATGATTCAATTGCAAGAAATTGCTAAAGGGAAGGAAAAGCACGAAGATTTATGGTGCACATCTTGCAGAGAGGAAGGGCATCATAAGAACGAGTGTCCAACATATAGAGAGTATTTGGATACGGGATATCCAAATCCCTTTCCCAAGGGAGGAGGGGTCTGGTGCGAGATATGTAGAGGGAATCATCCCCCTGCTACACTACTATAATTTTGTTTTGTAATTTTTAGAAATTTGTGGTATGTGATGAGAAGTATTGTTGCACACTAGACCTATGAGTGATAGGTAGAAGGTTAGCAGCAGAGGTAGATAGCTAGGATGAGATCCTTTTCCTTTACCAAAGGATTGGTGAATCCCCTTGTCAGCAGTATAAAATGATTAAAAACAATTATCCATAGTTATATCTATGATTTTTTCAAGGGTTTGAGTTAGGAGTGGAGAAAGGAGAATACCTCTTGAAGTGTGATTGTTTGGAGAAGATTTTTGGAGATTCCTTTGCTTGGTGTTTTCTCTTCAATACTAGTTTCTCCTCAATGTTCCTCTTAGTACTTGCAAAACTAGAACACAAGATGTTTTCTCTATTCTACAAACAATATTCCATATGAGACTCAAACCAAAAACAAATCTAACATCCTAAAAATTGATAAACAAGATCATTTGGGGACAATTGAATCGGTTCATATTCATTCAAAGAAAACTAGAGTCTACAACCTCATCATCAGATGCTTCCTCCTCCTTCACTCTAGGTTCCCTACTTTTTCCTTTAAGCCTTTGATCACCAAAAGTATGAAACAAAAGAATCTCTCTCACCAATTCACTATAGTAACTTTAATCTGCTCTTCAATCAATCCTCCTTAGTATTCAACTCAAATGCCTCTTATATAGCTTTAGGATTTGAGTGATGAGAGGTAACTTTTCAATATGGGATGAGAATCCCAATTTAATTTCCTCCATTTTCCTTCATTTCCATAGTTCCTCTTAGTACTTTCAAAACTAGAATGCAAGATGTTTTCTCTATTCTACAAACAATATTCCATATGAGACTCAAACCAAAAACAAATCTAACATCCTAAAAATTGATAAACAAGATCATTTGGGGACAATTGAATCGGTTCATATTCATTCAAAGAAAACTAGAGTCTACAACCTCATCATCAGATGCTTCCTCCTCTTTCACCCTAGGTTCCCTACTTTTTCCTTTAAGCCTTTGATCACCAAAAGTATGAAACAAAAGAATCTCTCTCACCAATTCACTATAGTAACTTTAATCTCCTCTTCAATCAATCCTCCTTAGTATTCAACTCAAATGCCTCTTATATAGCTTTAGGATTTGAGTGATGAGAGGTAACTTTTCAATATGGGATGAGAATCCAATTTAATTTCCTCCATTTACCTTCATTTCCATAGTTTTGGGCATTTATCATGAATAATGGAGCATTTAATGCACAAAACACATATTCCATGTATTTTCCTTCCACCTTAATTTTATGGAGACTTGGTATTATATTTTACTAGGCAATTCACTCACTAAAGTTGCCCCTTGTGAGATACATGGCTCTTCATTAACACCTTCCCTTTCGGAAAGTAGCGGTTGGATTAAGATACTATGTCTCTTTCAGTGCTTCATGTATGTCTTCATGTTGCAGGCAAAAATCAAAATATATTTTCGGCCTACACTATTGAGGGTGTTAAATTGTGTGTTAACAATGAGAGAGAGTACTACATATGCATATAGAGACCAAGGGGAAGTTAGACCGGAAGGTGTGACACAAAAAAATAACACTCCAAGGGACTACAGTCAAGGAGGATGAGGAGGATTTAGAGGCAGAGGAAGAGAAGGATTTGGCAAAGCTAGAGGACCCATTATCTTCTACAATTGTGTCCAACAAGGACATTTTGTGTGGGTTTTCAGAACCCTTGTATGACATGCACATGCTGTAGACAGTTGGACCATGTGATGGAAGATTGCCCACTACTAGTCATGAAATGGAAAGAGAAAAGGAACCATAACCAGAACCAAAACCAAAAACAAAACCAAAAATAGAATGTGCAAATTATTGCAACAGAAGAGTATGATGACCAACCCAAGATAACAACAGTTACATTGGAAGGAGCTAGAACATGAGTTGATGCAACAGATCTGAGAATTCAGACTGAACAATGGATCATACAAGCTACAAATCCCAACCTGATGTTTAATCCTAGAAGAGAAAAAGACATGTACCAACAAGAAATGAAGGAGATAATAGCAACATGATGTGGAGAATCGATATCACAACCTATGTATGATAGACCTCCGATGTATGACATGCCTCCAATTTATGATTATTCAATTCTAGAAATGTCAGTTGAGAATATAGGTATGTTGAAAAGCTTCTTACATAGTTTTTTGGAACCAATAAAGGAGGAGACTACATTGAACATGCTGCATAGGCTAATCAATCAATGTGCACAAGAGAAAGAGATCCATGCCATACAATGAGAATTCAATCAGGTACAACACAAGAGGAGGATTAATAGGGAATTCTGGCTTAGTGTGTAGATCAGGGACTATGACATGGACTTCATCATTTTAGATCTGGGTCCTAATGTGAATGTTCTTCTGAAGCAAACATGGGAATTCATGGGTAAACCCAAGTTAATATGGTTAGATATTCAGTTGAGGCTAGAAAATAAGCACAAAATTGTTCCAATTGGAAGGCTGAGAGTAGTACTGGTTGATATTGATGGAGTGTGTAGCACCACAAAATTCAAAATTATTGAGATAGTGGATGATAGTGAGCCATATCTAGCATTTGTTGACATCGATTATGCATTCACCAACCAAGCTATAATTGATCTGAAAAAGAGGAAAATGATCTTTGAAGGAGAAAACTTAAGATTTATTGCGCCATTGGATCCTATAGAAGGAAGACGATATGTGGAACCAATAAAAAACAGAGAACTGGAGAACTTATACAATGTGACCAGGAGGATGGAAGACTATGTGAATTGTACTATTGACAGTATTCTCAGTTGGCATAGTACCATTTCTTTCAAGTTAGATTCAGAAGAAGCCTTTGAAGAATGGAAGTAGAGGATGTGTGAAATATCTACAAGGAGATGTATGCATATCACTCGTGTGTTGCGATGGATTGGAACCAAGGTATGTTATCCCCCAAGGTATAATGGACTTGTTGAAGTAGATTCTTTTGTAAAAGCATTTGAAACGCAAATACCAAAGAAACAAATATTGTCAGCATTAGATGGTGATTAGATGTCACACTGAAAGAAACCCTTGCAAGATGGTAGAATGCTCATAACAGGAAAATGAGTGATTGGCAGCAATGCAGAAGACTGTTACAAGTCAAGTTTGGCAATGAATACACCATGCAGAAGTATACGAGGCTAAATCCATCAGAACATATTACACAGTGAATCGCGACATGGAGTGCAGTGCCAAAGAAAAAGTGGACACATCTATTTGTGTACACCTTGGACACAATTCCAAAGAAATAGCATACAGAGATGGAAATGCATAGAGGCACATCAGACTAGGAAGATATGGCATGCAATATCAAGGTAATATTTACCTTTGAAGATGAGGCTCCTTTGGTGGAGGAAGTGTTGAATATTATCAAGGACAATATTTTTGCACCAGAAGACTCAATAGGAGCCATACTCATATGTAGTGCACATAAATCATATGTGATTGTTGAGGAACAACCTTCTGAAATGCTATAAATTTGTTGAAGAAACCAGGAGGAGGATGACCCAAGAAATTTACAAATACCAAAGACTAAGGGAGAGCACATAGTAGAAGGGCTAGAGTTTGGATATGTTGATTATCCAAATCCATTGAAAATGCACAAGGTCAATATTGGTACATAAGACAATACCAAGTTTGAAAACATTGGGTAGTACTAGAATGATGAAATGGTTGAAATATTGTTGATTTACTACGTGAATATCATGATTTGCTTCCCACTAAATTTTAAAAGATGAAGGGGATCAGTAGAGAGCTAGGGGAGATGAAGATACCTTTGAAGCTTGATGTTAAACCAGTGAAGAAGAGACCATACTGCCTAAACCTGGTGAACAAGAAGAAATTCAAGGCTGAGATAAATACGATGCTAGAAGCTGGGATTATAGAACCTGTTAAAGAATTGAAATAGATCATTCTAATGGTGGTCCAATATTAGAAGATAGGAGGAATAAGAATTTGTGTGGATTTGGGAAAGTTAAACGATGCTTGTTTTCATGATTCATTCCCTAATCCATTCACAGATGAAATGTTCGAGAGTGTAGGAGGAAAATAAGCATATTCATTCACTGATGGGTTCTCAGGATATCGTCAGATCAAAATTGCACTTGAGGATAGGCACAAGAAAACCTTTGCAACAGAGTTGGGATGCTACTAGTATACTTTTATGTTGTTTGGTTGGAGGAATGCACCAACAATATTTTCTCGAGTGGTTGTTCCATTGTTTAAATATTTCATTCACAAACTTTTAGAAGTATATCTAGATGATTGGATAGTGTTTAGTCTATTGAAGAACAATATTGAAGTCTTGCGCTTGATGTTGGATAGATGCAGACAATTCCATATTTCTTTGGATTTGAAGAAGTGCATATTTTCCACATCATTTGGTATTATGTTGGGACATGTAGTTTGTAGTCAAGGATTGTTGGTGGATCCTATGAAGATTGTTGATTTACCACCACCTACTTCAGTGCGACAATTGTGCACTACTCTAGGGCATACAAGATACTACATGAAGTTTACTAAGGGGTATTCACAGATCACAGACCCACTGGGAAAGCTATTGAAGAAGGATGTCGAGTTTCAATGGAGTGCAGAATGTCAGCAGAGCTTGGATGTATTAAAGAAGAAACTAGTCGCTTCGCCCATTCTGGTATTTCCATACTGGAAGAAATAATTCCATGTTCATGTGGATGCATCATCTATGGAATTAGGTACAGCTCTATCCCAATTGGGTGCAGAAGGAATTCTACAATGATGTGTATTAGAGCATGAAAGTCACATGATATTGAAAGAGGCCCATGAAGGAGTTGTAGGAGGTCATTACACTAGGAAAGTGACATTTTAGAAGATTCTTCAGGAAGGAATTTAGTGGCCTACTTTGCATAAGGATGCTAAGGAATTCTATTAGACCTGTGACATCTTCCAGTGAGTTGGGAATCCATCTAGAAGAGATGAGATGCCAGTGATTCCATAAGTAACACTGTAGAAATTTGACAAATGGGAAGTGAATTTTGTTGGGACAATTAATCCACCAACAAAGAGGTCAGGAGCAAGATACATAATCACCGTGATAGATTATCTGACGAGATGGTATGAAGCATAACCTATCAAGGATTGCATCTTGTAGACAACTGTGCGATCTCTATTTGAAAATGTGGTTACACGTTTTGGATGTCAAAGAATTATGATGAGTGATAAGGGGACCCATTTCTTGAATAAGACAATTGTTGCTTTAATAGAAGAGTTCCAAATCTATCACCAGAAGAGCACCCCCTATAACCCCCAAGAAAAAGGAACAGTTGAAGCATTTAACAAGATCTTGGAGACTGCATTGACAAAGATCTGCAATGTAAACCAAGATGTTAGGAACCCATATCTTTACTTTGTTAGTATGTTGTTGTTGGACGCATATGCTTTGTAAGTCGTCCCGTAGTATTTGTTGATCAATAGTTTGTGTTATTGTTGTTGGCGCATATGCTTTGTAAGTCGCCCGTAGTATTGTTGATCCATAGTTTGTAACGGCCCATGGTTTCGAACCATAGTATTGGCGCCTAGAATTAGTATATAAGTGTGTGTTGAGACCTATGAAGGCACCGTGAAGTTATTTGTATTGAGCTTGCTCAAAGGAGGTTTCCCCCTCGAAGTGGCCTGTGATCAATACAAAAGTGATTCTGAGTTCTGTCATTTCTGCTATTTCGCGTATTCTTGTTAATTAATTGTTGCAGGTGCCTCACATTTGGTATCAGAGCACTTTCTTGGGCTCGTTGGGTGAAATTTCTGCCAAATTTTTTTTTCACATCTGTTGCAGGTTCGGATTTGGGAATAATCCCTATCCGCTTAACTGTGGGAAGTACTTGGGCATAAGCCCTAAAACTCATTGTGAGGAGTACCACAGGAACCCCGAAGTAGCTGGCCCATTGAGAGGACCTGTCGGTGAAAAGGGCAACGACCCCTACCTGATTGACTAGTTCCCACCCGTGAGGTAAACCAAGAGCTGTCGTTTGTGGCAAAGCGGTTATCAGTTTTACCTGAGCCGTGGAGTGAGGGGTACTGCCCCAATACGCAAGCCGTCAGACAACATTGGTGGCCGAGTGAAAACCCTGAACTGTTAGGAAGCTGCACATACCTGGGGTCCATATCTACTTTCAGCTGAACTATTGTCGATCACTGCTGCGCCGTTTCAGATTCATTTTGCAAACCGTTCCAGATCCAGCCGTTCGGCGTTGTTCCAGAATCCTTCGAACCGGAGATCCCATTCTGCAAGCAGAGCCGTAGCCGCTCCAGTCTGTAAAAAAAAAAAAAAAAAAAAAAAACCGAGCCGTAGCCGCTCCAGTCTGAAAAAAAATAAAATAAAATAAAATAAAATAAAATAAAATAAAAATAAAAAATAAAATAAAATAAAATAAAATTTTCCGTTTTTTCTCCATATCTCCCTTGTTTTACCTCTGTTTTCCTTGAAAATTTTAGGGAACCCCTGTCATTCCATTCTGCATATTTCATCCCTGAGGACCCTATCCTCAATTCCCTTTCCTACAGCCCGAAATCCCACATTTGTCTATTTTTAGGGTTTGCCATAACTTCCTCAGATTTCACACAATCACCTTCAATTTTTACCACAGAGTTCCTTTCTGAATTCTGCTTCTTTGTTCCCCTCTGCCAAATTTTCCCATCCTTTCACCCCGCTGTTGAAATCCTCATTTTTGCTTCCCTGTCTATCCAACAGTGTCCAAAAAACGAGTCAACCCCCAATTACCCTTCTGAATTTTTCCCAAATCCAAATTTTCCTTTACTGAAGTAGTTCCTGTTTTTGTTTTCCTACCCAGTCAAAAAAAAAAAAAAAAAAAAAAATCCCTGGTTATGGTTGTCACCCGTGCAGGAGCAAAAACCATGGAGGAAGCCCTTGCAGCCATCCAAGCCAAACTCTAGGATCTGGATGAAAAATTTCTTGGTCTCCATCTTGAACATTCAGCTATGAACAACAAACGGCAGTCCGAGTCTTCAGTAGACAATGGGTTCTCTTCTTCCAGCAATTTCCGTGGTCCGAAGCTTGATTTTCCTCGCTTCAATGGTACCGATCCAACTGGATGGATCTATCGTGCAGAACAGTATTTCAGTCTGCATAATACTTTTGATGGCAACAAAGTTCCGTTGGCATCCTTTCATTTGGAACAGGAAGCTCTTCAATGGTACCGTTGGTACATCAAGGCTCATCCAGAGCCCAACTGGCCAGACTTTTGCCAACTCCTTTTGCAACGATTTGGTCCTAGTGCTTTTGATGACTTCACAGGAGCCCTCACTAAACTTCGCCAAACTGGCACTGTGAGAGAGTATCAAACTGAATTTGAGAATCTAGCCAACCACACTGAAGGATTGTCTGATGAATTTTACCGGAGTTGTTTTATCAGTGGTCTAAAGGATGCCATCCGCTCTGAGGTCAAAATGTTCTGTCCCAACACAATGATGGAAGCACTCGGGTTGGCTAAATTGGCAGAAGACAAGATTGCAGCCCAACAACGCTCCAAGCCCACTTTTGTTCCCTTCCGAAATATGGGGTCTCAGCGACCTCCTATACCACAGGCTCCTTGACCGACTCCTATCAAGCGTTTGTCGGAAACAGAGATGCAAGCACGCAGAGAAAAGGGTCTTTGCTATAATTGTGATGAGAAATTCACTCGGGGACATAGATGTGTTCAGCAAAAGCACTATCTCCTGGATGTGGAGTCTCCGCCTGCCTCTGAAATGGGTGACGAAGATCCAGAAACACTGGATGCTCCGGTCGACATTCAGGAACCGCCTAGTGACCCTCCGTCTCAGGATGACCAGCCAGAGATATCTCTCCATGCTTTAGCTGGAATCACCACCCCCCAAACAATGCGGGTCAGGGGTTACTTCAAGAAGCTTCCTCTTACAATCCTCATTGATTCTGGTAGCACTCATAATTTCATTGACCCTCGGATTGCCAAACAAGCTGATTGTTTTATCCATCCTTGCTCCAACTTTGAAGTCATGATTGCCAATGGGGGTACCTTACCTTGCAAAGGAAAGTGTCGAAATGAGCGTATCTCTATGGGAGATTATACCTTGCGCTCTGACATGTTTGCCTTGCCCTTAGGCGGATGTGATGTGGTTTTGGGCGCTCAATGGCTACGCACACTCGGCCCTATCTTATGGGATTTTGCCGAACTTTGGATGCAGTTTTCCCTCAATGGACACAAACACACATTGACAGGATTACATCCAGGTTCTCTCAGCATCATCAGTTCACATCGCATGGAAAAACTCCTCAAAAAGAATTCACATGGTGTCATCGCTCAGATCCATTCCATCCAGATGCAACCATCAGCGGTCTCCACTACTCCTTTGGATCTACAACAAATTCTGGATCGATATACAAGTGTCTTTGCTGAACCAGTGGGATTACCACCTTCCAGGCCAGAAGACCATCGTATTCAGCTCCTTCCTGGCAGCGCTCCTCCCAACATCAGGCCCTATCGCTACCCATTCCACCAAAAAACGGAGATTGAAATGCTCGTTCGGGACTTATTGAAGCAAGGTATTATTCGCCCAAGCACTAGTTCCTTTTCTTCTCCAGTTATTCTCGTCCGCAAAAAAGATGGGTCATGGCGCCTCTGCATTGACTTCCGAGCACTTAATCACCTCACCATCAAGGATAAGTTTCCAATTCCTGTTGTTGATGAACTTCTTGACGAGCTTCATGGGGCTCACTTTTTCTCCAAGTTGGATCTTCGTTCTGGGTATCATCAAATTCGGGTTCATGAGGATGATATTCCTAAAACAGCTTTCCGCACACATGATGGCCATTATGAGTTTTTGGTCATGCCCTTTGGCCTCACTAATGCTCCTTCCACATTCCAGGCCTTAATGAATAAAATATTTCGACCCTACTTGCAGAAATTCATTCTGGTATTCTTTGATGATATCCTCATCTATAGTAAAACATGGGATGAACATCTCCAGCATCTGGATCTTGTCATGCAACTTTTCTCTGACCATCATCTCCATGCCAAGCAGTCTAAATGTGTTTTTGGACAAAAGGAAGTTGAATATCTCGGGCACATTATCTCAACACAAGGGGTTCGCGTGGATCCTGCCAAAATCGACGCCATGAACAATTGGCCACGTCCTCAGACACTCAAGAGCCTTCGTGGTTTTTTGGGGTTGACGGGCTACTACCGCAAGTTTGTCAAGGATTATGGGAAGATTGCAGCTCCATTAACTGCTCTATTGAAAAAGGATGCTTTTACATGGACACCTGCTACTCAGTGTGCATTTGACAAACTAAAACAAGCTATGTGTACTACACCTGTGCTAGCTATGCCCGATTTTTCCAAGACCTTCACTATTGAGAGTGATGCTTGCGGCAATGGACTTGGTGCTGTTCTCCTTCAAGATGAACACCCCATTGCGTTCACCAGCAAAGCCCTTTCAAGTAAGAATTTAGCTGCCTCTACCTATGAGAAGGAAATGATGGCTATTGTGCATGCAGTACAGAAGTGGCGTCCATACCTATTAGGGAATCATTTCTGCATCAAGACTGATCACCAGAGTCTGAAATATTTCTTGGACCAGCGTGTCTCCTCCCCGGCACAACAGAAATGGGTTAGCAAACTCATGGGTTATGACTATGAGATCACTTACAAGAAGGGTAAAGACAATATTGTGGCAGATGCTCTTTCTCGCACATTTGGTGCCCAAGGTTCTCTTTCAGCTATTTCTATGCTTGTTCCAAATTGGTTGGAATCTGTTCAACAAGGTTATGTCAATGACTCTTCCTTATCTCAGATCATCCAACGCTTGACCAACAACCCTTCTGCTGTACCACATTACTCTTGGGATGGTGCTTTTCTGCGATACAAGGGTCGTCTGGTGCTTCCCCAGAGCACAGATCTTCAACAGGTTGTCTTCTATGAACTCCATGCTTCTCCATCGACCGGGCACTCTGGGTTCCTCAAAACATATGAATGAGCACGGCGTAACTTCTTTTGGCAGGGCATGAAAAGGACAATTCAACAGATGGTGGCCGAATGTGATACCTGCCAGTGCAATAAGGGGGAAACAACACTCGTTCCAGGATTGCTTGAACCCTTACCCATACCTACACAGATTTGGACAGATATTTCTATGGATTTCATTGAAGGGCTCCCTAAATCTGGCGGGAAGACAGTGATTCTCGTTGTGGTTGATCGCCTCTCCAAATATAGTCATTTTTGTGCTCTCAGTCATCCCTATACAGCCTCCTCAGTTGCTCAAATTTTTATGGACCAGATCTTTCATCTTCATGGCATCCCTTCTTCCATTGTCTCGGATCGTGATGCGACTTTCACTAGTCATTTTTGGACAGAACTATTTCGCCACACTGGCACCAAACTAAAGATGAGTTCAGGGTATCACCCACAAACAGATGGTCAGACTGAAATTGTCAATAAATGCTTGGAAACTTATCTTCGTTGCTTCACCTCAGAACAACAACATCAGTGGGCAAAGTGGCTCCCTCTTGCTGAATGGTGGTACAATACCTCTTACCACACTGCCTCTAAAATGACCCCATATGAAGCAGTCTATGGTCAAGCACCTCCAGCTCTTCTTCCATACAACCCCACCAGTTCACCAGTTCAGGAAGTTGACACGGTCCTTCGCAACCGCGATCAGATTCTTCGCATTTTGCGGGACAATCTTCACATGGCAAGAAATCGCATGAAGCAACAAGCGGATCAGCACCGTTCAGAGCGCACTTTTCAAGTCGGCGATATGGTTTTTCTTCGTCTCCAGCCGTACAAACAATCCTCCTTGAAACTCAAAGGGCGTCATAAGCTTGCTCCAAAGTTCTATGGGCCATATCGGATTCTTCAGAAGATTGGGTCCGTTGCTTATAAATTGGAACTTCCTCCTTCTTCCCGCATTCATCCAGTCTTTCATGTCTCTTGTTTGAAGAAAGTTCTTGGCACCAACATCAGCAGCCAAACGATTTTACCCGAACTGGATAATGAAGGATCCATCCTTTTGGAGCTAGAGGCCATCCTCAATCGGCGCACACGTCAGCTTCGCTCTCGCTCTATCACAAAGGTCTTAATTCAGTGGCACGGCATGCAACTAGAGGATGCTACATGGGAACCACTCCTTCATATTCAACAACAATTTCCACATCTAAAGCTTTGAGGACAAAGATTTTTTTAAGGGGGAGGGGATGTTAGGAACCCATATCTTTACTTTGTTAGTATGTTGTTGTTGGACGCATATGCTTTGTAAGTCGTCCCGTAGTATTTGTTGATCAATAGTTTGTGTTATTGTTGTTGGCGCATATGCTTTGTAAGTCGCCCGTAGTATTGTTGATCCATAGTTTGTAACGGCCCATGGTTTCGACCCATAGTATTGGCGCCTAGAATTAGTATATAAGTGTGTGTTGAGACCTATGAAGGCACCGTGAAGTTATTTGTATTGAGCTTGCTCAAAGGAGGTTGCCCCCTCGAAGTGGCCTGTGATCAATACAAAAGTGATTCTGAGTTCTGTCATTTCTGCTATTTCGCGTATTCTTGTTAATTAATTGTTGCAGGTGCCTCACACAAGATGACTAGGACTTGAGGATTCCTGCGGTACTATGGGCATATCAAACAACATGCAAGAAGCTAATAGAAAAGATGCCATTTGGGATAGTGTATGGGAAAGAAGAAGTCATTCTTATGGAGTTAATTATGTTGATTCTGTGCATTGCGGCCCTAACAAATCTCTCAGATTGTGTCATAGTAGAAAGAATATTTCACGAACTAATGGAATTGGAGGAAGACCAGTTCGTCATAGGCTTTCATCAGCAAGTTTTGAAAGCACAAAAAAGGCCTAGCATGACATACATATCTGTAGAAGTAGTTCAAGAATCGAGATCTCATTTTGTTGTACGAATCCAGGTAATTTTTGAATGCATTGGTTCAAAACTTATAACATGCACTATAGCGTGGGGACTGAACTGATAACATGCCCAATAGCACGGGTTAACACTGGTTCAGCCGTGCAACCTCTTCTTTTGACTGTTCTTGGGAACTTTTGGACTTATATTGACTTTTGTATTTGTTGAGAATGCCTATGGTGAACCGCATTTTTTTTGTTGATGACGCCTTATTGCAAGAATCACCGAAATGTATGAGGTTCGGAAGGTATTGTAGAGATGATGATGCATCATTGTTTCTTGTGTTTCTATCCTATTCTATAGTACAAAGCATATGTGTATGAGAGGGGACGATTGTTCGTGGCGACCGGTGAAGCTGTAATAAACAATGGTGTTTTTACAATTGAGGCGAGTATACCCATGCTCGTGAAAAGTTGTCAAGGTGATTACAATAAGAGAAGTCCAAGGGGTCAAATCGAAGATACTTCTGGGACATGGATGAAGGTGGATTCGATCCATGTGAGAGTAAATGAACCAAGGACTACTGTTGAGTTCTTGAAGAAGCAGAACTATTGACAATCATGATAATCCCATTGGGGTGGGGGACTAGAATGGTGATGAAGTTGCCTGAGGGAAAACTTCACTATTCCATATGGACTTCTACCTTCAAAAGTACGTTTCCCCCTTATGAAACATATGTGTTGATGTCGAGCATAGGGAAAACCACTAAGTTAGGGAACACTAATGAATCTCCCTACTGAGTTCAAGGTGATCCCCTCAAGTAATTGAAAGGGACCCCAAGGTACAACTGTAACTACTAAAACTCTCGAAATATCGTGATTTGATGTCGACGAGAGCCAAAATACATGATAAGATGAGGTTCTTATTTGGAGAACCAAGATCATTTTGTAACCAACCGTTGGATGGACAGACCTGACACAAGACTGGATGGTAAGTGTGAGGATCATAACTTCCTTTGATCGATGTTAAAATGGGGATTGTTGACGACAACATTCCTTTTATAGAAATATAGAGTGAAATAGATGGAAACAAACTGCAAGCGAAGGGGCTTTGATGGAGACACAATACCGAGATTAAAGGTGACCGAAAAAAATGGAAAATGTTGGGGATAAGGAGACTCACATACATCGATCAAAGGTGACCATGATTTGCTGCTAAAAAGAATTAGGAGTTCCCACGGTTTTATGTGGATTGGAGAACTTGTTTGTACATAAAGAATAATGGGTGGAGTCCCCATAGTTTTGGGTGTGTCGGGGGACCTATTTGATAATGGGAAGAATCTCCATGGTTTTGAGTGGGTTGGGGGACACTTTCCAAGATGAGGTGGGGGTTGTTTTGAAAACATAGACATGGGTTCCCCCTGAATCAATGCCATGCATATTATTCCCACGAGAAGAACTGAATAGAATTGGTTACTTCTAAGGGTGGGGTCCCCATTGGTGTTTTAGCAGGGGTGATGATACGAGGAAGATTTTTGAGGGTAGATTGTTCATGGAGGTATGAGTGGTTAGTGGTGAATATTGGGGATAACATATGCCAAGGAATCAGATGGCATCAACTACTAGAGGTGGGGGAGTAAATGCACAACTATAAAATGATGAACAAGGGGTAATATTTTCAAGTTGTATTAGATTCCTCGGGCCTGTGGGGGTTTGGCATCATGGATGTTAATTTATGACAAGGTTGGAAATGGTGTGCACACCCATGGGGGAACATGATATTCACAGTGATGATGTTGATGTCACATCATGACTGGAAATTAGGGCATTATGGTTATCAATGGGAATACTAGTAAATGCATTGTAAGGAGAGGGAAAACATTGCCTATATGCTAGTTTTCTAATGATACCTAAGATAGAATCCCAACACCGTTGTTGAGGCATAGAGTCTTGTTCTTATAATGCAAAAGCAAGAGTGTCCTGCATGTCTCAACCGTGATCCTGCACATACGGTGCAAATATGCATGTGTAGTAAAGAACGTGACGAATGTATTGACAATGTAGAAATATAAAACCAAAACATGGCACGCCTAGTGGGTGCCTATGAAAAATAGGTCTTGAATGAAACTTTTCAATATAGGGAATGATTGGCTTCATGTTGAATATCTTGGGGCACTGATCGCAGTGGTGTGAATTGTTTGTGAAACATAGTTACGATTTGTATGTATGTTCAGTACGTTGGAAATTTGTGTGAAATGAATATAAATATAAATATGTTGTAATATTCTAACCATTGCATCTTGGTTTTGCATGCATGCATGCATTCCATGCAGCACTCCATGCATCCATGCATTAGTAGTTGAGTCTCCAAGCACCTAGTTCTTAATTTAGGCCCCCTAGAGATTAACTTTGGTCATCATTGGCCCTATTATCCACTCAGAGTGCCTTGGTTACATAACTAAAGTCCAAAGGAACCCTCATGCATGATTTTAGGATTTAGCATAGTCAGTTCCATGATTTAGGGCACCTTTACCCCTTGATTGACTAGTTAATTGATTGTTACACCTAGTTTCAGTGCCACTAATTGTATGAGCACCTATTTTGACCGCTACAAGTTAGTATTGTGCCCCCCTTTGAGTCTCCTTCCCTAATTTCTAGCCCCAATGACTCAGTCATGCACCAATCCACCTCAGTTGACTAGCCATTCATCATCAGTGGTCGCTAGACCTTATCGGGAGATGGTTCCAATGCAAATTAAGCCTGGCACATGTGTGGATTCCCACTACCTCTGTGGGAATAAATTAGGGAAGGAGACTCCAAGGAGACACAATACTGACTTGTAGTGGTCAAAATAGGCGCTCCTACACTCGGTGGTAGTGAAACTAGGTGTAACAATCAGTTAACTAGTCAATCAAGGGGACAAGGTGCCCTAAATCATGGAACTGACTGCGCTAACTCCTAAAATCATGCATGAGGGATCCTTAGGTGGCTAATGGGTCCTAGATGACATCTTCACACCACTAGGGGGGAATGACATCATCAACAGCTAAGTAAATGAAAATAATTCTAAGTAGGACAAGGATGGAGTATTAATCATCCTAAAAAAATAGGGGGTGGGGCCCACATTTCAAAATCATTTGTATTATTCTCTGACAACCTCCTAGAGTGATTTTGTGGTGATTCCATGCATCCATTGAACGAGCCGTGAGTTACAGGTATGACTTTAACCTATGCTTTTGATTTAGGTTAGGTTAGTTGTAGGAAAAATGGGCCCTTGGTGTGTTAGGGACATTTTGGAAATTAATAAAATGGTCCAAGGGTTGTGTAAAGAGCACTAGAGGGGCTATGATTCCACTAGAGGGGAAGAGGAAGGGGGCCTATGGGAAAACCAAATCCTATGCTGCCATGTGTCAACCTTATAACTCATCCAAAATATGCCATGTGCCTTAATTGAGCCAATTACCTTCTTTTTACTATTAAATACAATCATTGAATGCATACGTGAGGTTGGTGGGAAAAGTCACTTCATGTAGTTATGGAAGCATGGGGGTTGTGACAATTATGTTAGCTATCAACAATCCTATTTCTTCTATGGTCAGAATCTATGTCAGTTGTATTTTCACCCTTACATCATATCCTTGAAGTCAAGTCAATACACTCGATTTCCTCTCTGTGATTTCATTCAGATTTCGTAGAGTATTTCTCCATCCGACATTTTCGCAGAGTATATCTCCATCCGACATTTTCGCAATCAAGTCAATATCTCCATCTCTGATATAGAATTCATGTTGGAGATGCCAAGCGACTTTTCGACAATGGAGTCGGTGGCAAATTGGAACTCCACAACTTTTGCTAAAAAATATATCTCATATGTCGTTATCCCTGCAGCCTTTTATATCTTATAGATGCCAAGCAACTTTTTGACTGGAGTCGGTGGGAAATTGGAACTCCACAACTTATGCTAAACAAAATATCTCCATCTTTCGTTGTTCCTGCAGGATTTTATATCTTAGATGTTATTGAAACTCCTCCGACATTTTCGACAATGGAATCGGTGGGAAAGTGAAACTTTTCTCCATCTTTCATTTTCCCTGCAGTTTTTTATATCTCAGATGTTTCCTCTCTCTATCTCAGCTTTTCAAGGACGATGGAAGATGACAAAACTTGTATTTTCTCTCAGAAAACATTATTAAAAAACAGTTGAGAAATAACTAATTTAACTAAATAAATGAGGTCACACAAATATATAGGGAATGGATGTTATTCTTCTTAACTAAATAAATGAGACAACATAAATATATAGGGAATGGATGTTGTTATTCTTATTAAAAAGATTTAGAAATTTTTGTTCTGCTTGTTTAATAACGGTCTAGGTCCTAATAAGGATATGACCCCAAGAAGGATTTTTAGGGCTATGGGGAGAACGAGATATTGAACTCCCTAGTTAGTTTCCATATCCATGAGGATCTTCTAGAGGTTTGGATATCTGCCAAATATTTACCGTTAATGTAAAAGATGATATATCTGCCAAGGACAATCTCGAGCCAATACCAGATGGAGCTAGGGGGTAGACCTCTAGTCTACTCGAATGGTTTAGACTTACTAGGTCCTGGAGGGCCCATGATATGAAAATCTCAAGATCTTTTTAACCAATAAACTTGCATGTGAAATTTGCATGAAAACATTCATAAAATTGACTTAAAAGATAAATTTTAAGTGCTTCAAATCAACCCATAAACATATAATAGAAAGATGAAAACTAGAAATAGAACACAAAGCTGATAACGGAGTTCACCCCCTCCTGGGCTACGTCTCCGGGCTGCTTCCAATGGGAAGGTCAATCTTATTCAGTCTTCAAAGATTGCAAATTGGGCGTTCTGGAAAACACCTCTATTTTATGTCTGTCAAATGAAGAAACAAACTATACCACTGCGTCCATCTCGAAATTCTGAGCAAAATGAGTATAAAGTTGACCTTGTTTTCCTGAGGCCGCCTATGGCACGCAATTCGAGACAACCAATCTACACAAAAAGACAAAATTATTAAATGTTATGTACTTCATCTCAGGAAGTGTGCCCATAGTCCACCTCGGAATCTGTGCAGCCCTTTGTTTTGAAAGACCCGAACTTCGACTTGTGGACTTGCTCGTGGCTTGGTCTTCGTGGCTCATTTTATAACCTCCGATGCTGTAACCTCTTAAGAATTTTATGCCACTTTCACTTCAGTAGAGGGTCCATGGTCCAATGGTAAGAGTGCACAGTTGGGAGTCAGAGGTCCCGGAGTTAAGCTCCCCGGCCTCTCCTTCTCTTTCGTGTTTTGGCATTTGTCAAAGGTTACATATTACACCTTGACATAGTTAAAAACCATACCATATACATTTTGGCATTTGGCAAAGGTTACATATTACACCTTGACATAGTTAAAAACTATACCATATGTTATGTTCCACGTGAATGGTTTGTTATTATATGGTTATACCATATGTTAATTCCGCCACCGTTTTAGACTTTGGATAAGGTTTTTTTTTCCAAAAGAAAAAGAGTTTCCTGCTATTCATAAGACTTTGGATAAGGTATATATGCTATGCGCTCCACGTTATGATATTGTTTGTTATATGGTATCATATGGTCCATGTTATGCGCTATAGTTTGCTATTGTTTTATGATATAGTTTTGTGCTATGGTATATTGCAATATGGTTTAGCACATAGTTTAAATACATGGGGGGCCTCGGTGTTGGCAAGGGTCAAGGGATATGCCCCTTGGCCCACCCCCTTTTGCATGTTTTTAATGGGGTCATGGTGGCCTTTCCACAAGGCTTTGGGTTCGATTCCATTGCCCCAATTACATTTTTTAACCACTTTAACCAATATTGACGAAACTTCAAATGTACACAAGTTCTTCAACTGGACGTCGTTTCATGTGAAACAAATGTTGACGGAAAGCTATCGACGAGCTCTTTGCCACGGTAACCTTTGTACTGTTGTTTGAAGACTTTAAATTTGATCGGCGTTGAGATGATCCTCTTGGATAAAACCTTCCCATTGGGAAGCTTTTGGGCCCCAAAAGCATGAAATCATTCAGAAAACAAGTGAGGGTATAGTTCCCTCACCCTTCCGGTCTGTGACCATCTTGCCTTGCTTGGATTCATTCCTTTGAGCCCCACACGAAGTAACTCCATGTCACGGCTTCGTGTAGACTTGACCTTCTTTCCAAGTATAACATCTTCCTGAAGCTCATTGAGATATTCAGGAGCAAACTCATCAACAGAAGGAACTTAAACCTGTTCATCTTGGTGCAAAATCATAGGAGGATCATACAATTTCAAGTTTTCCACATTAACAACAGAATACATTTGCATATAAGGAGGCAATTCTAACCGAAAAGCATTTACCAACTTGATCCAAAATTGTGAAAGGCCCATACCTAATAGGTTTCAACTTTCTACCTTCACCTTGGAGTCGGTCTTTGCTGATATGAAGCCATACTCGATCACCAATATGAAAGTGATGATCCACCTGATGCTTATCATGCCTTTCTTTGTACTTGGCTTGACTGGATTCCAACTGTGTTTGTACTTCTTGATGTATTAACTAGATCTATTGAAGAAATTTTAATGCTTTATCCGCATCAACTTGTCCATATCCCACTGGATCTTTCCCATAAACAAAGTCTAAGGGAGACTTTGGCAAGTAACCAAAACATGTCTCAAAAGGAGACTTTTGTGTTGAAGAGTGCATGTATTTGTTGTAGGCATGTTGAACATAATGCAACTGTTCATCCCACAACTTGGGATGATTGGCACAATACCCTCGAAGAAGATGTACTACTGTTTGGTTGACCACTTTTGTTTTCCCGTCAGTTTGTGGATGAAATGTCGTGCTTTTCTTTAACTTTGTATCCATGAGTTCCCATAAAGATGACCAAAATTTCCCAAGAAAGTGGGAATCTCGATCAGAAATAATAGAAGTAGGAAGTCCAAAATGAACCCATACATGCTAGAAAAACAAATGAGGAGTCATCTCAACTGTGATCTGCTTTTTACAAGGCATGAGAATACACATTTTGCTGAATCTATCCACAACAACATATAAGTAGTCATGTCCTTTTCTAGACATAGGTAGCCCTCCTACAAAATCCATTGAAACACTTTCCCATGGATGAGAAGGAACAAGAAGTGGAGTGTACAAGCCTAACTTTCTAATTCTTGGTTTACTTGTTGCACACATAACATATCCTTTTATATACTTGGACATAGTTTCATTTATTCGAGGCCAATAGCAAAACTTTTGTAATTGTGCTACAGTTTTCCCTACACCAAAGTGCCCTGAAATGAGAGAAGTGTGTGATTCCCTTATTACATGTACTCTTTCACTTTGTGGAATACAAATATTTCCTAGATGATACAACAACTTGTCATGAATATGATAGTTCATTTCTTCATTATGAGAGCCATATTGTAGTGATTCATATACTTCTTTGTAATCTTCATCCTTAGCATATTGTTCAACATAGCTTGAATGAACCAAAGGACTTTGTTGAATGATTATAGAATCATTTGTTGGAGGTCTTGATAGCATATCTGCAACTTTATTCTGAATACCCTTCTTATACTTAATGATCAAATGAAATTGTTGTAGAAAACCCATCCACCTAAAATGCCTTGATTGTTCTAGCTTGGTTTGAGATTGTAAATATTGAAGTGGTTGATGATCAGTATGTATGATTGTTTCTTTACCCATTAGATATTGTTTCCACTTCTTTACACTTTGTACTAATGCATACAATTCTTTATCATAGGTCGGATAGTTAATTATAGCTTTAGAGAAGGTTTCAGAATGATAGCATATTGGTTTTTTAAGTTGCATTAAAAATGCCCCCATGGCATAACCACTAGCATCAGTCTCTATCTCAAATGGTTGTTGTAGATCCAACAGTGCAAGTACTAGAGCTGTATTGATCTTTTCTTTCAAAGTGTCAAAGGCCTTCTGTGCTTTTCCTTCCCACTAAAAGACTCTATTCATACCTGTCAAAGCATGCAAGGGAGAAGCTATGAAGGAGAAGTTAGCAATAAAATTCCTCCAGTATTGGGATGCTCCCAAAAAGATTCTTACCTCGGTTACATTATTTGGCTTGGGCCAATTTACAATAACTTCAACTTTAGAGGGATCAATCCTCAATTCACCACCCCCTACAATGTAACCTAGATATACTAAATATGTCTTCCCAAATTCACATTTGGACATATTTAAATACAATTGTTCCCTTACAAGTACATCAAAAACTTGCTTAATATGCTTGACATGTTCCTCTGAAGTACGACTGAATATCAGAATATCATCTAAGTAGACTATGACAAATTCATCAATGAAGGGCCTAAACACATCATTCACCACCCTCATGAATGTTGCAGGTGCATTACAAAGCCCAAAGGGAATTACCATCCATTCATACAATCCTTGTTTAGTTTTGAAAGAAGTTTTCCAAATATCATTGTCATGAATTCTAATTTGATGGTAGCCACTTTTTAAATCTAACTTAGTGAAATAAATTGCATTCTTAAGCTGATCCAAAAGATCATCAATCCGAGCAAGAGGATACCTATTTTTAATTGTGATTCTGTTTAGTGCCCTATAATCAACACACATATGCCCTATGCCATCCTTCTTTGGCACCAACACAATTGGTGAACCACATGGAGAGGAACTTGGTCGAATATCCCCTCTTTCAAGCAATTCCTGAACCTGTTTCTTTATCTCTGCATTTTCAATTACCGAATACCTATACATGCCAATGTTAGGAAGTGGTGCATCTTGTTGTCAAAGAATCTCATGTTGAATTTCTCTTTTTGGAGGCAACCCTTTAGGTTCTTGAAACAAGATATCATAATCAGTTACAACTTTAGTTAAATCTGCCAACTTTCAATTCCTGCATTCCTGCATCACTTCATGTTTCAATAGATCTAGTCAATTCATGCGTGCAAACTAATCCTTTTACACCCCAATCAAAATTTCTAGAAGTTAGCAGCTCAAGTCATTTGTTGTAATCATAAGTGTAGCAAGGCACAAGATGGGAAGGTTAAAATGATTTTAGGGCATGATATTAGGATGGAGAAGGTGGGAAAGTTAATGAAGGTGGAACTCCTTGGTCAGTGCACGGGTAAAACGATTAGATGTGACTCCTTGGCACACAGAATGCAGGAAGGATGGAAGTCTCAGTTAGGTTATACTACAAAGTTCATAATTTGGTTAAAGGTTGGATTCTCTTAGAATTTTGGAAGGAAAAGGATGCAGACTCCATCTTGTCATAGAGTTGGATCTAGGGTCCCTCCATCTTGGTCCTTAAACAATGGCATATAGGTTTCAATATTAGAAGTGAACCTATGTATTTCAACATATTTGGGTACTTTACTATAAAAAAAATACTAGAGAAATCCATTTCCCTAGATGATAACTTTTGGAATTACTTAGATAAGACGATTTCTAGGGACAAGAGGATTGGGGGTTAGGATCTTTTGTTCAAATATGAAGTATTAGAATATGCCTTTTACAAGCTTTGCATTCCATGAAGTGGGTCACCTATGAAGGGATTGTCTATGAAATAAAAATTGAAATTTTAGGTGAAAAAATATCAAGACCAAGAGACTTCATAAAACTATGTTTATGGTAAGGAGGAAGCCTCGATCATCTTGGAAAAGAAGTTGTGTGAAAAAGAAGAGACTAAAATTCCTCCTCCATCACAAGAAAACCAGAATCCTCAAGTTCAAATTAGATATCAACCATCACAAGGTATGTTATTTGTATTTGATTCTATGATTTTTGCTTTCAATGTGGAGGATTTTTTTCCACCTTTGGCTCAAGCCATAGGTCCTAATAGTACACAAGTAAATGGGAAGGATCATTTACGCCTATTTCCGCCAAGGACTTTAGGGTTTCTAGAAACTATTCCTGTCATTCTCAAGAGTATTTAGAATCAAATTTTACAAAGAAGGAAGGATAGTTTGTTGAGGGGAAAATTCCTAAGCCTACTAACGTGAATAAGTCTAGGGTACCAATGGATTCCAACTACCAACTTCATTCTCAAAGATAATTAGGTGGAGGATAATGGGCCTATATAAGGTATCAAAATACTGATAAAATGATGCCCATAGGTGGGAAGTCAAACATTTCCATGGAAAAATCCATAGCATTGAAGGAATAATGAAAGGAAAACATATGAGTTTAATGAGGTTCTTGGAGCAGGAAAACCCCCCTAAGAAGGTGACCTCATGATCATTTTATTTCTAAATGTATGAGGGGTATAATTTCTCCTAAACAACGATCCCTTATGAGACTATTTTCAATCTATCATATCCAAGAAATTACATATCTTGGGTCAAACATTATTTCTATTTCGTCTTCATTCCTGAAAAATTGGAATTTATGTTTCGTTTATGATGTGATTATGTCAATAGGTTGGTGACAAGTTGGAACATAAGAATAAATGCCATTCAACCCATCTATTTTCTACAAGAATCATACTTGAAGGTGAATCCAAAGTTTTTGGAAAATTCTTTCAAGATTGTTAACATTTATAGGCATTATGGAGATAGAAGGTATTTCTTAGAAAAATTAAAAAAGAAAGAAACTTGAAAGGTGTAATTTAATTGTAGGAAAATATTTGAATCTAACATTTTTTGCAAGGGAGGTTTGGGGATAAATGGGTAGATTTGCTTCGTTCGTAGTCTATTTTTCCCATTTCTTTGAAGAGTCAAATTTGATTGACAATGGGCTTATGCAATTAGTCCCGACTTGGATAAATTAAAGGAGGGAAAACAAAGGCATCTCAAAAAATGTTGGATAGAGTCTTAATGGTAGAAAAATTGCGGGAGGAGGTAGAGAGATATAGATCATAAGTGAGTAATATAGGTTTATTATATCACCTACCCATTTTTCTTCAAATTAACAAGGAAGACAAAAACCTCTATCTCCTTTTAAATTCAATAATGCATGTTTAGGTCAGGAGAATTTTAGACTTTTTATTACAAAAAACTGGGAAATATTTTAATCCTTCTTCATGAGAGTTAGTTATGTTTCAATTTTATTCTAACCTCAAACAAATTAAGAAGCTTGATGCATGATGGGCGCAAAAGAATACAAAATAGGAAAGTCAAGCATATATTAAGAAGGTAGAAGCATATATACCCCCCCTTTTTTAATAATGCTACAAGGTTTCCCAATGATGAAGACATGCTAGCTTTAAAATCCTTGGAGAAAAAAAGTAGAGCAATGCTCAAAAGTAGAGCAATTTGGTTAGAATGGGATAATAATACCAAGATTTTTCACAAGTATACCAATTTAGGAAAATTGCAAATAATTATTTGGGACATTGGTATCCCTAATTGCTCCAAGGAAATATCCTTTAAAGCTATTGCAAATGCCGACAAGTGTCATTTCTAAAATATCTTCAAAGATCTTGAAGCTTCAAACATAGTTGATATTATGAAGGTAATAATGTTGCTCCCTACACTTTTTTATTAGAACATGGATGAGAGGTTACAAGTAGAGGTTACTAGGGAGGAATTAAAGGGTGTCTTCTATCTTTTAAGAAGGAAAAGTTAACTATGATTTTAATTCGTTAAGTTCTAGGCTAATCATCCGGTAAGGAGCTTTTGAGTTGGGTACCGCACCAGGTACTAACTCAATGGTGAAGTCTAATTCTCTTTTTGGAGGTAATCCTGGAATTTCTTCCGAGAATACATCTGAAAAGTCTCTTAGGATTGGTATATATTAAAGTTTTAATTTATCTTCTTTAGTAGTGTGTTCATCATTAGTTACATTCACAACAAATACTTTACATCCTTTACGTATAGCATTTTTCATTTGCAATGCTGAAATCTGTCTCACAGAAGTTTTTCTAGGCACACCTTTCACTACAATAGTTTCTCCTTTATCGTTGAAGAATGTGAATCCTCGATTCGAGCTCATCTTCCATGATGTCGTTGAGCCAATATTATTGGAGGTTGATTAGATTTACCATCTGGCATGACCTGCATCTCTTGTTCATTACAAGTACAATCTTGTGAAGACAATTATATCCACACCTTGTAGGAAAGTTTTGGATTCCTGCTTTGCATTTGAAGTTTTGTTTGATGTCCATTTTGTTTTTGGGAAGTTCTTTCAGAAACAAGGGACTTCCTTTTGGCTTAGGTGCCAGGTTTGAGGGGTTTCTATTATACCAAAATTGTTCATGACTTGCAACCAATCTCATGCCTTTGAAAATCATTTTATATGAGCATACCACAGCAAGAATGGATCAATTGTGGATGGCTTAATAGTCCCTCAATCACACAAGTGAACCAATGCCCTATTGGCATATATTGTTGTTTTGGTTGGATTTAATTTTTATGTCATTGTAAGACACTTCACTATTTTTCCTTATTTTGGTATCAATTATGATAGGTCATTTTACATCGATTTCATAAATTGCTTAGTCTTCTATATTACCATGCTCATGTAAATGGGTCAACCTATGCATGTTATATATTTGCATTGATATGGATTTGAGCTTAAAGTACAGGTTGAGCTTTTAGTTTAGAAGGAAGGTTTGCACCAATTTCCCAACTAGTGGTCCTGAGATAAGTCTTGGTGAATTTATCAGACACATTATTGATTATAGGTTCAAACCTTGAACATTCCTTTAATCATACATTGAACACATAATAGGTTCCAATGATATTGGCAGGATATGCTCAATATTTTTCCTTGATGATCTAGGGTGACCAACTTACAATGATTCACATTAATGATTGGAGTTGTGTGACTACAGATTATCATTCTGCCTCTATATCTTAAACAAAAATGACCTAGTTTCTAGGCTATCATTGTCTTTGGAGTTGAGTTATCATATAGTTTTTAGCTATTACCTTCTTTGGAGTCGCGTTGGGAACTCTTCCATGATACTTTATAAAGGGATCTTTTTGGCAGTCCCGTTGTCCGCATTTTTGGTTATTTGTGGACATTAATAATAATTCAAATCAATTCAATTCTTGGAAGTGAATATGAGGATGTCTTTTTTGTGGGAGGGTTCCTAAATTTGTTGTTCTCGTTCACTTTATCTAGTTTTTGAATTTTTCCTTAATATTGTTTTGTACAAGACAAATGTGATGGGGACATTGAACATGTTGGGTCTAGAAAAATTAATTGGAGTTTGCTTCTTGCTTACTAGTACAAGTGAGGTATATGGGGATCATCTTCAACATACATAGATAGATACATATTGAGGAAATTTCAACCCTATAGGTATGCATTGATTTCTGTGTATTTCCCTTTTTTCATACACAGAAATAAAATAAAATGTAATGGGTAGTTGTTTCTTTGTACTTTCATGTATTATGGGAGCAGCCAGGACCATGATATGTTGTTGTCAACTATGTTTGTGGATTATTGATTATTTTAGGAATTCCAAAACTAATCTTTACTTATTTGATTCCCATAGTTTTGGATCCTATAGCAACTAACATAAGATGTTAGTTGTTGTAACAACAATGAACATCTCAACTAAAGGCTCATCTCATCTTCATTTTTTGGAAAGGATGTTACTCAAGAGGTTGAACTTGGAGGTTTAGAAGATGAATATGTTATTGGACAACTTGGGACACTTGACGATGATGAATATGGGTTGAAGATGGGTTATCTGCATTGTAATCTCTTTTTTGTTTTCTCAGTGATATATTCTATAAAATGTTTTTAATGAGAAAATTTACTAGTAAGAATAATTAGGAGCCACAATGTTCAATTGCCAAAATTTTGGGTGTTATTGGCGCAACAAATTTTAAATTTTTTTGGGGGGGATTGGGGATTTGTGTAGTTTGGCATTTGAAAAAGCTATACATACAAACCATAAAATTTTGAAATAGAATATACATTATAGTGAAGCAATAGTCAATCTGTTTGTGGTCTTAGGTGTTAAATGGAACAAAGGAGGAGGGACCTCCATTTCTTAATCATATAGAGAATTTCATTTTTTTCAAGAAATATGGCATGATCTACAAGTGTAATGAAAAAGGATTCCTTTTCCAACTGACAGTGTAGCTCACAAACCATGCCAACTTTATTTCAGTTTTAGATTCGATAATTTGAGTTGGAAAATGAGTAATGACCCAACAAGCTATAGAACTAGATCATGAGAGTATAGAAACTTTCAACAAAACTTACATCAAGTATAACTTGTACTGCAAAGAAAATTTCACGATATTATGCTCTCAATGCAATATCATGATAGGAAGATAGTGAAGGAATTGAAGCTTGTAATATCTTAAAAAAGTGATCACGGTTTTCTGTGTTCACAGTGCGAGCTTGCACTGGCTACAATGCTAACTTTGATGCCTTGCTAAATTTAGCGGGATTCCCAATGTGAGTTATTATATTTTGCATGAAATCTGCAAATTGTTTTGTACTAGCATCAGTTGTTGTCTTGAATCTCACACATGTGTAAGTTTCCATTGATGCAATGTGAATGGCATCGAAAAGAACCAAAAAATGGAAAGGAAGTGGATGCACATAGTGTTGGTTGTGGAGCCAGATCTTCCAGTGTCATAGATGATATTGTCTCAGCCGTGCACCCCAGAGGACTGTACACTCATGCCCCTACATTGGGGTTCGGGGGTTAGGGGGCAGCGCCCCTGAGAAAAAATTTTGGGGCTGTTTTTGCCACCAGTTTTCGGGCCCATGGTTTTGGGTAACCCGTGGTATTTTTCCATTGTATTTCCCTTATAAAAGAAAAACATTGTAATACGGCTAGGGTTGATGTATTAGGTTTTATGCATTGTAAAGATATCTGAGATCGAAAGAGAGACTGTGAGACAGTGAAGAGGAAGTGTAGCGGTTGTGCTACAGGTTGTATCCCTTCATTTTGCTGGACGGAATAATAATAGGACTAGCAACTTCAGTGTGGACGTAGCCCATCTTGGGGTGAACCACGATATATCTATGTCTCTCTTGTAATGTGTGTGTGATTATATTTGCATTTCTATTTATTGTTATTGCTCTATGATCTTGTTTTCTAATAATTGGTATCAGGGCCAAAGGTCTATTTGGCAGAAAAACCTGCAGGAAGCTAGGGTTTCTGGTTCGAGTGGGAGAAATGGCAGAAGAAGGAAAGTTTAAGGTCGAGAAGTTTAACGGCCAAAAATTCCAGTTATGGAAGATGCAAATGGAGGACTATCTGTACCAGAAGGATCTATTCCTACCATTGGGAGGAAGAGCAAAGCAGCCAGCAACCATGAAGGATGAAGAATGGGAGGTTCTTGATAGAAAGGCTCTGGGAACAATAAGGCTGAGCCTGGCTTCATTGTTGGCTTTTCAATATCTCAAAAGAAACGACAAGGGAGGGTTTGATGAGCGCATTGGGTAAGATGTATGAAAAACCCTCGGCCTCCAACAAGGTATTTCTAATGAAGCGTTTATTTAATATGGAGATGTTTGAAGGTGGATATATTATTGATCATTTAAATGAGTTTAATACGATTACAAATCAACTAAGTTCTGTAAGTGTGAACTTTGATGATGAGGTTAGGGCTCTTCTAATCTTATGTTCATTGCCAGTAAGATGGAATAGCTTGGTCATGGCTGTAAGTAACTCTGTCTCTGCTTCAAACACCTTGAAATTTGATGATGTTATTGGTGTTATTCTTAGCGAGGAAATGCGAAGAAAAATGACAAGTGAGACATCAGGTAATGTGTTGACCATGGAGACCATGGGAAGACAAAAGGAGAGAGGAAAGAGCCAAGGTAATCATGGGAAGTCTAAAACGGGCAGATCCAAGTCCAGATTGGGAAATATAGAGTGTTGGAACTGTGGAAAGAAAGGACATCTGAAGAAAGACTGCAGATCTCTAAAGAAGAAAGGAGATGCACGGAAGGAAACTACCCAGGAAGCAAATGTAGCAGGTGATGCGTTACAAGATGCTTTGATTCTTGCATTAGATAATACTAGTGATTATTGGGTAGTAGATTCAGGGGCTTCATGTCATGCTACACCCCATAGGAAATACTTTCATGATTATGTTCCAGGCGATTTTGGACATGTTTTATTGGGTGATGATGAGCCATGTAAAATTGTTGGAATGGGTAAGGGGTAATGTGTTGACCATGGAGACCATGGGAAGACAAAAAGAGAGAGGAAAGAGCCAAGGTAATCATGGAAAGTCTAAAACGGGCAGATCCAAGTCCAGATTGGAAAATATAGAGTGTTGGAACTGTGGAAAGAAAGGACATCTGAAGAAAGACTGCAGATCTCTAAAGAAGAAAGGAGATGCACGGAAGGAAACTACCCAGGAAGCAAATGTAGCAGGTGATGCGTTACAAGATGATTTGATTCTTGCATTAGATAATACTAGTGATTATTGGGTAGTAGATTCAGGGGCTTCATGTCATGCTACACCCCATAGGAAATACTTTCATGATTATGTTCCAGGCGATTTTGGACATGTTTTATTGGGTGATGATGAGCCATGTAAAATTGTTGGAATGGGTAAGGGGTAATGTGTTGACCATGGAGACCATGGGAAGACAAAAGGAGAGAGGAAAGAGCCAAGGTAATCATGGAAAGTCTAAAACGGGCAGATCCAAGTCCAGATTGGGAAATATAGAGTGTTGGAACTGTGGAAAGAAAGGACATCTGAAGAAAGACTGCAGATCTCTAAAGAAGAAAGGAGATGCACGGAAGGAAACTACCCAGGAAGCAAATGTAGCAGGTGATGCGTTACAAGATGCTTTGATTCTTGCATTAGATAATACTAGTGATTATTGGGTAGTAGATTCAGGGGCTTCATGTCATGCTACACCCCATAGGAAATACTTTCATGATTATGTTCCAAGTGATTTTGGACATGTTTTATTGGGTGATGATGAGCCATGTAAAATTGTTGGAATGGGTAAGGTATGGATAAAAGTTAAGAATGGAACTGACTGGCTGTTAAAATATATTAGGCATATTCCTGCTATGAAAAGAAATCTGATCTCAATAAGGCAGTTGGGAGATGGCAGCTGTCTATCTACATTTGGAGAAGAGTGGTGGAAGATCACTAAAGGATCAATGGTGATAGCAAAAGGAGACAGGGTAGGTACGTTGTATGTATGTCCTCATAATACTCACCATTCTATCTCTTTAGCTTCCACAGGAACAGATACAGCATTGTGGCATCATAGGCTTGGCCACATGAGTGAGAAGGGGATGCAGATTCTCCACTCAAGGAAGTTGCTGCTAGATTTGAAGCAGGTAAGTTTGGAATTCTGTGAAAACTGTGTTTATGGAAAACAGAAGAGAGTCATGTTTCTCAGGGTTGGGAAATAGAAGAAGAATGAAAAGTTAGAGCTTGTGCATACAGATGTATGGGGACCAGCTCAGGTACAATCTCTTGGTGGCTCTCATTATTATGTTACATTTATTGATGATGCAACTAGGAAAACTTGGGTTTATTGCATTAGACAGAAATCTGATGTGTTTGCTACTTTTAAGAAGTGGAAAGCTTTGGTTGAGAATGAGATAGGAAAAACGTTGAAGTGTCTTATATCTGATAATGGAGGTGAGTACTGCGGCAAGGAGTTTGATAGTTACTATTCATACCATGGGATTCGTAGAGAGAAGACAATCCTAGGAACACCACAAGAAAATGGTGTGTCAGAAAGGATGAATAGAACGATCATGGAGCATGCAAGGTGTATGAGACTACATGTAGGATTGCCCTTACAGTTTTGGGTGGATGCTATAAATACTGCTGTTTATTTAATAAACAGAGGACCTTTAAGTGCTTTGGATGGTGGTATTCCAGAGGAGGCATGGACAGATAAAAAGGTAAACTACTCATTTCTGAGAACGATTGGTTGTGAAGCATTTGTCCATATTGATAAAGATAATAGAACAAAGCTTGAAGCTAAATCCAAGAAATGTACCTTTATTGGATATGGGATTGATGATTTTGGTTATCGCTTATGGGATTATGAAAATAACAAAATCATCAGGAGTAGAGATGTGATATTCAATGAAAAGGTCATGTATAAAGATCAGTTGCAGGGAAAGAAATGGGAAAAGGAAAACACAGAGTACACAGTGCTTGATGAAATTCAAGAAAATGAAGTTCCAAAGGTGCCAGAAAATCAAGAACAACAGCAAGTACCTGAAACTCCTACAACTGCAAGAAGATCTACCAGGTTAAGTAGACTCCCTGAACGATACTCTCCTTCAATGTATTATTTATTGATGACTGATGCTGGTGAACCATAATGTTATGAAGAAGCAATGCAGGTGGAAACTAGAAAGAAGTGGGAGCAAGGCATGAATGAGGAGATGGACTCATTGGTAGGAAACCGGACTTGGGATCTGGTTTAGTTTCCTGCTGGTAAAAGAGCATTGCAGAACAAATGGATTTACAGGTTGAAGGAAGAAGAAGGAGGTAAGAAGCGGTATAAGGAGAGACTTGTTGTAAAGGGGTTTGCACAGAAGAAAGGTATAGATTTTGATGAAATATTTTCTCCTGTTGTTAAGATGACTTCAATTAGGACTATTTTAAGTCTAGTGGCGGTAGAAGATTTGCATCTTGAACAGTTAGATGTAAAAACAACCTTTCTCCATGGGGATTTAGAGGAAGAGATATAAATGCAGTAGCCACAAGGGTATGAGGTCAAAGGTAAGAGAACTTGGTATGCAGGCTGAAAAAGAGTTTGTATGGCTTGAAGCAAGCTCCAAGGCAGTGGTATTTAAAATTTGACATGTTTATGACAGAACAAGGTTATAGTAGATGTCATTCTGACCACTGTGTTTATTTCAAGAAGCTAGACAATGAAAAATATATTATCTTGTTATTGTATGTGGATGACATGCTTGTTGCAGGGTCTAACATACACGATATAAATGTACTCAAAAGGAAGCTAGCTAATTCATTTGCGATGAAGGATTTGGGTGATGCAAAGCAAATCCTTGCTATGAGAATAACGAGAGACAGGAAAAATCACAAATTGACATTGGCTCAGAGTGAGTACATACAAAAGGTGTTGGAGAGGTTCAGAATGTAGAATGCAAAACTAGTAAGTACACCTTTGGCCAACCAGTTCAGTCTAAGTAAGGAAATGTGTCCCAAGACATAGGAAGAGATAGATTACATGTCCAATATTCTCTATCAATCAACAGTTGGCAGCTTGATGTATGCCATGGTGTGCACAAGACTAGATATTGCACAAGCAGTGGGAGTTGTGAGCAGATATATGAACAACCCAGGTAAAGAACATTGGAAGGCAGTACAGTGGATTCTCAGGTATTTGAGATGTACTACCACTTAGGCATTATGTTTTGGAGGTTTAGACACTGTTCTACAGGGATATGTTGATGCAGATATGGCAGGTGATAAAGATAGCAGGAGCAGCACCACAGGGTATGTGTTCACTGTAGGTGGAATAGCAGTAAGTTGGATTTCGAGATTGCAGAAGGTTGTTGCACTTTCAACAATGGAAGAAGAGTATGTTGCTATTACAGAGGTTAGTAAGGAGATGATTTGGTTGTAGAGGTTTATGGAGGAAGTGGGTAAGAAGCAGAAGGATAGTAGGTTGTATAGTGATAACTAGAGTGCCATTCATCTTGCAAAGAACTTAGAATTCCATTCCGGGACTAAACATATACAGCTCAAGTACCATTTCATACGCTCTGTTCTGGAAGATGAACTGTTGAAGCTAGAAAAGATACATACTAGCCAGAATCCTGCAGACATGTTCACAAAGGTAGTGACTAGAGAGAAACTGAGTTCCTGCTCGGTTTCAGTTGGCCTTCTAGCATGAAGGTGAAGAGGAGAAAGTTGCCAAGTCCAAGGTCCAGCAAGTACAACAACGGTGGAGTTGTTGTGATCAGTCTCTAAGTGGGAGATTGTTGGTTGTGGAGCCAGATCTTCCAGTCTCATAGATGATATTGTCTCAGCCGTGCACCCCAGAGGATTGTACACTCATGCCCCTACCTTGGGGTTCGGGGGCAACGCCCCTCAAGAAATGGGGGTTCGGGGGAAACGCCCCCGAGAATATTTGTTGGGGTTGTTTTTGCCACCAATTTTCGGGCCCATGGTTTTGGGTAACCCGTGGTATTTTCCCACTGTATTTCCCTTATAAAAGAAAGACATTGTAATACGGCTAGGGTTGATGTATTAGGTTTTATGCATTGTAAAGATCTCTGAGATCGGAAGAGAGACTGTGAGACAGTGAAGAGGAAGTGCAGCGGTTGTGCTGCAGGTTGTATCCCTTCACTTTGCTGGACGGAATAATAATAGGACTGGCAACTTCAGTTTGGACGTAGCCCATCTTGGGGTGAACCACGATATATCTGTGTCTCTCTTGTAATGTGTGTGTGATTATACTTGCATTTCTGTTTATTGTTATTTCTCTATGATCCTGTTTTCTAACACATAGGACAAGTAAAATATCTTCAAGCGAGATCTCACTATCTACAAAGACAATATTGTTAGTATTTCCTATCACTCATTTCACTTTCCATGCAAAAAAGTTGCTTGAGTTTATAATGTTAGAATCCTCTTGTGATTTGTCTAGTTTTATGGCCATGTTCATCATGTTGCTTCTTTTGCTGCTATGATTGACTTCTTGTACCATTATTATGTTTTCTCTAATTTTAATGGACATTCATAAATGAAAAGTAAAATTTTACAGAAAATTGCTTAATGCCTTGAGTCTTCACACATTATCTTTTAATTTGGAAATTTAGAAAATTACCCTTCTCAATGGTAAGTTTATGTACACAGTTTTAGAAAAGGAAGTTGGAATACAAAATGTATGATGGAATTGTATATGACATTTTGGAACTTGTTATTATTCTCTCATCCTTGAAGCTCAAATATTCATGAGATTTGGCATACCTCACTTACATAGCTTTGACAAGAAATACTCTTGTAGATATGATTCTTATGCCACTTTGCTTAAACATGCTTAGGCATCGGAAAAAATAATTTCATGATATATTTGGTCAAATAGCCATTCACAATCCAATATAATACACAAAATTATAGATCTCAGAAATCAAAGCATATATTGCCAACTTATTCAATATGGCTTCGAATAGCAAGAGGCTACTCTACGCCTTCCCTTTCGTGGGGCATCTTGGGTATGGGAAAATGCATTATAGAATAGAGATAAGCAATTTGATGCTTTGCTAACTGCCCCCCGACAACTAGGAACCAAATGGTCATTCATTTTAAAATGTCAGGTTAGTGATCATTGCATTGCTCTCTTCTTTATCATTTGTTTTGAAAGCTGGATGCATTAACCTTCCAAGTGACTTCTGCTTATAACCAGATTTTAGGCATTCCAATAGATTTTCCTTTCTTTTCCTCTTTTTTTCCATTTTCATGTGGTAGCATTCCTCTGTCTCCCTTTCATAAATCCCTTGACAATGCACCTCACCTATCAAAGGCTATAACCATCTCTTGTCTAGATGCTCATCATCTGCCTCTTGTGCCAAATCCCCATCCATATTATTGAACAATGTAAAATTGAAATATTTTATCCACATCTGGCCTCTACGATCGTTCAAATTATGGTGCTCTTGCATTAACCCAGTTTTAGAATCCATGTATATCATTATTTTGGCACTGTGATAAGCCCAAACATTAACTGGAAGCTCCGACAGGTGACAATAACAATGCTTTCTATGAAATCAAAAACATAAATCTATTTTATTTCTCATGTTAAGAAACCCTGGAAAACAAATTACATTTGGAAAATTATCCTCATGCAATGCAAATTGTCCTCTCTTTTTCAAAACTAGTTACCAAAGTGTATCACCACATCTTTCATCACAAGATAGTAGGAATTAGTCAATTTAATATTTGTCTACTGATGTAGTTCTTCTATGGGATTCATGTTTTTTCTTGATGTTATTTTCTCCTCTCCAAATACAAATAATCTTACACTATCCTTTCCTTAATTTTTAAATATCAGAAAAAGGGATGAAGGTGAATGAATGGTGAAACACCATATGTTACTCCAATTAATGCTAGGTATGAATTTTTTTTCTCTCTTTCAAATGGCATAGACAAGGGAGTAAAATGGTTTGTATGCGCATACATCTATGTACATTACCTTTACACATTACATGACCTATTTTTAATTTTCAAGTTAATTTAATAGGACTTGGATGCTCCGACGGCTTCACCATAAAAAACAAACTTGCTCTGACTTGGATGCTATGTCTCAGGGGTATCTATACCCCAAAATCACTTGGGACTTGCACTTGAACTCATCCCTTTGAAACTTGTTCTACAACAACGATAAGGGAACTAGGTGGATAACTTAACACTTCGACAACCTCACCTTTGAACCAATGTTTTAATGGCAATAAGGGTATATAATTCATTCACTAGATTTTTCATTTAGTTATATTTGTGCATGTGAGGAAGTTACACTAATCATGATATGTGCAGAAGAAGGAAGTTACACTAATCATGATCTGATAGAGATGAATACTGGAAATCGCAGGTATATTCCCATCTCTATCTCTGGACTGGCTCTTCTACGGGCACGTTACTGTATCAGTTCATCTTTCCCATTACCGCTAAGGTCAGGCTGATGATGGATAAGGATGCACCTTACTACAGCTGCAGGTGAGTCTTTGCATGCCTAAAATTCCTCTGTGTGTGTGCTACAATAAAAAAAGAAAAATATTGCTTGCATTAGTGAGCCCATATCGGTCCTAGAAATGGCCCACCCAATTCCATAATTTGAACCTGGAGATGATAAGCTAATAAGTAAGGATTAGTAATCTCAGATGAGTAGTTTATAGGTAAGGTTCAAGGGTTGGATTGCCTCATGAACTGAATATATTTTATGTTTTTGTTGCTCTATGTTCATACCAGTTCCAATCCTAAAGCTAAAAGAAAATTAAAATGTCATGCCAAACGTAAAGAAACATCTTGAAATGACTTCTACACCCCCCCTGAGACTGGAAAGCACCAGTCCAAACATAGAGGCTTGATGGTGGCATTGAGTCAATGTACCTATAGTTATCATGTGGATCTGTTGGGATAGGTTTCCTAATAATATGAGGAGAGAGAACTGAACTATTGTTGGTGTTGATCCTTGAAATCTCCATCCATCGATCATAAGAATCATGATTTTGGGGTCTGATTTTAAATGGAATTGACTGCATAAAAAGATGGCTCAAACAAATTATGAAGCCCCTTCAAACAAAAATACTAACTAATAGATGAAAAAATACAGAGAGACAAGTGTTGGAAACAATAATCAGCTACAGGTGGTCAAGATGTTTCTATCCTCCAAATGGGCACATTACTTCTGATCTCTTTTACCCTCTGGTTGCTAATTTAAATTAGGGCAGACCCCCTAATAATAATGATTATTACAAATTAGGCAGCGCCAACTTATCTTAGCCAATCCAAAATGCCTCAAATGCTTCCCTAACAGATCCTTATCACCATTACAGTGGATCTCACCATTGGTTAGCAAGGGCATCATCTTCTGGTTGATACTCATAAAAAATACAGGTAGCAACACACTAAACTTGTGTTTCACTGTTGCATCTCTTTTCTACTCTATTGCATCACCTGATTTATCACAAAAGGAACCAAATCCAATTTCATCTGTGGAAGAGGCTACAGTGACTAGTAAAGGAGAGGAGATTGTTGAGCCTGTTAGTCAAAATCAGGCGGAGCCTAAGAAGACTGCACAAATAAAAGAATTGGATTCAGAATCAGAAACCTCGTCAGATAAAGAGCAAGAACTTTCTAAAGAGGATTTAGTTCAACTTGTTCAAGAGAAAGAGGATTTATTGAAAGAAAGCCACAACGAGATTAAGGTGATGAAAGAGAAAGTTCTTCGGAGTTATGCTGAAGTAGAGAATGTCATGGATAGGGCAAGGCATGGGGTAGAAAGTACAAAAACGTTTGCAATACAGGTGTTCTTTTTGTCAACCTATGGGAAGCTTGTGAATGTTGTGTGCAACATTTTAGAATCACATTAAGTTTTTTTTTGTTGAATTTCCTGTATTGTTTGTCATTGAGCTATATTGTTTGAAATATTTTAGATGTGGTCAAATAAGAGCTAATTACAGTTATACTGTACTTTTGATATATAATATTTTGCAGAGCTTTGGCAAGAGCCTCTTATATGTTGCTGATAACTTGTCAAGGGCATCATATGTTGTTAAAGAAAGCTTTAGTAAGCTAGATGCATCCAAATATTCAAGTGGAGCAACGCCACTACTGAAAACCATTTTGGAAGGAGTGGCGATGACTGATAAACAAATTTCAGATGTAATTTAAACAATTTCTTCTGTAACTTGGTTTTTCTTTCAAACTTGATCCGCATTAATGATGTTGGAACAACATAGCCACCTACTTGTCCTCCCCACTTTTGTTGTTTACTGTTTATCATAATTTAAATTTGAAATTCGAGGGTTTTGTATATGAGAATATAAATTGTGTATATGGATTTCAGGTGTCCAAAAAACATGGAGTGGAAAGGTTTGATCCACTAAATGAGCAGTTTGACCCTCATACTCATATGGTAGTATTTCAAGTTCAAGATGCTAGTAATCAACCTGACATTGTGGCTTTGGTTTTGAAGGTAGGGTTTATTGACTCATATCTTGTTGTTTTGCATATAATGTAAACAATTGCATTTTAATCAACTAAAACTTCTTTTCGAATCTGATCAATATGGACTGTTAATATTGATTATGAATGCAAGCATAGCCACTCACCTGTAAGTTGTACCCCAGAGGGTATTTTATTGCATGTTGACAGATATTGGACCTATTGGGTTTTCAGGACTTTTTGTTCATAGCTAGTGTTGTATTCTATCACAACCTTTTACCATATATCAATAATGCCCCAAGTCTTAAATATGTACATGTGCTGCATGCAAGACAAGTGCTCGACATGCATGGTAACAAATTGGTTGCTTAGGCATATATAAACTCTTGTTGGGCGAAACTATTATTTTCTTGTTGCACTGAATATAGACTCCCTAGAAGTTCACTACTTAGAAATTGCAGTAAAAAAATTTCCAAATTCTATGGGAGATTTGCAATGTAAGCTCAGTATACCTAGAGCCACATCAACAATTCTACAATGACAGTTTAAAACAACCAAGGGCTAGTCTCAATTAGAGCCAAGAAAATATAGACTTTTGTAGGTTGTTGAAAATATGTAGCAATTGTAACATGCCTACAAGGGAGATAAATAGGATCGTAATAAATCAATAATAGGAAATACCTTAATAAAATTATATAAGTTGAATAACTATAGCAGGAAGAGGTATCATGACAACACGGATAACTAGCTTTTATAACATGCTCCCAGAGGCTTTGCATTTCAATGTAACATTACCATTTCTAATTTAGTATAGGGAGTTTATGTTATGGAATTATTTGAAGTGAGTCATAACTGTGTTATAGTATTTTCTATAAAGGATTTCCAACATTTTTGACATTTGGTATATTGGTCTTAACATTTTTATTAGTATAGGATATAATTTATATATTAGGTGTTGCTAAGATACATGGCTCTAACACTAATTCGTCTATGACAGGCAGAATATTTTCATCAACTGTTTAAGCCTGTAATGTAGATGTGCAGTTGGCATTATTAGCGTATCAACCAGTTTTTGATATTTTCAAGCTACCTTTATCTAACAAAAATCAATCTTGCGGTCGAAGAGAATATGGGTAGGATAACGTGGTTACCCTCCTCAACCTGGACCTTATGACAACAATTGTAAATAGTAAAAGCAATTAATCAACACACGATGTGGACTCATACTCAATTGGTATGTTTATTACAACTCATTACACATGCCATTTGGCAATTTCCTGTCCAATAGCAGGATGTTTTGAAGCTTTTATGTCTGGCTGACATGATTGCATCATGTGTTTGTACAGAGCAAGGAAGGTGCCAACAGTCTTCCACTTGCAATTACAAATTCTGTTCCTATTTGTTAATTGCCTCACGCCATCTTATGGTAAAAACACGTGCCAAGTATGTTTTGAATTGTTGATGAGTAATGGTGGAGTAGATAGAATGAGCAACCGAATGCTTATATTGTCTTCTGTTGAAAGCCAGGGAAGAATGGATCATAAATTCATCTCAGGGAAGAGTTGCAAATGGTCAGCAGAGTTTCCAATCTTCCATATCTTGAGGTTAAGTATAGATTTTGGCCTTCTAAGAGTCATTTTTTTGTTACGGGAAAAATAACATTTTGACAGGAAATTGGATAATATTTTGGTGCTACCAACTCCCCGATTTTGGTATGTGAAGAGATATACGACTTTACATATAGCATCACTTCTACAGAGAATTCCCCAGTAGGATTGAGTTTAGAATGTCAGTCACAGGTAGAGATTTCCAGTTCTGTTGCAGTAAGTTCATTGTACATGATCTAAGGGTGTCTTTTTTGTGAATGTGCAATTTGATGTAATTTTAATTCTAGTTATGGAACTGTATGATGTTTTGAAAATTTTGTTTTATCTTTCATTTAGGCTTGACCTATTTATTTGACCAATTCTAGAGAGATGGAATTTGGTTGTGGACATATGGTGAGTATGTAGAAAACTAAACTTCATTATTTTCTTGTTTTCATTTGGTAGAAAATATTTCATAAATGCTTCAGTTACATTTGTAAAACTTTTGTACATAACAGCTTGTTAGTGGATCCTAATAGGCAGTCATCTTTCATCAACATCATCCCAATTCAGTTTTTACTTATATAAAATGATTCCATACAAATATGAAAAGAAATGAACACACAATTCAGTAAAGTTCCTAATGCACATGTGCTTCCACAAAAATTGACAATAAAACTAGACTGGATATTTTGCACAAGTCCAACCTTGGCCCATAGCTATGAATTCATTGCTTCCACAAATGGCGTATAGAAGGTAAGATTACTTATATTATTTAGGAGGAGAGTTGGGTTTAGAGAACCTAGCATTCGATAAATTGTAGCAGCATTTTTCTAGGACAAAATTTTTCCAATTGAGCTACTGCTACCCTTGCTTTGGTATTTTTTATGTGCCATATTTTGTTCAATGCATTTCTTATTATTAGTTTACTGGACCTTGATACTAGAAATTTGTCAAAGTAAATATCGACAACTTGGCTAGGTCTAATTAATACGTATGATATCAGATTCTCCAACTGACAACAAAAATTAAATTTAGAAAAACAAACGCAGACAAACTTGCTTTTAAATTTATTTGCATGGTGTCTTTATTGGGATTCCCATTAGCATATGTCCATCCTCTGGCTCTCATTTCATGGAATAATGAGGTTAGGTCTCCATAGTGTGATCCATAGTGTGTACTTCTCTATCCTCATCCCATATTTATAAGTTTCTATGAACATTCTTTCATGGGTATGGGATCCCATAAGAAACTCATAATCTATGATTTCCCAACCTAATCTATGATTTTCCTGGGCATGATTCTACTTTTTTGCTGTCTATATTATGATTCTTTTTACCCAGGTTGTCATTTATGATTTTCCACCTTCTTGGCATTCCAACATTAATCATCCATTTTTCAATGACAGAGACCACTTGAATCTTAGTAATTACAAGATCATTTTGGTTAAACATGCTGTAGTGAAGTTGTTCACTATATCGCACAGTACATTTCAAAATATTCAGAGGGACAGAGGTTTCATGCAAAGGGTCACTTTAGTTTTACAAATAATCACTGAATTGCAAATTATATCCTAAAAAATTGCAAGCCATAAGAACATAAACCAAATACAGCTAAAATGCAATCCATATGAACATAAACCAAATAAATATGGTCCCATGTAAGTAGTTTACACACTCATCGAAATACGGAGAGAGCCAACAGGTTTAACTCTCAATGTTGAGCAACAGGTTTGTATATGTAGATAAACTTATTGGAGTGTAGTTTTCTATTAGGTGTTAACTGTTGAACCATTTGGTAGATTACTTTCCCGATGTACTTGCTTTACGTTGGAACCTAGAAATTTCATTAAGTTGAATGCAGAAATATGTATGTTGTCTTATGAATTTCTCCTTTTTAGAAGCAGTTGTTCCTTTCTTCAAGCATCAAACTACTTTATGGAGGTCATTTGCATCTTGTTCAAGGAAAGTTACTTTTCATGCCTTCCCACTATAGTAGAAGTGAAGGGCTGCATGCACTGCATTGAAATATTGTGTTTTATAAATCTAGTTGAAATGCTAAAGACCTCTGTCCAATATGAATATGGTTGTAGCTGGAAGACATATAACTAACAAGAAATAAAAAGGTTTTCTTTGAGCGTTTAAAGACAGGGAACAATTCTATTAAGGCTCTCCAAAGTGATATCAACTTGGATGATGTTCAAAAACTTATTGATGACACAGCTGACGCTAAAGTATACCAAGATGTGAGCCTTTCTTTTCCTTTCCCATGTATGAGTTGTTGTATATGACATATGTAACTCACAATGTATTTGTCTTAACCTTTGTGATTTATTTAAGATGTTGTCCAAGTCTTGCATTTGTAGCTTTAATAGGAATTAGGATAATGCATATTGCTTTTATATTCTTTTTGTTTAATAGCAACAGAAATTGAATCCAATGAATTTATAGAAATACTTCATCAAGTTGGTTATACTCATAGGGAAAATGGAGCTGGTTGTTCAAGGACATTGGTTTATGGATTTTCACTGAATCCAAATACTCTATCATGATTTCCATGGTTGGCTGATGTCTTCTGTTTTTTGATCATCCTGTGCAAACCGGGTGGTAACAGATTTCATTGGAGAAGGATCTCACACTTTTATTGCTGAACTGAAGGGCCATAAACATGCCTAGAATGTAATTACAGCGGCTGTTAAAATTATTATCTCCACGTTCTGCTTCCAAATGTGCTACAGGAAACTTGAAAAACAAGGCTGATAGAATTATGCTTTAGGGCACATTTTCCATAGAGGTACTTGTTAGGATAGACTGCTTGGGATTCATATCAGGAATGCCTTACAACAAGGTCTGAATTGCAAACTCATAATTTTGTGAGAAAGATTCTTGGAATGACACCATACTGCCCAGAATTCTTGAGAATCCCTTCTTGCTGATTTGAAGTGATTGTACATAATATTTTTATTTTATGAATGTCCATGAATGACCACAAAAGTAGGTCAATGGGACCCAAAAGTAGATGCTAAATTATAAAACAAACTAAATTACTGAATAAAAGAAATAGCCAAAGGCATATGCATATACAACACGATCAAGGTTTACTAATGCTCATCATAAGAGCAGGCCCTCAATGTTTGTTTTCAATAGGGAACTTTTTTTAATAAGTTCAGTTGCAGCTAATTGGTGATATGCCACGAAAACATCTTGAATTTACATGGAAAGTTCCACCATTGGAGTCACTTGGCATTGCTCCAGGAATGACAGTTTTGGATGCTCTCAGATGAGTTCTTCATCTTCCACCTGTGTGTTCAAAGCGTTTCTTAACAACTAAGGTAGGAGGTCAAGTTGCTTGAGAGTTCATGTTTCATTTTTTTTTAACAATTTTGAAAAAGAATCCCAAGATTGTAAAAGAACATCTCTTAACTAGTTATTTTGACTTGCTTTGGTAGTTTTTTTTGCTATTGGACTTTCTACTCGAACTTAAAGCATATTTTTAAGAAGGCATGGCCATTTGACAGGTTGATCGTTGTGTCACAGATCTTGTTGCACAGTAGCAGACAGTTAGTCCTCTGTAGCTTCCACTCGCAGATGTTGCTATTATTGCTCAGGTTGGTTAGTATTATATTTGTTGTTATTTCTCAGATGTTGCTGTTATTGATTCTCACTTATTTGTATTTATATTTTCTTTTGAGATTCTTTACTGCCTTAATCATCTTATGGTTTGAGAAGAGTTTATATTGTCTTTAAACTAAAGTATACTTTGTTTTAATGTTAATATATGACAACAATATGTCTCATTCATGCAGACATATACTGGGTTAAGTGGTGGTGCCTGTGCAATTGGAGAGCAACCAATAAAGGTAGTAGATGGTCATGACTTTTGGATATGAGCAAAATCTCTCTGAGATGTCTTTTGAATGTACTTAAACAATTCTTGGTTTCAACAATATCAAAACAATCTCAAAATTTTTAAATTTCCAGGGTTTACTAAATCCAAAGGCAATGGCTAGGCTAGCAGTGGGGGAGGCTCTGACAAATCTTGTTTGAGATAAGGTGAGTATATCATGTCAAAATTTTGCTTTCTCAAGACGAGCTTTCCAATTTTTCGTTGGTCATTCTTGCAATCTTAGGTGAAAAGAGCCATTGTTAAACATAATCAAAGTATGAAGCATATGTTTTCCTTAATAATGATATTTGGTCCTATAAAGAAGCACATCATACATGATTTATAGGTTACTTAACTGAATTATGTCAAAGCTAGTGGGAATTGGATGTATGCTGCAAAGCTAGATGGAGAAGGTGCATCCATGTATGATGCAGCTAATGCTCTTCTGGATGCAATGATAGAACTCGGGATAGCAATAGACGGTGGAAAAGACAGTCTTTCAATGGTTGCACAAGCTGGACGAGAGACTGTCAAAGCTCCTGGCAATCTAGTAATCAGTGCTTATGTGACCTATCTGGATATTTCAAAGACTGTTACACCAGAATTGAAGGTGACATTTCAAAATGGATTTGGACAAGCAACTCTAAGATTGTTAAGTCTTCATAACTGTCATACTGACATAATCCACCGTTATGTAGCTAGGAGATGATGTACTTCTACTCCATATTGATTTGGCTAAAGGAAAGCACCATTTAGGTGGTTCTTCCCTTGCTCATGTTTTTGACCAGGTAAATGCTAAAATATTTATTGTTGGATTGGTTTATTTTTATTAGCAAAGGTCGATACATTATGCAGAGAACAATATATTATGAATGGTTGGATGGACCATTTTGATTTCTTTCTTGGCATCACGTTTCATGATTATATCATTCTTTATATTTACAATTTTGTCTTGCAGATTGGTGATGTTTGCCCCGACCTTGATGATGTTTCATATCTCAAGAGAGCCTTCAATGCAGTCCAGGTGAGGGCCTAACCAAATGGTAATTGGAAACCAATTAATAATTAATAATTGGGTAAATAATATGCTTATGTTATCCAGCCTTTTTTTTATTAACTGAATAAATTCAATGATGCAAGAATGGTAATTAACTTATCCCACTATAAAATGGCCTTTGGGTCAATTTCAGAGTCAACCCTATCTCCCTATATGTGAAATTATTAATTTTGTGGAGGTTAAATTAGTGTCAACTTGTAATTTCTTAATGTATCCTATAGCTGCTCCAAGGAAGGATGTAAGAGGGAAGACTTTAGCTATACATAATTTGACTTGCACTTAATCGATTTGCTTGAATGCAACACTACAAACATTCCTGATAAAATTTTATTGGTCTTATTTTACTTTAAGTAGCAACCATTAATTTATGTTTTCGTTCTGAATAAGTACATCATCAAAACATCAAGTCTAGTTGCCAATCTTTTTTATTTTTTGCAAGTAATTAGGGAAAGGTTTATATATTATTATTACAATACTGTGCCCTTGGATAAAATGGGTCAGAAGTGAAGTTGAAGATAATTGTATGTATTTTGGATCTCAGATAGGAAAACGTCTCTAGTTGTTGAGAGATCAATAATTGATAGACAATTAAAACAAATTTATTGCAAGTTGGATCTTGTATTCTTTTATGTCTGTGAAGGGCAACGACTTGCTTTTGTTCCTGATAATTTGTACAGCCATGGATTATTGTACTCATGCGTAGTTTGTAAGATCATTCTTCTTTGAATTTTCATCATTGTCACAGTTGAACTGCTATATCTTAGAATTCTTTTAGTACTTGAAGCATTATTCTTGAATATGTTTGACATTCATTTTGTTCCCATGCAAAATTTGTTTGAATATCATCATTTTCAAGTAATAACAACTTCTTAAAGGGTGCTAGCTCAATGGTAGAGCACCTGCCTAATTATAGGCAGGGGATTGGTGGTTCAATTCCTCCGTACCCTATCATAAATTAGTGACTAAGAAAATGACTAAATTCGCATATATACGACTATTAGTAGCTAATTTCCAGTATCTTATAGCGCGACTAACATTTAGTCATATTTAGCTTAGTCATTAATATGTTATCATCTAGTAGTTTATTTAGTCGTATATTTGGTCATTAATTGTGATAGTCAATGACTAAATCAATGACTAAATCAGTGAGTATCAATGACTAAATCAATGACTTAATCAGTGACTATCAATGACTAAATCAATGACTAAATCAATGACTAATAAGTCAACCAATTAATGACTAGTGAAATATGACTAGAGATAAGATAGTGGAAATCGGATACTATTATTCATTGACTCAAAAATAGTCGTTTATAGTCGAATTTTAGTCATTAATTTGACATTTTGTACTAGTGTGTGAACCTTTTCAACAACCACTCCACCTTCATCAACAACATGTCTAACAAAATGATATTTTACAGGAATATGTTTTGTCTTACTGTGATAAGCTGGATTTTTAGCCAAATGAATAGCACTTTGACTGTCACAGAAAATTTGTATAATGTTATGAACCTTTCCTAACTCACCCAGCAAACCGTTTAACCAGACTGCCTCTTTGCAAGCATGTGAAGCAACAATATATTCTTCCTCTATAGTGGATAAAGCAACAATATTATGAAGCTTTGATATCCAACTATTAGCTCCACCTACAAGAGTAAAAACATAACCTGAAGTGGACCTCCTCTTCTCTAAATCACCTACAAAATCATAATCAACATAACCACAATCTTTATCACTGCAACCATCAAAAGTGATACAATAGCCACTTGTGCCTCAGCTAAGATACCGAAGCACCCATTTCACTGTTGCCCAATGCTCTTTTCCTGGATTTTCCATGTATCTACTGACAACACCAACCGCATGTGAAATATCTGGTCTTGTACTTATCATCACATACATCAAACTTCCTACTGCATTAGCATATGGTACATGAGACATATACTACTTTTCTTCATCATTTTTAGGACTCAAACCTGAAGAAATCTTGAAATGAGAAGCTAAAGGGATGTTAGCAAGTTTCACCTTATCCATACCGAATCTCTGAAGTATTTTCTCCACATACTTCTTTTGTGATAACCACAGCTTGCCATTTTTCCTATCTCTATGTATCTGCATGCCCAATATCTGATTTGTTGCTCCTAGATCCTTCATACCAAACGTCCTAGCCAACTGAGCCTTTAACCTGCTGATTTCAAACATGCTCTTGCTTGCGACAAGCATATCATCAACATATAATACCAAAATAATGAACATGTCATTTTCCAATTTTTTAAAGTACACACAATGATCATACTCACTCCTGGTAAAATTATGACTCACCATGAAAGAATCAAACTTCTTGTACCATTTCCTGGGAGACTACCTCAGGCCATACAATGATTTTTTGAGCTTGCAAACAAACCTCTTGTTGCGATTCTAAACAAACCCTTCTGGTTGTTCCATGAAAATTTCCTCATCTAAATATCCATGTAAGAAAGTTGTTTTGACATCAAGCTACTCTAATTCCAAATCATATAAAACAATTAGTGTTAACAAAATCTTGATAGAAACAAGTTTTACAACCAGTGAAAAAATCTCATGAAAGTCAATACCTGCTTTCTGAGAAAACCCTTTTGCAACCAATTTGTCTTTGTACTTCGGAACCGTTTCATCAGCTCCTTTCTTCAATTTGTACACCCATTTGCAGCCAACCACTTTCCTACTCTTCGGAAGTTCCATAAGATCCCATGTTTTTTTCTTTGCCAAAGAATCCATTTCTTCTTTCATTGCATGTTTCCATTTGTCACTGTCAGGCACTTCTAATGCTTCCTTATAACTGTCAGGTTCTCCTTCATTAGAAATGAAAGAAATAGATGTGACAAAATCATCATACCTCTTTGGAAAAGTTCTGTCCCGTGTAGATCTCCATAGAATTTGTTGTGGTATTTCCTTTATTTCTGTCTTCCCATCCTCTTCCTGAGGAGAGTCCTCATGAATATCCTCTTTCTGGACATCCTCATGATTCCCCCTCGCAGATGACTGAGTATCAAACTGAATTTGTTGAAACTGTGGTACATTAGCCTGTTTCAAATCATTACTTACATCTACATTTGTCATAGAAAGTTCATCAAATATTACATCTCTGTTTATGATGATTTTGTGGACAGTAGGATTCCACAACCTATATCCCTTAACACCATCACCATATCCAACAAAGATCAATTTTCTTGACTTAGGATCTAGTTTCGAACGCCGATTTTTCAGAATAAGTACATACGATTCACAACCAAATACTCTAAGATTAGAATAATCACATGATTGACCTGTCCATACCTCTTCTGGAATTTTGCAGTCAATTGTCATTGATGGTGATCGGTTGACCAGGTAACAAGTTGTAAGCAATGCCTCTCCCCACAATTCCTGCTACAACTTTGCATTACTAAGCATACTCCTTGCTCTTTCAAGAAGAGTCATGTTCATGCATTTAGTAACGCCATTCTGCTGCAGAGTGTAAACAGTGGTCTTATGCCTCTCAATCCCATCTTTCTTGCAATAATTATCAAACTCCTTAGAAGTAAATTCGGTTCCATTATCTGTTCTAAGACATTTAATGAACCTGCCAGTGCTCTTTTCAACCAAAGCTCTAAACTGCTAAAATATATCAAAAACATCAGCTTTTCTCTTTAATAAATAGATCCAGACTTTCCTTGAGTAATCATCTATAAAACTGACGAAATATGATGATCCCCCACAAGAAATTGTAGGAGATGGTCCCCATAGATCATAATGTATGTAGTCTAGGATACCTTTACTAATATGTTTTCCAGATTTAAATTTTTGTCTTACCTGTTTACTATAAATACAATGCTCACAAAACTTCAAATCTACATATTTTAAACTAGGAAGCAACTTTCGATCAGCAAGTACCTTCATTCCTCTTTCACTGATATGACCTAACCGCTGATGCCATAGATGAGTGATGTCTGCTGCTGCACCAACTGATGCTACTGTTGCGTGATCGACTTCCATCCTCCCTTCAAGTCTATACAGGTTCCCAACTCTGTTTTCCTTCATAACAACTAAGATACCTTTTGATATCTTCATAAATCCACCTTGAACTATAAATTTGTAACCAACATCATCAAGAACTCCCATTGATATCAAGTTCTTCCTTAGTTCAGGTACATGTCTCACATCTGTTAGAGTCCTAATAGTCCCATCATACATTTTAATTCTGATACTCCCTATCCCAACAGTTTTAGATGTAACATTATTTCCCATATAAACTACCCCGTCATCTATAGATTGGTATGAGGAATACCAATGGGTAACTGCACGAAGCTAGTACCCAAGATAACCGCAACAAGGGCGCGTGAGCGAAAAAAAAAAGAACACGCACGCGCCTCCAAAGGTGTGAATGCGTCCCTGCTTCAGCAATGTCGAACGTCCACGTGGACAAAAGGTGCGCAAACACGCCCTTGACACATACGCACATATTGGCGCACATGCGTTAGTGGCACGTGCACGCCTCTGTTTTTTTATATAAAAAAATAGAGCTCACGGGTTTTGCCATTTTTGACAGACCCGTGAGCTAAATTACCAACCCACGAGTGCACCTTCAACCCCGCGAACACATCCTCGTGCACCCCCGTCGTCATCAACACCAAGCAGTCGCCCCTACACCACGGTGCCGTCTGTTTCTCCAGGTAAGTGCTCCTCAAAGCACAAATTTCTCTTTATTTTTGTTTTTTTGTTTGTTTTCCATTTGAATTTGAATTTTTAAAAAAAATTTACAATCCATTAAAAAACCAAGGAAATTTAATTGCAGGCCATCTACACACCTAACAAGATGTCAGACACACCACCACCATCTGATGAAACCCGACCTCCAGAAGAGAATATGGGAACCGACAATGAACCCAATGAAAACCCTGAAGATCAATTACACCAAGACTTAAATCAATTGAGGGCACTAAGTAATGAATTGAACAGTACCAGGGAACCCTCTCGGGTTTCGTTGGCTTCATCACTTCAAAACATTATTGAATCAATTAATATTGCACACAGTGAGATAACAAACTTGAGCCAATACAGGGCTCGAATGAGGGAACACTACTCCACTGGGTTGTCCAAAGAGCAAATAAAAGACCTCAACATCAGCAAAGCCCAGTTGTATAGCAAGTTCATAGTTCCCTCGACCGGAAATCCTTCAGCTTTGACGAGGCCTCGGGTTTGCATGGACTGGTGCATTTACCAGCCATGGAGAGATAATTGGAGACAGAGGTGGTTCATGGTGTTTGACAGGGCCCCGTGCAATAATTTGGAGGTCCCACAGTATTTCCTTCGAAAATTGTGGGCTGAGTTTGAGCTAGGGTACCATGTCAATTATTTTGACATCACTGAGTTTCAGGGTGTCGGTCTTGGCTCTGCCCAAGATCGACCTCAGGCACATCACAACCCGCTTAGAGGACCTCCTGCACCCAGGAGAGAGCCAAACCCCCCTCCTCAGCCACCCGGGTTTGGTAGCGATCTAAATGAGATTCATGACTCCGTCAGACGTGCCACACATGACTTGCTTAGACATATCAAATTTGTGGCCATGTCTTCCCAGAGACGGGAGGACATCGATGAGACACAGACAGCTGCACAGTCTATGGGTGGTGGCCGAGACATGCGGGGTATAGGTGGAACCCAGGCGAGGCCTTCTAGTTCTGCTGGAACAATGGCACATCGTTGTTCTCACTGTGGTCATTCTTGCCATGGTGATACGCAGCATCATGCCACAGGGAGCTTCATGGATCAGGTTTGCTATTGTTTTATTTAATGTTCAAGTATTTGTTGTATTTTATTTGATATCGTATTGTTTAATATAGTTAAATTTGAATTACACATTGTTGACTTTATTTGTTTTAATGTTCAGTTATTGGGTGCCGAGTCTCCACCCCCCAGGTGGGAGGACGTCGGTCCCTTTGACCTCGATGGAGCCATGGCGACATCAAAGGAGATTGCGGCACCATACACACAGGTAACTTCTTTACTTTGAATAATTAGATCTAGTTACGAGTAATTTGTGTTTAGTAATTACAAATTAATTAGCATTGAGTAATTACCATATTATCATCATATTTTACAGTTGTGTTTATAATATTGTCTAATTTATTTGAGAGATATAAATTCGTATAATCCCACCCAAAAAAAAAATGAAACCTTATCAAACATGAAAACCTAACAAAACTATAAACATTTGTGTTAGACACAATGCTCACTGAGAGGGGGGGTGAATCAGTGAGCCTATACTTTATTTAATTTCAATTTCAATCACCAACTCTTATATCATCATTTCACATTCACATCATATTCATCAATGAACTAACTATCAACTAATGAAACACATCAACACATAATACAAGACTAGATATAGTTTTTGTAATCTTTTGTATTTGGTTCAACAGCTACAACCGTGAGGAAATTCAGCACCAACTGATACAATGAGCACCAACTCATCATCTAGGACCTAGCCTAGTTTTTCTTAGATCCTACTAAGAAAATGGATATAAGACCCTACTTGTATTTACGATTACATAGTTGTCACATACCATACATATCACAGTCATGTCATTATTCACATCATCTCATTCATCAATCTGTTGCCAACACCTTGTCTTCAATCATCATTCTGTCCCTATTTCATCATGTCTAGCATCTTCTCAAACATATCGATATTCTATCTACATTCACATCTTTAACTTGTCATCAAATTATCATTAACCATAGGCAAATTATCATTCTCCTGTCAAGATATCAAACATATCCACATTTATATCACTTTCTGCTCATCATCACTCTGTCATAATTTTAACCAGGATATACACAAATACATCATTCTCTCCTTTCACCAAACTGCTGCCCAAAATATCATTAGTCTCTTCATACTGTCTACATCGTCATGTCTTTCTATTGTACATGCACATCATATCACATGATATTCAATCGACCTGTCTATGTAATTTTCATTTTATTTTTATTTTTAATTGCTGAGCCGACTTTGTCCTTTGAATGGACACATAATAGTTCACATACAATGTTTTATTTCCATGCTTGTTTTGGTTTGACTTCACACAACCACATCAAAGGCCACGTTAGAAACTTAGGGCTTCCTCATTTTTTTGTGGGCTTCTACATCATCATGTTTAAATACTTCAGCATCAAAGGTTTCGTCAAGCAATTATAAGGGCAAGGGCTCCATCACACCCACAACAATAGACCACAAACAATTCCAAGAACCCCAAGGCAAAAATACATTATGTCTTCATCACCATACATCAAGGATTCCACATATAGACATCTTCAAGGTTCAAGGGCTTCAACATCCATCTTAAGTGCCATTAGATAAGGGCTGATTCAATTTGTATGTGGGTTTCAATGTGGGTTCCACCATCAAGAGTCAATCATTTAGTATTTAATCAACATGCTTTCAATGGACATCAAGCCCATCATCAAATGGTAGCATGGACCATCACCAAGGGTTCCACTGCCCCATCAAACCACAAATGACCACAGAATGGATCATTTGGCTCATTAGGTGTTCCAATGGCTCCAATGCCCACCTCCATGGTTCTTCATGCCATGTGTGTTCTTCAAGCCATCCACATCATCATCTTCTTTGCCATTCCTCAAGCCTTTGTCATTAATGTTGTCACCACCATCACCATCACCGTCAATGTCTTCATAGTGGCCAAAAGAGAATCATAGTGGCCAAGCTTCTAGAAATTCAAGAACCTAATGTTTCACATGTCCTTATTACCCTAGTTTATTATCACGGGATTTCCAATTTATTCTAATACTTGAGACTGAAAGTAATCATACTACTACTCCTAGAACATGCTATTAGGAAAGACATATAAACAACGTAAAACAACTTATCACATGTATTGTCACTAAAGTTTTTGAAAATCATGTAAAGCCCATAAGGAAGAGCGATAATCTTACAAATATGGTCTATGGGGCCTTGCTATTATCTTGATTCAAATTCAACTCGGTAAAATATTTGGCATCAAGAATACTCATTTAAATCATTTCACTCAAGATTTCTTTGATTTCAATCAAGTGATATCATTCTGACAACATAGCTATTCAATCAAGAACACATAATTACTCATTCAATGCAAAAGAACATGGCACATTCAAGCTTGTAAGTAAGTTAACCACGAAAAAGATTTCTCTTTCTTCCCTTTTCTAATGATCAACACTCTTAAGTGTATTAAATAACATGCACATTAACTTAACTTCTATTTAGCACCTCTTTGCAAATTTAAACAATGAGATGCCATTTTATTTGATGATGTAAATGTTATGGAAATAAAGGGACTCAAGATCCTCACTCTAGGGATGCAAATACTTTTCCACTGGGTGAATCAAGCTTGTAGGAAACTACAAATCTATAAGAATACATCAAAACCTAGGAACTCTTCACGAAGAACCCAAACACATTACATAGGTTTCCAATTCAAATTTCTAAATGGACATGAATTCCATTTGCTTATGAGACACTACACATCTCTCTAGGGCCAAAGGAAAAGCTCACCTACTCATGGGATGACTCTAGAAAAGGAAAAGCTCACCTACTCATGGAGATGACTCTAGAAAAGGAAAAGCTCACCATGTCACCTTCTATGCCCTCTCACTTTATTTAATTTTAATTTCATGCCATGCCACCTTCTATCCTTTCAGAATATTGGATATCATCTAACTTGAATATAAATTTATTGCATTCATGTTTTCTAAGTACCATCGTTGTCATTCTCATTTTCATTGTGTTTAATATTGTTAATGTTGTTTTTATAAATTCAGTCTAAAAATTTTAGTGTTCGCACAAGTGTCCGCGGGCTCCAACGACCAGCCACCGCCACCGGGGACCAACAGTTCTCCCCGTGCGTAGGTGTTGTGTGTATTAAAGCATAAATTTAATTTCAAATACGATGACTTGTCTATGTATATTTATATTTTTGTATTTTAAACCATGAAGTTATAAATGTGTATGTAGGTGCGAGCACCTCGGCCTGCCAATGCCGTTATTCCTCCCTCCCCGACCTTTCGGCCACCCTATATGCCAGTTGTATCCCCTGGCATACATTCCCCATTCCCCAACCCCTTCCATCCAGCCCCCCCTCCTATATAGCACCACAATTCCATCCAGCTCCCCCTTACGCATCATATCCAACTCCACCTCCGTATCAGTTTCCCATGTTCCCACCCTCCCCCATCTGACCATGGCACACCACCCATCCACAGTCACCCATCCCTCTACCGCAACACAGACCTCACCCCCCCCCACATTCCCCCACCACACTCGCTTCCCCTTCCAGGGTGCACCCATCCATACTACAGCCAGCTGGGGTTTATAGCCCTAGACGTACATCTCCACTTCCCCCACCCCAGTCCATGCCTCCTCTTGCCACACCCCCTTCTTCCATTATTACCCCTAGTGGTGTAGCCACCGTTGATGTGGCTACATCCTCCTTTACCATCCACCCTAGCATCGGAGTAGGATGTCCAGCCGACTGTTCAATCCGCCAGACCCGAAGACCAGCCGATTTTGTTCACGGTGAGATTGACTAGTTTATCATTTAACTCTCATTCAATTTTAATGGAAATTACTATATGCATCTAGTTTCAGCATTGAACTGATTGTTCTAAATGTTGTAGGGTGGCATTGCCGAGAGACTTCGATCACGGAGGAGGGAGACCCCCTCACGACTTACAGTCTCGCATGCGGTGAGTTATCCAAGATTTGAAAACTATTTTTAGTTTGAAATTATGTTTTATACTTGTATAATTGCCAGGAAAAGTTGACATATTATTATTGTCGTTTTAGGGCTCAGGGGGACATGCTCAAAGACGCTGGAAGGACCCAGCTTCCTCTAGCACGAAGAAGAGGAAGATTGATTTTGGAGATGCACCTGGGAGCTCCGAGGGTGGGCAGGAGGATTGAGAGACCCTCCTATGTACAGTAGCCACGATGTGGCATTTTCGGCACGAGTTGCCATATTTTGTACAGGGCACCATGGGTCATATTTTGTATAGGGTACGAGTTGCCTTTTTTCGTACGGGGCACTAGTTGCCATTATATAGACGTTGGGAACGATGTTCCATTTTTCCAAAAATTGTACATGATTGGATCATTTTTGCATATTAATAGATGGATTTGCACTTGTGTATATGAGTTTGTCCTTGATTACATTTTTGCATACATGATTTTGTCTTTGATTCAAAACTCTCATCTGTGGATCATAGTGTTAATTGCATGTTATTTGAATGGTTATTATTTCACAAATTTGTCTTAAGCAATTACACACAACATATCCTAAATGTTTATGGTTTATTGAATGAATGTTTACAATCATCTAATCATTTACATTCTAGAAGTTACCAAACCTACACAAGTGGTTTTAGTGTCATGTTCTCTGCCTTGCTTGGGAACGATGGGAGGGGACGTGACATAATGGAAATGACTGCAAGTGGTAATTGATTAAATTCTTAACTATTCTTTTGAGATGAGTTTAAAGAATATAAATATAAATAACAATTCAAAAGGTAGTATATAGTGCCCTTAGTTATGAATCCATGTGCAAATGACAAATGATAATCCATTTATGTGATTAGACACTTAGGAATTATGAGTCCACCTTCTATCCCTTAAGTGATTTAATTAATAATTGTGGTTGATGAGATGTAAAATTACAAGAACGTCAACTTACAATTCTTGGAAAATTTAAAGTTTCCCTCAAGCTAAGCTACTGACAAAACATACAATTAAATCTAACTAAAAATTCACAACTTGTTACAAAGATAACTATGCAAGTTACACAAGTAAATAGTTACACTTCCTATGAAATGAATTTGCATGCATATTACATTGGCCACTATGGAACACTAATGAAAATTAGGGATTCTACCATTGAACTCTTCTAAGAAAAAGAGAAAAAATGTGCAAGTCACCAAGATCATGCAAAATAAAATTCCAAAAACCTTGATTCCTTACAAGGGTTGCTAAGTGATTTTGCATGCTAATTAATGACTTTGCATGTCACTAGAGGTTAGAAAACAACTAAAAACAACCTAGTAAGTAATATTAACTGATCAAGATTCTAAACCCAAAATGGAGTACTCAATCTATTTTAGGGATTTTGTTGCAATGATGAGTAAAATTTGTTAATATATCCAAGTTGTGAGCGAGACAATATACAATGGTTATTTATTTGACAAGCATGAGAGTACTATAATAGAAAATAAATAACTAAGAAGCATGCAAGCAATCATATCATAATATTAAATACAAGAATGTAATTCAAATACAATAAATGGATGGAAAAAACAAAACTCATATATTCTTCAAATGGAAAAGCATACAAATGTGTAACATCATTTGAGAAAAAATGATTTGAGGCAATTTAGCTCCAACACTCTCCTTGGGATGGGTTATTTTCCTTATTAAAATCTCTCTCTAGCTATAGTGACTGAAGAACACTTACTTCCTTAATGAAATAACTCAAGTAAGAATGAATACAATGAATGGTAAAGATGAGAGAATGAGGTGTTTGATCTCCAAGCTCTTTCTTCCCACATGACCTTACAATTATTCTCTTCTTCAAGTCTACCCCATGGCTTTTATTTATAGGAAAATTATGAGATTCAATGAAGAACTATTCCCAAACCCTAGCACATACCCTTAGCCAAACCCTAGCACTAAACCATCTTCTTCATCCTCACCATCACCATCACCATCATCGTCAACGTCTTCATCATCACCACCATCTTCATCATCATCATTAACTCTAACTCTAACCCTAATTCAATTTCCTTCTACAACTCTATCCCTAACCCTCACCCAAACCCTAGCACTAAGCCATATTCTTCATCCTCACCATCACCATCACCATCACCGTCATCGTCACCATCACCATCATCATCATCATTAACTCTAACTCTAACCCTAATTCAATTTCCTTCTATGATTCTAGCCCTAACCCTCACCTAAACCCTTGCACTAATCCATCTTCTTCATCCTCACCATCACCATCACCATCACCATCACCATCACCGTCACCGTCACCATCATCATCATGTCTTCATCATCATCATTAACTCTAACTCTAACCCTAATTCAATTTCCTTCTATGATTCTAGCCCTAACCCTCACCCAAACCCTAGCACTAAGCCATCTTCTTCATCCTCGCCATCACCATCACCATCACTGTCACCGTCACCATCATCATCATGTCTTCATCATCATCATTAACTCTAACTCTATCCCTAACCCTCACCCAAACCCTAGCACTAAACCATCTTCTTCATCCTCACCATCACCATCACCACCACCGTCAACGTCTTCATCATCACCACCATCTTCATCATCATCATTAACTCTAACTCTAACCCTAATTCAATTTCCTTCTATCACTCTAGCCCTAACCCTCACCCAAACCCTAGCACTAAGCCATCTTCTTCATCCTCGCCATCACCATCACCATCACCATCAACATCACCATCACCATCATCATCAACGTCTTCATCATCACCACCATATCCATCATCATCATTAACTCTAACTCTAACCCTAACTCTAACTCTAGGTTCCTCATCAACATCTCCATCATCATCATCTTCTCCATCGTCATCATCTTCATCACCATCACCATCACCATCACCATCATCATCATCATAAGTGCCTGACGGATGATTTTGCAGAGTTGACCCCCGTGTGCAAAAATTGCACACTCCCTCACTGAGCAAAACCCTAGTTTCCAAGATGGACGTTCAAGATGGCACCGGGGCCACGGGACCGGAGGAGATGGGTGCCCCTAGTACTATCCCGACATCCTGAATCCAACGGAGTCGACGGTTCGTCGATCGGAGCCACGATCGTCATTCTATGGCTTGTTCCATCTCGCATCCAAAAGGCCTTCAGGGACACCTTTTGGATACCTGCCGGGGGCATAGAAGTCCAACCGTGTAGCAAAACCGGGCTCCGGGGAGTCCTGTAGGTGTGTCTAGGTAGGTTCCGACTGGGAACGCTGACCGTAAGTGCCCGACGGATGATTTTGCAGAGTTGACCCCCATGTGCAAAAATTGTACACTCCCTCACTGAGCAAAACCCTAGTTTCCAAGATGGACGTTCAATATGGCATCGAGGAAACGAGACCTGAGGAGAGGGGTGATCCTGGCACCATCCCGGTGTCCTGAATCCAATGAAGTTGACGGTTCGTCGATAGGAGCCACGGTCGTCATTCTATGGCTCGTTCTGTCTCGCATCCAAAAGGCCTTCAGGGACACCTGCTAGATACCTGCCGGGGGCATAGAAGTCCAACCGTGTAGCAAAACTGGGATCCGGGGAGTCCTGCAGGTGTGTCTAGGCAGGTTCCGGCCAGGAACGCTAGCCATAAGTGCCCGATGGGTGACTTTCCAGAGTTGACCTCCGTGTGCAAAAATTGCACACTCCCTCACTGAGCAAAACCCTAGTTTCCAATATGGATGTACAAGATGAGGGAGGGGCCACCAGGCCAAAGGGGAGGGGCAACCCTAGCACTATCCCGGCGTGCTGAATCCAATGGAGTCGACGGTTCGTCGATCCGAGCCATGGTCTTCATTCTATGGATCGTCCCGTCTCGCTGCCAGAAGGCCTTTAGGGACACCTGCTAGATACCTACCGGGGGTGTAGAACTCCAACCATGCAAAAAAACTGGGTTTTGGGGAGTCATGCAGGTGTGTCTAGGCAGGTTCCGACCGAGAATGCTAGCCACAAGTGCTCGGTGGGTGATTTTCCAGAGTTGACCCCCGTGTGCAAAAATTGCACACTCCCTCACTGAGCAAAACCCTAGTTTCCAAGATGGACGTACAAGATGAGGGAGGGGCCACCGGGATGTAGGGGAGGGGCACCCCTAGCACTGTCCCCGCGTGCTGAATCCAACGGAGTCGACGGTTCGTCGATCCGAGCCACGGTCTTCATTCTATGGCTCGTCTCGTCTCGCATCCAAAAGGCCTTCAAGGACACCTGCTGGATACCTACCGGGGGTGTAGAACTCCAACCGTGTAACAAACCTGGGTTCCAAGGACTCCTACAGGTGTGTCTAGGTAGGTTCCAGCCGGGAACGCTAGCCACAAGTGCTCGGTGGATGATTTTCCAGAGTTGACCCCCATGTGAAGGCCATGCCAAATTCGCTAAAGGGGGCCATTTCTCGACCGGAGGCCCCCGGGTGTGCGTGGCCACCGTGGACAAGTCTGCGATGGCCAGGTGGACCTGTGGGAGGCGACGTAATCCAAGTCCTCTCGCCGGTTTGGGTTCCGTGGCCCTGGGTCAAATCCTCCAAGTGTCCCTGAATGGCCCCGGGGTGCCTAACTAGAATGCTCGTAGTGCCCAAACCATGGCTTGGTTCATGAATCTGTTGACTCCGGTGGGTCCGGGACGGTGGGTTTCAACTAGGGGACCCCCCATAGTGTTCCCCGAAGACCCAAAAGCGGTGCCAACGAGCCATCTTTGGAGCTAGGGTTTTGCTCAGTGATGGCCATTCCAAATTTGCTCAAGGGGGCCATTTCTCGTCCGGATGCCCCCGGGCATGCATGGCCACTGTGGATAGGTCCGCAATGGCCAGGTGGACCTATGGGAGGCGACATAATCCAAGTCCTCTCACCGGTTTGGGTTCCGTGGCCCCGGGTCAAATCCTCCAAGTGTCCCTGAATGGCCCCGAGGTGCCCGACTAGAATGCCCATGGCACCTGAACCGTGGCTCGGTTCATGAATCTGTCAACTCCAGTGGTTCCAGGATGGCGGGTTTCAGCTAGGGGACCCCCCACAGCGTCCCCCGAAGACCCGGAAGTGGTGCCAATGAGCCATCTCCGGAGCTAGGTTTTTGCTCAATGATGGCCATTCCAAATTCTCTTCAGGGGTGCATTTCTCGTCCGGAGGCCCCCGGGCATGCATGGCCACCATGGTGCCTGACTAGAATGCTCGTAGCACCCGAAGGCCATTCCATATTCGCTCAAGGGTGCCATTTCTCGTCCAGAGGCAGAAGAAGATCAATTTTCGACCAAACAATGTAGTTAGTAGAAGATCAATTTTCGACAAAACAATGTAGTTATTACATGTGAAGGCGGCGGTTTCCCGTGGAAAACGAGTGTAGGGTTGAGCAGACGAAAGATGTTGGGAAATGGGCTATTACATTAGCTTTTCTGATGGGCGGCTGTAGGTATCTATGCTTTGGCGGCTGTAGGTATCTACGCTTTTCTTCCGAGGGAAATCCTATTTCCATCGGAAGAAAAGCATAGATACCTACAGCCACCATATTTCCTTATGTAAACCACTTGCCTATCAAAAAAGCTAATGTAATAGCCCATTTCCCAACATCTTTCCTCTGCTCAACCCTACACTCATTTTCCACAGGAAACCGCTTCCTCCACATGTAATAACTACATTGTTTTGTTGAAAATTAATCTTCTTCTACTCACTACATTTTTTTGTCGAAAATTGATCTTCTTCTGCCTCCGGATGAGAAATGGCCCCCTCGAGCGAATATGGAATGGCGCTCACTAAGAAAAACCCTAGCTCCGGGGATGGCCCATTGGCACCGCTTCCGGTGCTTCGAGGCACATTGTGGGGGGTCCCCTAGATGAAATTCGGCATCCTGGACCCACCAGAGTCGACGAATTCACGAACCGAGCCACGGTTCTGGTGCCACAGGCATTCTAGTCGGGCACCCCAGGGCAATTCAGGGACACCTGGAGGATTTGCCCCCGGGCCACGGAACCCAACCCGGCGAGAGGACTTGGATTTCGTCGCCTCCCACAGGTCCACCTGGCCATTGTGGACCTGTCCACAGTGGCCACGCACGCCCGGGGGCATCCGGACGAGAAATGGCCCCCTTGAGCAAATTTGGAATGGCCATCACTGAGCAAAACCCTAGCTCCGGAGATGGCTCGTTGGCACCGCTTCTGGGTCTTCGGGGAATGCTGTGGGGGGTCCCCTAGCTGAAACCTATCATCCCGGACCCACCAGAGTTGATAGATTCATGAACTGAGCCACGGTTCCAGTGCCATGGGCATTCTAGTCGGGCACCCCGAGGCTGTTCAGGGACACCTGGAGGATTTTCCCCCGGCCACGAAACCCAACCCGGCGAGAGGACTTGTATTCTGTCACCTCCCACAAGTCCACCTGGCCATTGTGGACCTGTCCACAGTGGCCACGCATGCCCAGGGGCATCCAGACGAGAAATGGCCCCCTTGAGCAAATTTGGAATGGCCATCACTGAGCAAAACCCTAGATCTGGAGATGGCTCGTTGGCACCGCTCCCGGGTCTTCAGGGAATGCTGTGGGGGCTCCTCTAGCTGAAACCCATCGTCCCAGACCCACCGGAGTTGACAAATTCGTGAACCGAGCCATGGTTCCGGTGCCACGGGCATTCTAGTCGGGCACCCCGGGACCGTTCAGGGACACTTTGGGCATTTGCTCCGGGGCCACGGAACCCAAACCGGCGAGAGGACTTGGATTCCGTCGGCTCCCACAGGTCCACATGGCCATAGTGGACCTTTCCACAGTGGCCATGCACGCCCGGGGGCCTCTGGACGAGAAATGGCCCCATTGAGCGAATATGGAATGGCCCTCACTGAGCAAAACCCTAGCTCCGGGGATGGCCCATTGGCACCACTTCCGGGTCTTCAAGGCATGTTGTGGGGGATCCCCTAGCTGAAACCCGGCATCCCGGACCCATTGGAGTCGACGGATTCGCGAACCGTGCCACGATTCGGGCACTACGGGCATTCTAGTCGGGCACCCTGGGGCCATTCTAGTGGTGATAACAAGTTTACTGTCTGTTGAGTCTGATACCACATCCAGGAGCCACCCAACAAACTTTGAGATAGAAAGCTATGTAATTTTAGGATACTGATTCAACCACTCATACAATTTCTTACCTTCTCGAGGATCTAAATTTATAATTTCCTTCTGGGTAGATTCAGGCATTCTCAAGGATCTAAATTTATAATTGCCTTCTGGGTAGATTCAGGCATGGAATAATATTTGCTGGCACTTCCAAGCTCCCCAGACCATTTCATTAGCCATAATATGTGCAACTCCTTTGATGAAAGATAAATTCTGGTGTGGATGGCAGCATTTGATACACTAGCCAAATCTATGTTGTTGGAAGAACTTAGATATTTCAACAAAGGAGCGTTTTGCAGGTGACTTGAAAATCCCTTCCATTTTTCAGCAATAAAACAAAGAAGTTCAACGTACAAATTTTCACGCAAGCTTGTCAACCAATCAGACAACCGAATACAGGGAGATAACCACGCCCAAAACATTCAAGCTACTATAAAACTCTTGTTTATCAAGATAAGGATGGACTATGTGTGCAATTTTTGCACACGGGGGTTAACTCTGGAAAATCATCCACCGGGCACTTGTGGCTAGCATTACCGGCCGGAACCTGCCTAGACACACCTGTAGGACTCCCCAGAACCCGGTTTTGTTGCACGGTTGGAGTTCTACGCCCCTGACAGGTATCCAACAGGTGTCCCTGAAGGCCTTTTGGATGCGAGACGGGACAAGCCATAGAATGAAGACCGTGTATCGGATCGATGAACCATCGACTCTGTTGGATTCTGCATGCCGGGATAGTGCTAGGGGTGCCCCTCCCCTGCAGCCTGGTGGCCCTTCCCTCATCTTGTACGTCCATCTTGGAAACTAGGGTTTTGCTCAGTGAGGGAGTGTGCAATTTTTGCACACGGGGGTCAACTCTGGAAAATCACCCACCAGGCACTTATGGCTAGCATTCCCAGTCGGAACCTGCCTAGACACACTTGCATGACTCCGTGGAACCTGGTTTTGTTGCACGGTTGGAGTTCTACGCCCCTGGTAGGTATCCAACAGGTGTCCCTGAAGGCCTTCTAGCAGCGAGACGGGACGAGCCATAGAATGAAGATCGTGGCTCGGATCGACGAACCGTTGACTCCATTGGATTCAGCACGTCGGGATAGTTCTAGGGGTGCCCCTCCCCTTTGGCCCAGTGGCCCCACCCTCATCTTGTACATCCATATTGGAAACTAGGGTTTTGCTCAGTGAGGGAATGTGCAATTTTTGCACACGGAGGTCAACTCTGGAAAATCACCCACCGGGAACTTGTGGCTAGCGTTCTCAGCTAGAACCTGCCTAGACACACCTGCAGGACTCCCCCGAGCCCATTTTTGCTGCACGGTTGGACTTCTATGCCCCCGGCAGGTATCCAGCAGGTGTCCCTGAAGGCCTTTTGGATGCGAGACGGAACGAGCCATAGAATGACGACCGTGGCTCCGATCGATGAACCGTCAACTCCATTGGATTTAGGACGCCAGGATAGTGCCAGGGGTGCCCCTCTCCTTCGGTCCTATTTCCCCGTTTCCATCTTGAATGTCCATCTTGGAAACTAGGGTTTTGCTCAGTGAGGGAGTGTGCAATTTTTGCACATGGGGGTCAACTCTACAATGGTGATGGTGATGGTGACGGTGATGGTGACGGTGATGGTGACGGTGATGGTGATGATGAAGAAGATGGATTAGTTCTAGGGTATGGGTGAGAGTTGAATTAGGGTTAGAGTTAGAGTTAATGATGATGATGAAGATGGTGGTGATGATGAAGACATTGACGATGGTGGCGATGATGAAGACGTTGACGATGGTGGTGATGGTGATGGTGATGATGAAGAAGATGATGATGATGGAGATGTTGATGAGGAGACTAGAGATGATGTTGGTGATGATGATGACAAGGCCCTCTAAGTGGTTATCTATGATGATGACAAGTCCCTCTCAAGTATAGATCTCAAAAATACCACCCTTGAAACCTTATGATAACTCCCTACCCCAAGTGGAAGACCCTTCTATCCATACATGGATTCCTAGAAGGTTTCATCTACCAAGTTAAATTTTCAAGACCATTGTAATAGAATATGTACTTCAAAAAATTTCCTAAAAACTAGGTAATTCTAATCTTGAGAACCTATCAAAACCATTATCTTCAAATGCTACAAACATAAATAAATATATTTAAGAAAATACTAACTCAATTTACTCAAATTTGATCCAAATCACATCACCATTTTATTCAACATAAAAGAGAAGCATTGAACAGTTTAATACATATAGGAAAAATAGAAAACATAGGCAAAGACATGTATGTATGTATGTATCAACAAAAAATGCATGTACCAATGAAATAACATAAAACTACACATACCTCGATGTAGAACATAACTTTAATTGATGCAATTCTTTCTCTTATGTAAAGTTGACTGGCCTCATTCAATAAATCCATCTGGATCCTCTCTGTTGCTAATTGTCTCCATCAATATCTCGTGCTCTGAATGAGGCAGGTAGTAGCCTACCTTGGTTGAGCTCTTGCTTGACATTGTCTGAAGATGGATGTTTGTGCCAACGATCAAGTTTGTGAAGTGATACACCACTGAACCTGGTCTGTAATCCATGAATACATGCCCGCTAGTCTTTCTTGACTTCCCATCTAGTGTAAGATATTCCCCATTAACCACCATCGAGCCAGTAGGAAATTCAATTCCTTCATCGTCGATTAATGATCCGTAGAGGGTTTGCTTACCTTGGATGCACCGTGCCAACCAATAATCCACGCCCCATTCATTGTCTTTCAGTGCAACAACTGCGTATATGTGTCCTGGTTGTACAAGATCTGAGATATGCTCGTAGTCTGTAGAAATCGTTGACTGGCCCTCCTCTAACTGGGTTGTTTCAACAACTTCACGTTGGTCTATTGCAAGTGACACACGATCCCATTCATCAACCTAGTCCATGCATTCGCATTCATCCCATTCACCGCTACTGCAAGGGTTGCAAAATCATGCAAGCTTTCGCATCCATATTTCAAATATGAGGTTGTTTGAGCTTTGAACTGAATGAAATCCACGTGTTCCTTGTACTATGCTGCAACTATAGGAATGCGATCGATCTATGTCAACCACTAGCCAAAAATTTCTCGCCACACGTCCTGCCACCGATGATGTTTGTTGATCTCTTGCTCGTTCTGACATTGTTGCGGAGCACCATTGAACTATGGATTCTGCATCTCGGATATGAGGTTCCCTGTCAAACCTCATCTCTTCCCTTTGTAGTGCGTTCTTGATGCATGCACCGGCCCCATCATGCTCGCCTTTGCCGTGCTCGGTCTCAAAATAGTTCCAGATATGAGACACATTACAAGTCTTATGCAAAGTACTCATCCATTGGAATAATAGGGCATTTTTGAACTGGCCCACACAACCATCTGACCATATCCAATGCTGATCCATCTGTATATCTCTCTCCTTCAACTGATCATAGAAAATTCGAAAACAATGTTGCACATAATGCAGATCATGGGTTCTATCATCACTTATGTAAAAGTTTGTCTCCTTCAGTATTATCCTCTTGTCATTGCTGCTCTCTAGCCCATGCCTATACATAATATGTACCATGATGCTGACTTGGTCTGAATGGTAGTATTGACTCTGGATTTCATTTTGGGGCTGAAGGGTGTAATTTTCTACAAAATCCACAATTGACACTATGGTTCCAACGGGAAATGTGTCCCTGCATTTTCTGTACTGCTCATCTTTCCATCGCGCTACATGCAGATGTTGAACACACTGCTCGGTTTTCTCATAGAATTCCATCAAGAAGTCACATACCGATACCTGTTACCATGGAAACAAGGGAAATATTACAATGTGGCCTTTGGAAAAATGTATATGCAAGAAATTGAACGTGTAATATGAAAAATATGCAATATTCATTTGTACCTTTGACTTTACCAATGCAATCTTTTTACATTCTCTGACACTGTCTAATTGATAGGTCACGTCCTTGAAGCTCTGCATCTCCACACCCATCATGCCAAATTCTATGTCCTTGCATTCATGAATGCAACGGTTCAAAAGAGAAAACCCACTGCACATAGAACATGTCCTATATAGACACGATTTTTTATAATACTTTTGTCCTTCGGGCCTTGGACACATGATGTTGTGGATAAAGTCTCTTGATGCATTCGGTGGTAGTATGGATTCATTGCAGCCCTGCACAATGTTAGTATGCAAATCACAAAATATATGTTTATATGTGTCATAATAATATTCATATTCTACATGGTATCTACAACAACAAGTGTTCTGATCAATGCATATACTAACGTACCATAGTTTGCATTTCTCAAAGGACCTTTGGCCAAGGTTCAATTGTGTGTGCTCGTTCCTGAATCTCTCATAGAGTTCAGTCTGTGTGGTGTCAAGGAAGTGTTTAACATGGGGCTCACGTTCAGTAGAACCTTTTCTCAGTTTTAGCATGCCTCTTTGGTTTTGATGAAGGTCTAGTATGATCATGCCAAGACTTTTGTACTAACTCCTTAACAGCATCAAGTAGCTTCCTATCTGCACGAGGAAACCTACCAACAAAATCCCAACAATCGTTTCCACCCGGAGTGTCAAGATTTTCTCTTATAATAGAGTACTTTTTAATAGTTTTTCTATTTAATTTGAGTATGTGAGAAGTGTGTGATAGCAGGCGATGTTTCCTTGTGGACTTGCTTACAACTGATTCTGCTAAAACACAATGAGCCACACAAAGATCTTTTGTATGAGACTTCTTCCCAATCACATTAAATGCAGATTGGAGATTTCTAACAATATGATTGTTGGCCTCTGAACTTTTAACCATCTTTATTCCCAAAATTCTCCTAACAACAGCTAAAGAACGTGACTCTAACAAACATAGCAATAATTTACATTTACCTGCATCACCTTTGGATTCAAAATATTCTTTCACAATTTTGTTGCATTGCCATTCGATAGTGTGCTTGGCAACTTGCCTTCAAGCCCCAACATAGCACTCTCATCCACATGAATACGTCTAGGAGTTCTTCTTCTTGCACTGGACAATCGAGGTAGGGAGGGTGGACATGAGACATGAATACCAGAGCTTGTTTGTTGTGGTGCTTCATTCATATATTGGGCCATAATGGGAGTGTGGTCGACAGGGTTGTGGTCTTCTTGGGGAGATTGAAAATTAAGCAAGGCTTGTCTGTCCATCTCTACACATGCAGCATCTCCCAAAATTCTTGTGTCGTGAGGAACTTCAGAATGACTCATTGATGGATTGTTGGTTGGAGATTGTGTTGATGTTGGAATTTGAGTTGGGTCCGTTGGACGCGACCGCTTTACCCATGGTTCTGAACAAGAGGTTGTCATGTCAACAACTGTGTTAGGATCAGTGGCAGGATCTGGGGCAATGATAGGACCATGTCTCAATCTTTTCATTCCCAACCTGGCCTTTTCTCTTAAGTCATTGACCTTTTCAATGGGCAGATTCCTTCTATTTTTTTTTTTGCGTTTCGTGAGTTTCCCATCTCCAAAAGTCTCTTTAACAAAACTATCAGGCCTACCCCTACAAAAGAAACAACAAATAAGATATTAGTGCCATTATACAATGAACCTGACACATTCCAACATAGCTTATCACTTTACAAACTAACATATACAACTACAGACTATGTTGGTTTATTTGTGTTTGAATAAACATCATTATCCCTTATAATTCCAATGAATATAGATGATGTTTGGTCAAGTGTAGAGAGGAGAAACTAGTGTCTTTCCTGGCCATGAATTCATAAAAATTATGGTAGTAACACCCTACAACAGAGATGGCTAGAGATGCCTTGGGAATAGTTTGATAGTTTTTCTACATCAAATAAGGTAACCTTAATTAATTGCATTTTTTGCTTTCTCCCTTAATGTTATCAATTCTAGGACTTTGCACCTAGCTTGATTGCTTTGTCTTCCTAGTGGAATGGTATATCCTTCCATTTGAGGCAATATCCTTTACCATCGTATATTACTATGTTATATAACACATTAAGGAGTTGAAGAAACAACAAGAAACTATTTCCTTAGATCTATAAACCTTGAGATGATAGAATGTGGTTTTGAGTTTAAAATACCCATGGTTGAATTCAACAATGCATCACAATAGAATGAATGTATACCTTGTTTTGTGCAAAACCTTTAGGAGGATGCAAAGGTTTCTAACAAAGATCATGGTCTTGGGAAGGGTGATTAGGAGAAATATAATTTGACCTTTCAATGTGCAATATCTAGGGTGGGGAGGTGTTGGAGAGTGGGGAACTAGGGACTATACCAACAATCATCATGTTGAATAGAGCATGAAGTGGGGAAGTCTTGGTTTTTGGAAAAAAAATCATTGTTAGAGGTGAGGGGATATTGTAAGGATGGTAAATATGGATGAAAATTATCATATTTGGATTCATAGAGAAATGAAAGGTGCATATACTTACAGATATCCTCATTCCATACAATGGTATTGAATAAGAGATGAGAGAGTTGAGGTTTTGTGGATGAGTTGAAGTGATATTTTTAGTTATGTTTAGTGAGTGTGTGGTTTTTTTTGCTAGCATAATACGAGGTGAAAAGAAAAAAATTAACTTGGAAACTAGTTACACAATGAGGAGGTTGCGTACTTCATCTTGTCTAGTGTTCATATGAGTTTTTTTAGATGTGAACTTGGGAAATCTTCTTGTCAAATTCATTATTGTCTATGCATGGATATTGTTGTGGGAATATGACAAAAACAAACAGGCATGGGCTCATCTCAAATCTTGTGAATGAAAAGACTCATTTACAATTCACCATACCTCTATAGAAATGATCTCCACTTGCAATGGAAACTGGTAGCTTGAATGAATCCACTAGATTCCAAGAACACTGAAGATGTTTGATAGATTCCAAGGGTGATTTTGTGTCCAATAGATCAAAGAGTGTCCAAAATATCAATGAGTGTGATCCAATGAGCAACCTATGAGAGCTTGAAAGCCGCGGAAGAAGTGAAACCCGTGATTTTGGTAGAATTCCTGAGAAACAGAGAGCTCTGTTTTTTTTTAACTAGTAACAGGGCTGCGCACACGTGTTAAAACACGCTTTTTTGCGCGTACACATGAGGAGCGCGCCCAAACCCACGCACGTGCCCTTGTACAACATATAAACCATTTATTCCCAACGTTTACACCATTTAATGCCAAACCTTCCCCCCACTTCAAAAATATTTGCATAAATTGGACTCGGTGATTAAGTTTGAAGGGTGGGTCTTAATTTTTATTGGAAAGGCTTACTCTTTGACACATTTGATAATTTATGGTTGTCTATGTGCCTAGACCCAATTGACATTGTAAGGTGAGGATGTGCATGCATAATAATCCTTATTTCTTACTATGCGATGAGGATTTAAAAGGAAGAGGATGTAAAGATGTGTTATTTTTATACGTATTTTGATGGCGAGTGTCGAAGAGAAACGTGGTGATAAACCACAATTCCTGAGCCAAAACTTGTTTTTTTAAATTTTATTAATAAGCATTGTGGTACTTTGGTCCAAATGTTTTTTCTAACTCATTGTTTCTCCATATTGTTTTCCGACTGCCACCTCTCTATATCAATGCATAAAATCAACCTCTTCTTGGTTTGTGGTTATAGTTGCATGCCATTGAGTGTTGTTTAGAGTTTTTGTGAGTCTGTGACATTCATGCAATAAATGAAGTCTTGTAGAGGAGGATTCATCAAAGAGGAAAATTGAATTTCATTTTGACAAAACACATCTTTTGTAAAGATCGAATGCCATGAATGCATCCTCAGCCTACCATGCAAGACCGTGGATATGTTGAAAAGCATTGAACATCATCGAAGAATGAAAACCATTTCCTCAAGATCTTATTGAAACATATTGAGCTCAATTGAATTCCACCTGGGCCTTAATTGAAAATTCTAGACCTCACGCGTCATCAATAACACATAGAATCCATGACACTATCCCTCTGCAAGGAGCCTCCTCCTCCTCCTCCTAATCATCTTCATCATCATCAGCATCATCATCATCATCATCATCATCCTCATCCTCATCATCATCATCATCATCATCGTTATCACCCACTTCCTCATCATCATCCTCATCCTCCTCCTCCTCCTCGACATCATCTTGGTCATCATCTTCATCATCAACATCGTCATCATCGGCATCATAATCATCCATCATCTTCTTCATCATCTTCATCATCATCATCATCTTCGTCATCATCATCATCTTCGTCATCATCGTCATTATCAATGATGATGATGATGAAGATTATGGATGATGATGTAGATGAGTATGAAGATGAAGATGATGATGTTGATGATGACGAATGTGATCACCATCATCATCCTCATCCTCCTCCTCCTCCTCCTCCTCATCATCATAATCATCTTCGTCATCATCATCCTCATCGTCATCATCCACATCATCATCATCGTTTCCATAGTCATCATCATCATTATCCCCCACTTCCTCGTCATCATCCCCATCCTCATCATCATCACCATCATCATCTTGGCCATCATCTTCATCATCATCATCATCATCAACGTCATCATCATCATCATCATCAACGTCATCATCATCATCTTCATCATAATCCATCATCTTCGTCATCATGATCATCATCATCTTCGTCATCATCATCACTATCAATGATGACATCATTGTTGAGATATTGTAACTTCAAAGAATATTATATTTGTACTTTATTATTCCGGAGATGATTCATTCCTCCGTGAAGATCTTATTGTATATCCGGAGATGTTTATTCCTCCGTCGGAATGTGGTAACTTGGGTTATTAGACTTCCCTAGTGGGGGTCGGCCCTGTATGTGTTATGTGGGTCAAAGGGTTATTAGACCACTCTAGAGGGGTCGGCCCAGTCAGTTGTAGTGGGGTATTTAATCCATTGGTTAAATACGAGCGTACATGATTTGTGTAAAAGACAAGTCGGAGTAGTGTATAAATAGAGGAGGTGTATTCATCATTTAACACACACTCACTCACTTGAGAGTAGCGCACTTGTGGAGGAGAGGTATGCTATGGTGGAGGAGGAGATCATGTCTTTGGTTTGAATCTTTGTATATTGCTGGTCATCTATATTGAGGAAGCTTTGCTGGGTTTTATACCCCATGAGGGTTTCCCAGGATAAATCTGTGCTTCTTGTGTTTATGCTGTGCTTGTTGTTTCTTCAGTGATCCTGTATATGCTATTATTGTAAAATGGAATGCAATGCTGCTATTTTATATCTTAGCATATTAAATATTAACATGGTATCAGAGATAACCTGAAGGAAGGCAATGTATGGCACTTACGACACTTGCTTCACTTGCGACAATTTGAAGGTTTGGGTTTTACATAGAAAAAAGCAGTCATCGTGTAACTTTCTCTATAAATCCATTTATGTGAAGGTTCAGGATTTGAAAAGTTTACAGGTCGTAGATAACATCCCCAGGTACCTTGTGTCCAAAGGGAACCCTCAGATTCGTTGTACTTTGTGAGTTATGATTAGTACAAGTTAGAGTTTTTGCCTCTTCCATATCTCAGTCAAAATCAGGTGACCTAGGAAAAAAGGTCATAACTTGGGCTAGGAAGCTCCAAATGAAATTTCGTAAAAAGAGACAGGTAGTACACAGACTGTACTATTTTAGGAAACTTTTTCAGAGGCCGAAGCTGAACCAGTGACACGTGGAACTCTGTACAATTTCTCTCTCATGTTTTATCCCATAAACAGGTCACGTTGCGACACTTGGCATAACTCTCTCTCAGAAAATCCAATTCAGGTCAGACCTATCGAGATGAAAATATGACAGGTCAGGATACCACAGAAAACATTTTCCGACCCTGTGGAGCGAAAAGTTCGGAGTTACAGCATAAACAATCAGGTACATATTTCTGTCAAAATAGAATTATTTTTGGAGCACCTTCATTCATGGCTTCCGGAATTTAGGGTTTCGGAGAAAGTTAGAATTTTTGGAATTGGAATCCACGGCCGAATGCTACTCAGGAAAATCGAAATTTAGAGACCAAGATTGAATTTTTTGGTTGGGTAGAAGACCGGGCTTGATCAAACCCCAGTTCGGGATTTTGATCGGAAAGATGGAAAATTAGGGCTTCAGCAAAAGTTGGAATTTTTTAAGTCTGTAACCACGGCTGGAAGCTCCTCAGAAAAATAAGAGTTTAGAGCCTTGGATCGAACCTTTTGATTGGACAGAAGGGTGGGCTTCATCAAACCCTAGTTCGGGTTCCTGTCCAGAAGATCCAAAAGTTTCGAAGGCAATTTTTGAGGGGTCAAATTTTGTAGATTTCAAAATTGAAGTATGCTAGTTTGATCAGCTCAACAAGACACATCCTTCCATCCATACAGAAGTGTGAAAGTCAAAGATTGAATTTTTAGGGTGTCTCTAGCAAACCGTAATAAAGCTCCTGATCAAGTTTCAGGGGGAGTTGAGGCTAAGGCCTTACATAAGAAGACTACAAGAAGTCTCGACAGGTATGACTTAAGGAGGTTCAGGTATGTCTTGAAATCTAATTCTTGATTAAGTTCATAATGTGTTTGTCTTCATATTATTTATTAGTACAATCTTGATTAATGTTAGAATTGTCTTATCACCCTAGTAATAGTATGAATGCATGTGAATGATCGAAGACATTCATTGATTAGGGCTATATGATTGTACTAATGCATTATGGTGTTGTGCGAGGTTGATGTTGTCTGCTAACAAGATACAGGTACATCACAAAAGACAAATCAAGTTCCATGACCATGACAACATGAAGACAAAGACTCATCCATAATCTTTGATCACATAGAAGTTCTACTTACAAGGTATGTATGACTTTGTTCTATTATGCTTAACCTATGAGATATGCAGGTTCCAGCATAGGATCTCTAAATCATTGAAGAGAACAAAGAAGATATTGATTAGGTATGTTAGACATAACTAAGCAAGTATACTAATCCAGGTATGTTTTCCTATGTCATGTTAGAATCTTACCTTGTGTTAGGATCCCTTATATAAGTATACTTGGTATGATTGGTTATGCTTATTCATAAAGTTAGTAATCAAGGATTTATGCATATTATGTCTCTTATCTTGGTTGATGATTTAACTAACCAGATCAAACAAGAATATGCATGAGTAAAAGAAGAATATTATCTATAATCATGACTATACATTTTCAAGATTATTTAGAATTATAATGTTTTGATAACATTGAGAATATACTAATGAATGTATGTTTGTGTATGAGATCATGAGGATGACACTTGAGCATGCACAGTGGTATAGAATGAATAGAAGTTCAAAAGACATATAGAAGATCAAGCGGGAGGCAACCACACAAACATAAAAGATAAGTATTTGAGTTGTTATTTGAAATAATAAATGATATTGCTTGTATGCATATTTGTATTCCTAGAATATATTATGCTGAGTGTAAACATTCATAGAGCATTAAACAGTATACTACTAATATACATATGATTGGTAAGTTGTACAAACATTCAATTGTTGCTTGTCTAGAATGAAACCTCTTTGCTGACATGCTGAGAGCTGTGCACACTCTTGATAGTATGTTCTGGTAGAAATGGAAGGCATCTAGATAGCCACTGTATGCATACAGGATATGGGAAAGTGTTGTGCCAAAGTATTGGTCAAAATAGTTGCATAACTATGTAAATGATATCTGTATGCATAATAGGTTATCATGTCAATATGATTTGATGATTATGAAGTATTACTAATCATGTACTTAATTTTGATTTGTAGGAAAGATCATGATGAATGATGAACACTGAACAAGCGATGGATGTTCAACAAAAAGATTTACAAATCAAACACAATATAGAAGGCTTGTGGCTAGAAGATTCTCTTAGAAAGAGGAAGAGAATTATGATGAGATGTTTGCTCCAAGTGGCTAGATAAGACCATTCTCTTAATGGTGTAATTAAAGAAGAAGTGTGAATCAGGTTCTGTATGGGTTCCCAGGATCGATAATCAATTGATGAGCTTAATGATCACCGTGGGTGATGTGGATCTCAACCTTTGCTACAAGGTTGAATATGGCTTCTATACACATATGACATGGATGCAAGAAGGAACTCACCACAGAGTTCGAATGATTTTGAGGCTCATATCAGTAGACCCATCTGACGAGAGATGGCACGGATAGATATGCAGAAGATCACTCAATACAGAGTGTGAATGATGGACAATTGACATCTTCTTGACAAAGCTTGGGCTTTACCAGAAGTAAAGCTGATCCTAACCTTTACCTTAAGGTTGTGGATGATGAACCTATCATACCATTATTGTATGACGATGATCTCTTTTTGACAAGGAATGAGAAACAGATCATGAAAAGAAAGAAGAAGATGGCTGCATAAATGAAAATGAAAGATCTCAGATTGATGCATTACTTCCTAGGTCTGGAAGTATGGCAAGGCTTAGAAGGAATCTTTCTCAATCAGGGAAAGTATGTTGAGAAATATTAAAAGGACTTGATGTGTTGGAATGGTCACTCTCATGGATTCCAACTTGAAGTTGTTAGTAGATGACTCATCAGAGTTAGTGGATATAACTCTGTACAGAAAAATTATTGAGTCATTGATGTGTCTAACGAATACTAGGTCAGATATATGCTTTGCTGTGAACACCTTGAGTCAGTATCTAGCGGAAACTAGATGTGTTCACCTATTAGTTGCAAAGCATGTGATGAGGTACCTAAAGGATACGATAGACTTTGATCTATGTTATCTTAGAGATCATGACTTCAGATGGCTACACAGATGTTGATTAGGCAGAAATTGTATCAGACAGGAAGAGCACATCGAGAGGATGTTATTGTCTGGGATCAGCCATGATCTCGTGGTTTAGCAGGAAGCAATCTAGTGTGGCTCTCAGCACAAGTGGAATATATGGTTGCTTGCTCTGCTAGTTGTGAAGCGGTATGGCTTCAGAATTGTTTGACATAAAAATGGACCCAACTGTGATCCTATGTGACAAACAGAGTTGTACCAAAATGGTAGAGAATCCAGTATTCCATGATAAGTCAAAGCACATAGAGATCTGACATTTCTATATACAAGATATGGTGCAGAAAAGAATTAAAGTTTGAATTTGTAACAAGTTGACAATGTACTAACCAAACCTCTACCGATCCGATGTACTAACCAAACCTCTACCTCAAGTAAAGTTTTCCGAGACAAACTTAAAATAGTTCAGAAGGACCCTCCTCGAAAGGGGGAGCGATGTGATCACTTATGATGAGATTTCCCGCATCGACAGTGAGGTCGATGATGTGGATACCTATATTGGTGATGCCGGCAGAGAGGTTGGTGGATGGTCCTTAGACAGGGTCTAAGGTGACAAGGGGATTGCATCATCCTTGAACACATGTTCTAAAAGGAACCATAGATAGGTGTCTTCGAGAAAGAAGGGGGATTGGATCATCCCTGGACTTCAGTCCTAAAGAGAGCCGTAGACGTATGTCTTCGAGAATGAAGTCCTTGGTGGACATGAGGGGATTGGATCATCCCTGGACTTCAGTCCTAAAGAGAGCCGTAGACGTATGTCTTCGAGAATGAAGTTCTTGGTGGACATGAGGGGATTGGATCATCCCTGGACTTCAGTCCTAAAGAGAGCTGTAGACAGATGTCTTCGAGAATGAAGTCCTTTGTGGACATGTGAGGATTGAATCATCCTTGGATTTCAGTCCTAAAGTGATCCGTAGACAGGTTTCTTCGAGAAAGAAGAGGGATTGCATCATCCTTGAACACATGTTCTAAAAGGAGCCGTAGACAGGTGTGTCCGAGAAAGAAGAGGGATTGCATCATCCTTGAACACATGTTCTAAAAAGAGCCGTAGACAGATGTCTTCGAGAATGAAGTCCTTTGTGGACATGTGAGGATTGAATCATCCTTGGATTTCAGTCCTAAAGTGAGCCGTAGACAGATGTCTCCGAGAAAGAAGAGGGATTGTATCATCCTTGAACACATGTTTTAAAAGAGAGCCGTAGACATGATGTCCCCGAAAATAAAGTCCTGAATGAACAAGTGGGGGATTGTATCGTCCCCGGAGTCTGGTCCCAAAATTGAGCCGTAGACTGGGTCTCTGATAATGAAGTCCTGAATGAACAGGTAGGGGATTGTATCTTCCCAGGACTTATGTCCCAGAATTGAGCCGTAGACTAGGTCTCTGATAATGAAGTCCTGAATAAACAGGTAGGGGATTGTATCTTCCCCGGACTTAGGTCCCAGAATTGAGCCGTAGACTGGGTCTTTGATAATGAAGTCCTGAATGAACAGGTAGGGGATTGTATCTTCCCCGGACTTAGGTCCTAGAATTGAGCCGTAGACTGGGTCTCCGACAATGAAGTCCTGAATGAACAGGTAGGGGATTGTATCTTCCCCGGACTTAGGTCCCAGAATTGATCCGTAGACTGATGTCTCCGAGAATTGAAGATAGGACTACATCATCCTTGGACCTCGGTTCAAAATGTACGTGATGGGATTGCATCATCCCTAGACATGAGACTTGTCTTAAAGGTACATGTGAGGACTGCATCGTCCATGAACTGGGTTCAAAACGTACGTGATGGGATTGCATCGTCCCTAGACATGAGACTTGTCTTAAAGGTACGTGTGAGGACTGCATCGTTCGTGAACTAGGTTCAAAATGTACGTGAGAGGACTGCATCGTCCGTGAACTAGGTTCAAAATGTACGTGATGGGATTGCATCATCCCTAGACATGAGACTTGTCTTAAAGTGATAAGGATTGATCATCTTGGAACTTGATCTAGATTGTATCATCCATGGACCTATGTCCTAAAGAGAGCGAGATTGATCATCTTGTAATATGATCGTGTGTGTTGCAGGGTATGCTGCTATGCATACTTGATTGATGAGGATACTTGTATTGATATTGATGAGGATACTTGTATTGATGATGTGTATACTTGTATTGATGAGGATACTTGTATTGATGATGTGTATACTTGTATTGATGAGGATACTTGTATTGATGATGTGTATACTTGTATTGATGAGGATACTTGTATTGATGATATGTATACTTGTATTGGTGTGGATACTAATACTGATGATCCAGATGTTGTAGATCGAGATGATCCAGATGCTGTAGATCGTGATGATCCAGATGTTGTAGATTGAGATTATCCATATGTTGTAGATCGAGATGATCCAGATGTTGTAGATCGAGATGATCCAGATGTTGTAGATTGTAGATCGAGATAATCCAGATGCTGTAGATTGAGATGATCCAAATGCTGTAGATCATGATGATCCAGATGCTGTAGATCGAGATGATCCAGATGTTGTAGATCGTGATGAGCCAGATGCTATAGATCGAGATGATCCAGATGCTGTAGATCGAGATGATCCAGATGCTGTAGATCGAGATGATCCAGATGTTGTAGATCGAGATGATCCAGATGCTGTAGATCGAGATGATCCAGATGCTGTAGATCAAGATGATCCAGATGCTGTAGATCGTGATGATCCAGATGCTGTAGAACAAGATGATCCAGATGTTGTAGATCGAGATGATCCAGATGTTGTAGATCGAGATGATCCAGATGCTATAGATCGAGATGATCCAGATGTTGTAGATCGTGATGATCCAAATGCTATAGATCGAGATGTTCCAGATGCTGTAGATCGTGATGATCCAGATGCTGTAGATCGAGATGATCCCGATGCTGATGATCGTATGATGATGATGCTGATGATCATGAGGATCCAGATGTTGATGTTGTTGTAGCTGTTCGAGTGCTACAGAAGATAAAGACTCAGTACTGAAGATGTTGATGTTCCGGTATTGTAGATGTTCCAGTAACTGCTTGAGTTACTGATGATGTTGAGAAAGCTTCCAATGATATATAGATGTATCATGTATGACGTTGATGACTCCTTGCTTGTGCAGATGTTGTTATAATATCCTTCTCGTTAAGGGGGAGTGTTGAGATATTGTAACTTCAAAGAATATTATATTTGTACTTTATTATTCCGGAGATGTTTATTCCTCCGTCGGAATGTGGTAACTTGGGTTATTAGACTTCCCTAGTGGGGGTCGGCCCTATATGTGTTATGTGGGTCAAAGGGTTATTAGACCACTCCAGAGGGATCGGCCCAGTCAGTTGTAGTGGGGTATTTAACCCATTGGTTAAATACGAGCGTACATGATTTGTGTAAAAGACAAGTCAGAGTAGTGTATAAATAGAGGAGGTGTATTCCTCATTTAACACATACTCACTCACTTGAGAGTAGCGCACTTGTGGAGGAGAGGTCTGCTATGGTGGAGGAGGAGATCATGTCTTTGGTTTGCATCTTTGTATATTGCTGGTCATCTATATTGAGGAAGCTTTGCTAGGTTTTCTACCCCATGAGGGTTTCCCAGGATAAATCTGTGTCTCTTGTGTTTATGTTGTGCTTGTTGTTTCTTCAATGATCCTGTATATGCTATTATTGTGAAATGGAATGCAATGCTGCTATTTTCTGTCTTAGCATATTAAATATTAACAATCATCATCATCATCTTCGTCATCATCATCATTAATGATGGATGATGGTGCAGATGAGTACGAAGATGAAGATGATGATGTTGATGATGACGAATATGATCACCATCACCATCCTCATCATCCTCATCATCATCATCATCACCATAATCATCTTCATCATCATCATCATCCTCGTCATCGTCATCATCCACGTCATCATCATCATTTCCATAGTCATCATCATCATTTCCATAGTCATCATCATCGTTATCCCCCACTTCCTCGTCATTATCCCCATCCTCATCATCATCACCATCATCATCTTGGCCATCATCTTCATCATCATCATCATCATCAATGTCATCATCATCATCATCTGCATCATCATCGATCATCTTCGTCATCATCATCATCATCATCTTCATCATCATCATCATTATCAATGATGATGATGATGAAGATGATGGATGATGATGCAGATGAGTACGGAGATGAAGATGATGATGTTGATGATGACGAATATGATCACCATCATCATCCTCATCATCCTCCTCCTCCTCCTCATCATCATAATCATCTTCGTCATCATCATCATCATAATCATCTTCGTCATCATCAACCTCATCATCATCATCCTTGTCATCGTCATCATCCACGTCATCATCATCATTTCCATAGTCATCATCATCGTTATCCCCCACTTCCTCGTCATCATCCCCATCCTCATCATCATCACCACCACCACCATCATCATCATCATCATCAACGTCATCATCATCATCTTCATCATCATCCATCATCTTCGTCATCATCATCATTATCATCTTCGTCATCATCATCATTATCAATGATGACATCATCATCATCATCATCATTATCAATGATGATGATGATGAAGATGATGGATGGTGTTGCAGATGAGTACGAAGATCAAGATGATGACGTTGATGATGACGAATATGATGATGATCATCATCATCACCCACTTGCTCATCATCATCATCATCCTCATCCTCATCCCCATCATCATCATCATCCTCATCCTCATCCCCATCATCATCATCGCCATGATCATCATCACCACCATCTTGGTCACCGTCTTCATCATCAACATCATCATCATCGTCATCATCATCATCATCACCCACTTGCTCATCATCATCCTCATCCTCATCCCCGTCATCATCATCATCATCATCTTGGTCATCGTCTTCATCATTAACATCATCATCATCTTCATCGTCAACATCATCATCATCGTCATCATCATCATCATCATCATCTCCATCATCATCATTGTTGTCATCACCATGTTTCTCATCATCATCAACATCATCATCATTGTCATCATCATCATCATCATCATCATCATCATCATCATCATCTTCTTCGTCATCATCATCATTATCAATCGTCATCATCATTGTCAACATCATCATCTTCAATCATCAACATCATCATCATCATTGATAATGATGATGATGACGAAGATGATGATGATGATGATGATGATGATAAAGATGATGATGAAGATGAGTACGAAGATGAAGATGATGATGTTGATGATGACGAATATGATCATCATCATCGTCCTTGTCCTCATCATCATCCACATCATCATCATCATTTCCATCGTCATCGTCATAATCATCTTCGTCATCATCAGCATCATCATCCTCATTCTCGTCATCAACATCATCGTCATCATCTCCATCATCCTCATCATCATCATCAAAATCATCGTCATCATCCCCATCATCCCCATCATCATCATCAACATCATTGTCATCATCCCCATCCTCCTCCTCATCATTATCATATAAATTTAATTTAATTCAATTTAAAACATTATTAATTATTAAAAAATATATATTTTATAAAATTATTTAATCAATATGGAAAATTTCAAACTTTAGTAAAAACAACGCGCACGTGCCATTTTGCGTGTGTGCACATTTGGACGCGAACCCATTCTTGGACGCGTGCGCGCCATTTTGTGCGTACACGCTTTTTAAATACACGCGCACGTGCAAGTTTAGTTTTTAAATTTTGGCGGGTAATTCATTTCCCACCAACGTGGTGGATGAGTTGGCTGCTATGGTTTTAGGTTCGGGTTGCCAAAATACATATAATAATATCAAAAAATACATCTTATTCTATAACTTCTTCTATTTTGAGCATGATTCTGCGTATGCTACACTTGTCCACTGCAAATGAAATTGCATACACTTGTAGAACTATGTGTGCAAATTCCGAATATGTAATTTTTTATTAAAACTATTATTTGTTCCTATTTTTTAGTTAATTTCAATTGCACTAACGTCAATCTTACACAAAGAGTAGGTTATTTCTTCCGTCTATAATTTTTTATTGGTTCACCTATTTTGAAAACGGAAAAGAACCCACACAAGTACACACAAAAACATACATCCTAAAAAAAAAAAATGTTGATTGATTAGGTTAAGACCATGATATCGAGGGCTAACGCTGGGCCTCATCATTTTAGGGATGGGCTGACTTCCTTAATTAAAAAAAAAAATTAAAATTAACATAAATAAATATGGAAAAAATAACACCGCACTAGAACGGCCTGTTATCTACGACTGTATATAATTTTTTTAACAAAAATCCACCATTTGAATACCGAACCAGAGGGCTAACGCAAACATATTCATTATATTTTCTTAAAAAAATAACATGCCAACCTTAGGAGAACCCCATTTTTTGGGAGTTATACTTAATTTCCATAAATAATATTTATATATTCCGGAAGGTAATCTGATTTTCTATGTTTGATCTTCTTGCACCATATTCCAAAAAGTTGTGTAGGTAGCTCTAATATTGCTTTTTGACGTTCAGATTTCTGTTTTTCCAGAAGTCTATTGCGACTAACGCGTCATGAGTGGCCAGCATTAGCTTGCACCAGCCCCAATTTGTATGAAGACACATGTGGTGAGATGCTCCAGAATCAATTAACCAGTTAGAATGGTATTGTGAGACAGTAGATGTAGATAATACCTCATCGATCATACCTGAATCATTCTCGGCTATGTTCGCCTCCTTTGTAGAGTCCTCCTCCTCAGAAGCTTGCTTGCGTTTTTAGCAATATTTCTTAAGATGTCCTTCTTTATTGCAAGACCAGCACTTCAATTTACTCTTTTTTCCCTTTGACTTTGACCTTTATGTACCCTTTGAATGTTGTCCTCTTTCACTGATTCTTCCTCCGGCCACGTTTACTTCTGATGTCGAGGTTTCAAAAGTAGATTTCTTACGAGTTTCCTCAGAAAGTAAGGCTCCCACAACATCATCAAAGGTAATACACTCAGTAGAACTCAAATTGATAGAGGTTACAAAATGTGCCCATGACTCAGGCAAAGAGCACAATAGTAAAATTGCCTTGTCTTCAGATTTAATAATATCTTCCATACTAGCCAACTGATAAATAACAGTATTGAATGCATTCAAGTGATCATAAATTTGTGTACCTTCTTTCAAACGCAAGGTAAATAACTGCTGCTTTAGGAGGATTTTATTCGTCAAGGATTTAGTCATGTACAGACTTTCCAACTTTGTCGAGAGACCTGTTGCTATAGTTTCAGACACGATGTTAAATAAAACATCGTCGACCAAGCACAGACAAATAGTACTGAGAGCTCTTTCATCCATCTCCCCCCAGTCTTCATCTGAAATATCCGTGGGTTTCTTCGTCTTACCTGCCAGTGCCTTCGCCACTCCTTGCTGCACGAGCATATCCCGCATCTTGACCTTCCATAACTCGAAATTATTGCTCCCATTAAACTTCTCAATTTCAAATTTGACACTCTACGTTTTCACCATTCTCAGAAAAAACTAGGTCAAAAAACTTTCTAAATCATTTAAAAAAAAAATAGTGAAATAACTAAATCAATAGTTTAAATTCAATAAATATAAGTTACCTCATAACTCCCACCTTAATCCATTATATATTTATACCTTTTAAACTATCCATCATATAAGAACAAAAAAAGATCCACTACTTTTAACTTTCACTTATGATTAACCCAAAAGGCTTCTTTTAACTTTTACTTATGGTAAGCTTAAAACCAAGCACTCATGCTTTAACCTAAAAAGGAATATAAAATAATATGAGATACCTTTTCACGGTAATAAAACAATTGTTGAGCCTGCACGGGTGTGGCTCATTGATAATTCAATTGTTATGAAGTCATAGTTGTAAATAGAGGTCACGAGTTCAAATCACACCCGAATTTACCCGTGTCCCATGCTTGCGGGCTGTGTGGGGCACCTAGGGATATAGTGGTAGCGGGATTGGATCCCTGGACCCCATGTCATGCGAGTACCAGCCCAGTCTCCAGTTGCCAATTCCCCTAGTTACATAAAAAATAAAAAAATAAAACAATTGTTGTGCTCCTCGATGAACTTACCCCGCGATAATTCTCAAGAATTTTAATTTTTAAGTGTGCTATAAAATTGTCGTGCCCTACTAAGCTTAAGACCCGCAATAAACTCAAATTTTGTTGCGCCATACTAAGCTTAGGACCCGTGATAAACTCGAATTTTTGCCCCCTTCTCTCCTCAGGTAACGTTTGACTAGTAAACCTGTAAAACAAACCGGAATTTCTACTCTTCAAGTGATAGGCTAGATGAAGATCACTCTTAACCTTCTCGTTCTCTGCGGCCTCCTACCAAGATTACAACAACTGTCAACTCTTCAATACTTCTCTAGGAGAATACAAGAAATATATTCATTTCTTACACGGTTACTCATAACTGTATACTCAGTTACATAGTCACCGAGAAACCGATTGTCACCCATTTCCAACATTTCCCCATTTTCTTTCTAAAAAGCACTAAATTGACACTCAAATAAGAATACCTCCATCTGAACAAGAGCGCGGAGTAATGGACTCATTTTGCTTCTACCTATGAGGTTCATCTAGGCATCGTAGGGTTTTTTGAATTTCCATTTGAACAAGATGGTGGTAACATGAATAATTATTTCTTTTCCATGTTAACCAGAGAAATTCAATTGTCTCTGCTTTTATGTAAAAGGCATCAATGATCATAGGCTTTTTTTTTTAAATTTCCATTTGAACAAGAGGGCGCGGAGTAATGGACTCATTCGTAGGAGGTGGGATGGTCTACTTATATTTTCTTAGTTGCAAACACCATAGTCTACACTGGCTATGATTTCATTGCTTTCGGACAGCGTTTTTGGGCGTAATCCGAGGAAAAAAATTATTCTTAGAAATCAATGTTAAAATTGCTTAAAAAAATTATTCTTAGAAATCAATGTTAAAATTGCTTAATTGGGATACGCTGGGTATTTAAAGTTGCTGAATCGAATAAGACAAAAACCAAATTAAAAAAAAAAATGCAAGATTCCAATAAAAAAATCACCGGAAACACAAATGGTCATTCATTTAAACTCTTCCATTGCAAACTAAATCCTCTACTCAAATTTTGTAATTTTGCCGATAGCTTTTTGAGCACGTAACTGTTTACAATGACGTTTCATGGATCTGAAATAAAATATGAAACATTTTTTTATGCAGTTTGAACATCTTTTTGAATTCTTTTCATGTGATAGTTTAGAATTTTTGTTGTTTACAATCAAGTTTTATAAATCTGAATATAATATTTTCTTTTCATGTGATAGTTTAGAATTTTTGTTGCTTACAATCAAGTATGTGTTGTTGTTGTTTACAATCAAGTTTTATAAATCTGAATAGAATATTTAACAATATTCAATCATTCGTATAAAGGACTGAATTTTCTAACAATTTGTTTCTCATATTCCTGCTTTCTTGCTATGCTTTACTTGTTGCATTAGATGATTGTTTACGCTTTCTCATATCCCTGCTTTCTTGCTATGCTTTACTTGTTGTATTAGATGATTGTTTACAGGGAACTGTCATAAAATTCTGAGTTGGAACCATGTGATGCTTGAACTGCACACCTTCTAAGATCAGTATATTTTATTCCATTCCCTCATTGCAGCCTCGCTGTATATTTAACGTTAAAGCATGTTACATTTAGTTCTTCAAGAAATATTCTATGCAGTATTCCTCAGCGGATTTGCTAGTTCGTAAAGCAAGATTACTTTGTAAAACAATTTGCTGTCAGACTTATAATCTTCTTATCTAGATTTTAAAGCAACATTATTTTGCAAATCCAGTTTGTCACTAGACTTCAATAATAAAGAGCTAAGCAGTCGATTAAGAAAAGCAAGCTTATATTTTAATTCATGGGATTAAGTAAGGCAGTATTTGGAAATGGAAAATAGACTTTTCTTTTGTAGTTTTAGTTTTATATTGAATCATAGAATTGCCAAAACAAAATAATGTTCTCTTTGAGCTGTACAAAAATCTGTACAACCCTTAAAAAGGTAGATTTGTTCAGTGCATCTAATTAGGTCTCTATAAAAACGGTGGAAGAATAAATATTTTACTCCATGCAATGGAATCAGAGTCTTTGCAATGTTGGCGCTGTTACTAGTCAACGTGATCTTGTAAGGGTTTGCCAGGGAGTCTTTGCAATGTTGCCGCTGTTACTAGTCAACGTGATCTTGTAAGGGTTCGCCAGGGTTTTCCACTGTTCATAGGCAAATGTCTATTCTAGAATCACATGCATTCAAGTGTCCCATGCCTAGGCATTCCAAGCAAAATAAGAATGAAACAATTCTTTTATTGTATCATTTAAATTCATGATGGTCTGTATGTGGGCATTCCAAGAAAAATAAGAATGAAACAATTATTTTGTTGTGTGTAAATTCATGATGGTCTGTATGTTTTGCAGGGAGGAGATAAAAGAAACCGACTTCCTTTCAAAGGAAGGGATTGAACTGCTCCCCAGCTCTCTCTTGTTTCTCCATATTTGAGAAAAAAACATCTATCCCAATCTTGTTTGAAAATAAAAACATCACAATATCTAATGTTCTCATGTCAGAGTACTTGGCATCCGACAAATTCCAAATGGCAAAAACTAAAACTAAAAGAACGAGACGTACAATGTTGACACGATGTAAGGACATCATATATTAAAATCGAAAATTTGTATTGTACTAATATTTTAGAGAAGGCAAATCTAGAGTTTGTGTTTATTGCAATAATAAAATTTATCTGTTGGTAGATGGAAGTAAACACATGAGCTAAATCAAAATATAGAACTCTTCTGACGCACTTATTTATAATATATATTCTCAAGTAGATGAGGATTTATTGATCGAACATTTTCCAAACAGTTTGGATAAAGAAGATGTAGGCGAAAGAAAATTCCTGGTGATTACTCCAACTCTAGAATGTCTCATCCATAGAAATTCAGTACCTACAACATCTTGTTCAAGACGATAGCAGCTGTAGACAGAGCGGCTCCTGAAATGGCACCTTGAACAATATTATCATAATTGGCCTCCTCATGCGTAAGGGCCAAAGTCGCTCCTGTCATTGCCCCTGCAAGGGCTGCATTTTTCTGCCACGGCCCACATATGGAAAATCCATTCAAAATTCAGAAGAGAAATAAACACAGAGACCATAATGAAAAACTGAAAAGCTTCTCTATATTAGCACAAGCATGGTCATATCTCATGGTCATACTTACTACTGAGCTAACCCCTTCGGCTATTTTAAACAATCTTAACCCTGAGCTTTTTTAAACAACTGTGACCCTCTAGGCTATGGATTTTAAAAACAAGGCAACAAAACCTAACAACTGTGACCCTCTAGGCAATGGATTTTAAACAAGGCAACAAAACCTGGTGAGCTAATCCCTTGGGGTATGGAAAATAATTTGGTAACATGATTTAACCCTTTCATCTAACAATATTCATTGAGCTAATTATTGTGTTGAGCTAAATATTAAACCTTCTGAGCTACTAACCTTATTTAAATATTAAACCAACCTAATTTAGATATTAAACCTGTTGAGCTAACCCCTGAGAAACCCCTGAGATCTTATATGGGTATTTGATCGAATTATTTTGGAAAAGACAGCAATGGTAAAATGATTTTTCAGTTTAGAAAAATAGACAAAGACTACCAAACCAAAAGAGAAAAGTCTCCATACCCAATCATGAGTTCCTCTGGCTTCCTCCAATGTGTATGTAACACCAGAGTACACACTGGCTGCAATGCCTGCAAATAAAGTACTTATAAGTAACACCCGTGAAAACTAGCGAAAACCATGCAAGTGTCATTGAAATTGATTCCGATACAACTGAGATCAAGACGTTATAGCCTTACCCCATTGCATGGACTCTTTCCCCGTGCGCTTAACCTGCCAATGAAGAGTGTTCACCATAAAAAGAGATCAGTTCATTCATTCAATCAATTCAAAGCTACCCTGCTAAGAACACAAGCTCAGTATTTTAGGAATGATATGCTACGAATTTACGATTTAGGTATCCGATAGGAAAGGACTTTATAGATCCATCTTAACCCCATTAACAGAAAAAGATAGGCAATAGATCCATCGTATATATCAAGTGCAAAAGAACAAAGTGCTGAAAGGCTACAATCCCCCAAGTTCGAAACCTTACTTTTTAGTCTTTCAATCCTAGAAAGATACAACTTGGTAACCCTCAAAAAGGTGCAAATGTTTGCACCTCAATCATTGATTTGAGAGAGAAACGACCCCGGAAGGTAGAAATTTAACATTAAACTCCTTAAACCTAAAAATAATTGCACCTTGGATTGATCCTTTGGGTACTAGATTAAAAACTCTAAAAAAATTGTAAAGGTTTGCATAGATTTGATCGTAATGTGGATCTTCAGGAGAAAGATTAATATCAATCTATAACATTTAATGAAAGTAAGGCGCAAGGTATATGGGCACAAACAGATTACATTTTATCATACCAAGTAATCGAAACAAGATATTGAAAAAGTAGAAATCCAAAAGAGCATCTATGCTCAACCATATGCTGCTTCAGCCTTGTGATGTGAGCTTGTCGTTTGTTATCTTTGCCCTCTAAAAGAGTTGGATTATTGATGTTTTAGAACTCCAATTATGAAATTAAGGCATAAAGGCAAATGGGCAGAAACAGATTAGATTCTATAGGATCAAATGAAGCAATTGAAACAAGAGGCTGACAAAGTACAAATCCAAAAAAACATCTATACTCAACCACATCCTGCTTGAGGCCTGCGATGTGAGCTGCTTGATTGTTGTCTTTTCTCTACACTAAAAAAGTTGGTTAAGGGTGTTTTAGAACTTCAATTATGAAAAAAAGGCACAAGGCATATGGGCACAAAACAGATATCACATCTAAGCAATTGAAACAAGAGATTGAAAAGTACAAATCCAAAAGAGCTATTATCATACCAAAGAATTGAAATAAGAGATTGAAAAAGTACAAATACTAAAGAGCATCTATGCTCGACCATATGTTTATTTGCGGCCTTTGCAACTAAAAGAGTTGGATTAAGGATGTTTTAGAACATCAGTTATGAAAATAAGGCACAAGGAATATGCGGACAAATAGATTACATATCATCATACCAAGCAATTGAAACAAGAGGTTGAAAAACTACAAATCAACAAGAGCATCTATGCTCAACCATATGCTGTTTGAGCCCTGAGCCCAGTGATGTGAGCTTGGTGTCTGTTGTCTTTGCCCTCTAAAAGAGTTGGATCAAGAATGTTTTAGAGCTTCAAGTAATGATGTATTAATGTATTAATACTTCAATGCTAAGCTTTAAAAATATATTTTAACAAATTTTAATTCTAATTTGTGCTCCATTTAAATAGATCCTATCGTTTTTCAACATGGTAATTCTATTGTTTGTCAATATGGGAAGGTCAGTATTGTTTGTCAACATGGTAATTCTATTGTTTGTCAATATGGGAAGGTCAGCATTGTTTGTCAATATGGGAAGGTCACCATTGTTTGTCAACATGGTAATTCTATTGTTTGTCAATATGGGAAGGTCAGGTCATGGTAATTCTATTGTTTGTCAATATGTGAAGGTCGGTATGAACCTGCCCACAAACTGTTGTCTGTGTTCTGAGATTTATCTGGTGGGAGTCACTGTCAACCGAAATCGGATCGGTAATTCTAGGGTTTGTCTGCAATATGGGAAGGTCAATATGAAGGTCCACAACCTGTTTGTTGTTAACATGGTAATCCTAAGGTTTGTCAATATGGGAAGGTCAATATGTGAAGGCCCATGCTATGGAGGACCTGTTTAGTATAACTTTTACAAACATAAATAAAAATCCTATTGCAACTTTACATAGATCCTAAGATCTCTTATCGGGTCCCCCTAGGATATAAATAAAAATATGCTATCCTATTAAGATCACCTCAATCTATGAAAGTGTTATCAGTGACGATCAGACTTCCAGGGAAGTATGATTTAGTTTAAGAGCTTGAATATCAATCAATCCCATTGCTTGATTGTGCTGGGTTTTCGGCTTAGTACATTACAATATAAATAACTTATTACAATATAATTATTTGCAATCTGTTTAGGAGGCATAAACATATAGAAAGAAACTGTACCATAGTCTCCAAAGCTTTCCTGTATGTCTCTCCTGTGGATGGATGACAGAACACCGATGTTATTTTATATCATGTAGAAATTCACCCAAATATGAAGTCTTTTATTCTTTAGAGAATAAAAATTTAAACAAGAGTGCCTCGAGCAGTTTTGGTGCTCACCTCCCAGATTATGAATACGGTCTTGCCTTCTCTGCCTGTAAACTTCCGGATGATTCTTTTTCTCAAACCCTACATGCCAAAATAGATACTACCAAGTTTTCATCAAATTCTCCTAAAGAAATCTGTTGAACAAGGTATTAACATAAGAAGCAAGCTCAAAATACAAAACTAGTCCAAAATATCAGACAACAAACTCCTCTCGCATTTAAAAATTCACAAACATAAATAGGGGGTGGTGATACCTTCAGCTGCTGCGTTATAAGAATCCCGGGATACAGCCTGCACTGCTCCAATCTGCCATAAAATTCATTTTCAGTCCACTTATTTCGTAAGAACATAGAGAATAGAGAAACAAATCTGTATGAACAAATGCCAAAGAATAAAGTAGTAGATTAATTTGGTCTCACCCCTGCAGCTTTAACGAAGCTCTCAGCAACGCGATTCAGTAGTGGATGACCAAAATCAAAAAAGGACTGCCCATCCAATTTCTTGAGCTCGTCCAGAAAAGATCTGCCCTCCGCAACACTCATTTTCACTTCGTTTTCTACGTTGGCAAATGAGGCCATATTGTTAACTTCTTACAAACCAGAGCTACTGCTATCAGCGGAATCCTTTACATGTATAGGATCCTAAGAATGAAGCGTTCCAGTTTACTCTAATGGAAGGAGGGAGACTTAGCAATTTAAAGATTACGGTTCACAAAATAATGGACATGTGGCCTCTAATCTATATGACAGCTATTTGAAACTCTTAGACTGAAGTCTCACTGTTGGACAAATGTTCTCCGATACTCGTTTGGGTATCTTGAGTTTGCCCGGAATGCGGGGGCGTTCTGATTTCAAAATTTTCCATCATTATTATTATTAATTTTTAATTTACCTTTACTCTACCTACCGTAGTTGGAAACTTTTATGTAGGTTACAACATCATTCCATATTGGACAATCTCACTCGTCTGAGTATAATTTAAGTGTGATTTCATACATTACTTTTGTGAATCTCATTTCCTTTAATTTCTTTTTCGATTAATTTTCACTTTCAACCATTTTTAAATTCATTTTCTAATCCAAATTTAAAAGTAGATATGATTAAACTCAAAGATATTAAATTTGAGCACCATGGGTTGATTTCAAAACACTAAAGTTGGGAGCTCAAAGGACTCTATAATTGAATTAAAAAAATATTAAAGTTGGGAGGCTCTAGGAGTGGGGATCCTTTGCGGTTGGCTTGGAAAAATATAAAGTAATTGAATTAAAAACTATTAAAGTTGGGAGGCTCTAGGAGCCTTTGGGATTGGCTTGGAAAAATCTAAAGTTGGAAGTAATTGAATTAAAAACTAGTAAAGTTGGGAGACTATAGGAGCCTTTGGGATTGGCTTGGAAAAATCTAAAGTTGGGAATTTTGAGTATTCTATGATTAATACTTTAAAAGAGCGGATGTTTTAATATGTCAAATCTAAATGATTTAATCTTTTATATATTAAAGTGTTTTACAACTTTAAAAAAGAAGAAGAATATGTCCTTGAGTTAAGTTTTTCTTATATTTATTATGTTCATCATTATTAGTCTTTATCTTTTAGTTGTAAGGATTATATAAATCTATAATATCTTAGTTTGTTATTCAAACTATGAGATGTGTATTTATACACATCAATTTTAAAATTTTGTTTTACAAAGGTTAATATTTTAATTTGTAGCATCCATATTTATCCTTTGGACTATAGGATGGGGTAAATGGAATTTCATGCTTTTTAATTTCACCTCATGGACCACACATTCATGAAAGTATCTTGGTTTAAGCAGAAAGGAGGCACCCCTCTGTTAAGAATATAAAGGTAAATTTCGAGCCAAGGATCCTTGGAGGCAATCTGGGGGTCTCACATATTAAGATTGGCACAGATGTGGGGGCTGCAAAGAAGGGGACTATCTGTAGGACTCCACAGAAGACTCCAGTGTTTGATGCAGTTCAGCAGAAAGGCTATCTTATGTAGTATCAAATGCATGTGCAAGTGCATGAATGTAAAACACAATGGAATTAAAACTATATGCACACACACATCATGCATACACAAACATATTTATCACAATAAGTAAATAAAATTATTTCACATTTACAGACAAAGAAAATACTTATCTTCTAATAGAGAATATCCAAGCAACTAGACGTACATGAGAATGATTTTCTATCCAACTGTAGATATCAACTATTGATACCACCCCTAAGATGGGTTATGAGGCCACCAAGGTGAAAGAAACACCTATTGGTTGCACTATCTCTCATCCCATAGCATTTGCTCTCATGTTTAGCCAACCTACTCACCACAAAACACTACAAGGATCTCATCCAATCATACCAACCATGGAACTTTCTTCCACTGCCCCACACAACACAATGAAGGCCTACTTTTTCTCTAGTCAACGATCCCTTGGAGTACCCAACCCTTATAGTGCTCTTCAGTGTGTGCATAAAGAGTCCAACCTATTGTATGCTATCAAAACATTGTCTACAAATTCAATTCATGTCTTCTCAAGCATCCAATGAACAAATGAGCAATGAATAAAGGTTCATATCTTGTCGAACCTCTATGCTCACCTACACCCACCATCTTCACTCTAATGTCTGCAATTTCCTTTTTACAATTCTAATTTCTAGTTATTTTCACATTTGGGTAATTGGCTATGGAGGAAACAAAACACAAGAAACTCAATGTAGTGTAAAAATTTGCATGGAGAATGAATGATAGACTCCAAAGGAGATGAGAGGATGGTGAAAAGATAGTTGAAATTACTTTTAATGTTATATAAAAATATATATAATATTATTATTAAAATAATAAATAAGATATAAGGATAATAACCTATGATAATAAGAAGGTTAAAAATAAAGCAATTAAATAACTAATGAAAATCGTACATTTTGTTAAAAGCTACCAAGTTGCCCATTCAAAAGTATTTAATTGGGTTGTCTATTGTACATGATTCATTCATACATTAGTATATGAAAACATATTTTTTTCATTGATTGTTCAATGGAAGTTTCTTTCTCACATTGTTATCAGAGGAAAAGACACCCATTGTATAGTCGTCCAACATACAACTACCATACCTGCCACCACTACCATATTGTTCAAAACTGTATAGTCGTACCACTCACCATCGTACCACTCGTCGACGTACATTGCATAACCATACACCACACTTCTGTCCAACAATATGGACACTATCCAAAACATGTATGATCCATGCAGAGTCCATACAATTCCAAACAAACTAGAAAATTGTGGTTGAATGGGACCATACAATAAGTAAAAATTAGTCAAGATTAAGTTTAAAAAGAAAACTCCAATGGCTTCCAAAAGATTGGTAGATCTCAATTCCAAATTTGATAAACTATAGGGAAAGGTCAATAAGAATTACGAGGAATTAAAGGGTTCAATCACACACAAAAAAAAAAATTAGCTCATACCCTCAAAGATCAAATTGTTACTAGGATTAGGGTGGAAATGCAACAAAACATGAATAACATGATATCATAACAAGATTAGAAGCATAATGAACTTAGATATCTAATAGAAAATTTGTAACCTCTACACACCAGCAACCCACCACATATCACCAGCCAACCACATATCTCCAACCCACCATCGGGTTTTTCAAATACATATAATATGAGCACTCCAAATACACCCAATTATTAGTCAAAAAATCTTCCAATGGGTTCCAGGTTCTCAATCCACCACCATTCTACTCAGCTCCACCAATGAATTGATACTAGATAAGGGTAAAACTATAGTTACTCAAGTTCGATGGGGATGGAAAGCAATGTGTGGCATGGATTAGCAAGGATAAGGAATTCTTTGACATCCATAATGTCTAGATTGGTAGTGAAAAGGTAAAGTATGCTTCCATGCAATCAAATGGTAACTCTTATAACTGGTACATGTGGTGGAAAGTTACAACAAAGGTGTGCTCTTTTAGCTGGACCAGTTTCAAGGTGTAATCGAGAAGGATATTTTTGCAAAAATTACCAAAACAAAACATAAAGGAAAATGTATATGAGTGCACATATGAATGGGAAGCATTGGAAACTTGAGTCCCAGAGATAACATATGATCAACGTCTCCAAAATGATGTGCATGGGTTAAAACAATACATAAGAGATGAATTAGAAATGCATAATATTACAACCATGTAAAAGGCAAGACGTAAGGAAAAAATCATTGAGAACAAGTTTTAAAAGTCCTTCTAGAATAGTTTCGATAAATTCTAATCAAAACGGAAACTACCCCAAACAACAGATGTAGGAACTTAAAACTACATGCCACCACATCTAAGGGAGGGAGGAAAACTCATTTTGGAGGCACAAAGAATGAAGGAGGGAAAATGTAAGTACTGTGGAGAAAAGTGGGAACCAAAGCATATATATTCTCTCAAAGGGGAAACACCCAAAATCTATATATGTGTGAAGTAGAAAGACAAGTTGAATCTGATAGTGAAGGATCCAGTGAGGATGATGTAGGAAATACTCAAAACTATTCCTCAGAAGTAGATGATAATGTACCAAGACTATCATTGCAAGCCATAAGAGGGATATCTCAACCAAAAACATTAAAGTTGAAAGGACATATCAAAATAACAATGTAATAGTTCTTATAGATACATGAAGCACTCATAACTTCATCGGTGTTAATCTTGCAAAGTGGTTGAACTTGTTTGCATACCCGGTACCTAACATGAAGGTGATGGTGGAAGATGGTAAAAATATTGGAAATGTGGGAAGGTGCCACAAGGTTAAGTTGGAAATGCAAGATTTTAACCTAGAATATGAATTCTTGGTAGTGCATCTGGGAGGAGTGGATGTGGTTTTAGGGATTCAGTGTTTACAAACATTATGAACTTACTTTTCTAACCATCAAATTCACTTTATTAAGTTCAAATGGCTAGGGGAGAGGTAAAAATTTTATGGTTTCCAACCACCCCACATGCAAATTGTGTCATCACATCAAATGGAAAGGTTAATTCGAAAAGGACAACTTGCTTACATGATACAATGTTAGGAGATGGAGTTGTTAACAACTGAAATAGTAGGCTCCAGACCATCGGAAATTCAAGAATTAATTCAAAAACACAAAAAGGTGTTCCAAGATATACCCTTGAAGTTACCACCATACAATAAGATTGAACATATAATGGAGGTAGAACCAGGGGCAAGACCTATCAATATCAAACCTTACAAATATCCACATCATTATAAAACAAATATTCATAGATTGACCCATTATCCATTAATATGTGGTGTCATTACAAAAATAATAAGTCCATATGTAGCTCTAATAGTGTTAGTTCAAAAAAAAAATGGATCCTTTAGGTTATGTGTAGATTACAGAGGGATAAACAAACTAACAATTAAGAAAAAATCCCATATTCCCTTTATAGATTAGATATTGGATGAACTTCATGGAGCCAAGTACTTCTCAAAACTAGATTTGAGATCTATCAAATCAGGTTCAAATTAGAGTATGTGGCAAAAACTACCTTTTGAACTCATGAAGGACATTATGAGTTCAAAGTAATGCCCTTTGGATTGACCAACACCCTAGTGACATTTCAAGCTACAATGAATGAATTATTCCGACCTTATATGATTAAATTTGTATTAGTTGTTTTTTTATAACATCCTTATATACAATAAAACATGGAAGGAGCATCTCCAATACTTAGGACAAGTACTCTCTATCTTGGAAGAACATCAATTCTATGCAAAAATGTCAAAATTCACATTCGGTAAAGAAGAAGTGGATTATCTTGGCCATGTGATATCAAAGGAAAGATTCAATGTAGATCCAAGTAAAGTCAAGGCAATCAGCAAGTGGCCCAATCTAAATAACGTATCCCAGCTAAGGGTATTTATGGGGTTGATAGGATATTACTAAAGATTTGTCTAAAATTATGCTCATGTGAGCTCTGCCCTTACAAACCTCCTAAAAAATATTCATTCCAATGGAACAATGAAGCATAAAAGTGTTTTCGGAAGCATTGAAGGAAATTATGTCCTCAACCCCAATATTAGCAAACTCGGATTTTACAAAACCCTTTGTGGTTGAATGTGATGCCTAAATATTTGGGATATGGGCAGTATTGATCAAGGATGCCACCCAATAGAATTTTAAAGTCAGAAGCTCAATAAGAAAGAATGTTTGAGGTCTACTTATGATAAAGAGATGTGTGACATTATACATGCCTTACAAAAATGGTGACAATACCTTCAAGGGAGCAAATTTATGATACATAAAGATCACAATAGTCTTCAATATCTTCTAGGAAAAAAGACATCATCAATGGAACCACAAAAATGGATAGAAAAAGTTTCCACCTTTGATATGAAGATAATACATAAAAAGGGAAGGATAGTTTATTCGATGATGCTCTTTCTTGGATGGAAGAAGAAGCCAAATTATATGCAATTTCAATTGTAATTCCAGAGTGGTTTGATGAAATCAGAGGCAAATACGCCAAGGACATAGACACATATTTCTTAATCGATAATCTAGGTCGAAATACAAATTTCGAATAGAGGAATGACATCCTTTGGTATGAAAGAAGGATTTACCTAAACTCAACATCAAATTTTAAATCCAAGGTTCTGAAGGAATCCCATGACTCACCAGTTGTAGGACATGTAGGGTTTTTCAAAACTTACTACAATTCCAGACAATCATTTTTTTGCAAAAGGTTGTATAAGGACATTTAGAACTATGTAGCAAAGTGTGATACATGTTAGAGAAACAAAATAAAAAATGTTATGACTCCTGGGTTACTCCATCCCCTACACATCCCAAACCAGAAGTGGGAAGAAATTTCCATGGATTCCATTGAAGGGTTACCCTTGTGGGAAGGGAAAGATAAAATCTTAGTGGTATTGGACCGACTAACTAAGTACATACATTTCATGGGTGTAAAGAAAACTAATTTATCCAAATAAGTTGTTGAAGTTTTCTGTAAAAATATCTATGAATTGCATGGTTTTCCCAAGATTATTGTTAGTGATAGAGATGCCAAATTTAAAAGTAATTTATGGAAGAAATCATACAAGCAAATGAGACATCCCTTAACATGACGTCATCCTTCCACACCCAAATAGATGGTAAGACCAAGAAATTGTCAACAAATAACTTGGAAACCTATATTTATAGTTTCATAATTGATAAGCAGAATAAAAGGCTACAGTGGTTGCATCGTGCAGGATGGTGGTATAATTCCATTTACCACACTTTATCCAAAATGACACCTTTTCAAGTTCTATATGGGTATAAACCTCCCAAGTGGAAGGAATTTTCTCAAAGTGATACAAAGGTGCCGACAGTAAGAAGTCAACTTGATGAAAATCAAACAGTAATCCAAATACTCAAGGATAACTTAACAATGGCATGAAACTGTATGATGCAGCAAGCAAATCATCATAGAATAGAGAGAGAGTTTGAAGTATCATACTAGGTGTTTGTAAGACTCCAACCATACAAACAATTATCTCTAAATCAACAAGGAAAGAATAAGTTGGAACCCAAATTTTATGGGCAATATCAGATTATCAGGAAGATTGGTCAAGTAGCATATGAACTACAATTACCATATAAGAGTCAGATTCACAACATTTTTCATGTGTCATGTGTCAAGAAAATGTTGGGGCAATGGTAATAAGTACAAACAACACTTCCTACTTTGGATGTCAAAGGGAAATTCATTTTAGAACTAGAAGTTGTCATCGCCAATAGAGAAAGGAAACTATGCTCTAGAGTAATTAAGGAGTACCTCATTAAATGGAAGAATCTCCTAGAAGAGGATGCATCATGGGAGATATAAAATTTACTTCAGCAATATCCTTCATTACCCTTGCTTTGAGGAAAAGGAATCTTAAAAGGAGAGGGAAATGTTATATAAAAATATATATAGTAATAATATTAAAGTAATAAATAAGATACAAGGATGATAGCCTACATTAATAAGAAGGTTAATAGATAAATTAATTAAATAACTAATGAAAAATTGTACCTCTTAAAAAGTATCAAACTGCCCATTCAAAAGTATTTAATCATTTTGTCTATTGTACATGACTCATTCATACATTATTATATAGAAACATATTTTTTCATTGAATGTTCAACGGAAATTTGTCTCTCACATCTAACCATAGAAGGAAAGACTCGTACAATTGTCATAGAAGTCTATTCATCCCATGCTTTCATAACTACATGAGAATATTTTTCCCAACAACCTCACACATGCATTCAATGGTTGGATTTAATAAGTCAAAAGGAAGTAAAAAAACTCAATTAAGGCACATGGAAGCATATGGATGAGTTATAAGGATGACACTTGGTAAAAGAGGATTTAATCTCCCTTAGGCCCCCATTTCCTCTTTCCCTCTAGTGGAATCATAGCCCCTCTAGTTCTCTTTACATAGTCATCTTGGACCATTTTATTATTTTCCAACATAATATTTACATAGATTTTGAGTATTCATGACAAGCCAACCACATGGCCCATATAGAAATATTTACATTATACATGCTAGCCATTCACTAATCAAGCATTGGCCTTGGGATCCAAACTAGGAATCCATACTATCATATCTACATCATTTACATAATCTAATTTAATACATTCTAAAGGTCAAAATTGAGGGTATTAAAGTCCCTTCCCTGGACTCATTCTCAATGATGATTGATTCCCATTATTATATGCAAACTCTACAAAGTGTAAATAATCCTCCCACCTGGATGGTTTATCCATTACATACATGTGAAGCATGTCTTCAATCACTTGATTTACTCTTTTTATTTAGCCATCTATTTGTGGATGGTAGGCAGTACTAAAATTTAGTTGTGTACCTAAATATACAAAAATTCTTTTCCAAATTTTAGATGTAAACTTTATATCTCGGTCAGATACAATTGCTTTGGGTAAACCATGCAATTTGAATATTTATTCCATAAATATTCTTTCTATCTCATTAGCATTGTGAGTAGATTTAATTGGAATAAAATTTGTTTCCTTAGATAATTTATCCATCACAACCATGGTGGAATCATGATTTCTTGAAGTAGTTGGTAACCCGATGATAAAATCCATAGTTATCACTTCCCATTTCCATTCTAGAATTGGAATAGGCTACCATAAACCTATTGGTTGTTGATGTTCAACCTTGTTGGCATGTCATACATCTAGAAATATACCCAGCAACATCTTTCTTCATTCCTTGCCAAAAATATTGTTTATTTGTTGTAGCAATCGTTTTTTGGTATCTCCGATGGAAAGAATATGGAATTTTATGGATTTAATACATAAGAATTATTCTCAAATATTCAACATTAGGAATATACATTCTATTTGTATAGGTAAGATTTCCATCATCCTCCAAATGATAACATTCATACCTCTTTTCCAAATTCAATTTTTGTAAATTATCGTTCATTTGCACATAGTGTTCGTCTTTGGCAAGAGACTCAATAATCCTTTGTCTTAATTCTATTTGGCAATTATTAATGGTTTCCATGCGCATTTTTATGTTGAGTGCATTAGCCAATTTATTTTATTTTCCTGTTATGTGTTTGATTTCAAAATCAAAAGCACATAAAAATTCTAGCAATCTGGCTTGCCTTGCATTTAATGTTTGCGGATCAAAGAAATATTTCTGACCACAGTGGTGAGTTCTTAGCTCAAATTTTATATCCATCAAATAGTGTCTCCACATTTTTAAATAATGCACTATGGTAATAAGCTCGAAATCATGGGTAACATAGTTCTTTTCATGTTTCTTTAGCTTTATTATCTCATAACATGCCACACAATTGTCTTGTTGAACAACTCCTCCACTTCCTTGTTTACATGCATCACTACATGCCACAAAATCCTTCACTAGATTTGAAAATTTCAAAATTAGAGCACTGGTAAGAAGCTTCTTCAATAATTGTAACCTTTGTTATAAATTTTGAAAAAACTTGAAAGTAGTAATATTAATGTATTAGTACTTTTTTTTTAAGGAGGACGAATTAAGGGTCCAAGGCAAAGGAACCTAAGATATAAATGAATGTTTGGTGTAAAAAAAGTGTTTGGAGCCAAAATCTTATTTTGAGCATAACTTGAGTACAAGTGGTCTCTAAGTGAAGATTTCCTAGAAAAATCTCAAAAAAATGACCAAGTGTCAAAGATTTAATAAAAGAAGAAATAGTCATAGAAAATATGCATATTACAATCATTGATACTGTCAAGTTGAAAAATCAATCATTTGTCTACTTCTCAAGATTGTCATTGGGCTAGTCATCAAATTGGCCATTATATGAGGCTTGAGTAGTCATAAAAAAAAAAAATAGAACTAATGAAGGATGATCAAGAGTTCACTCCAATGAAGGATTTTGGGAGAAAACTTGATGGAGTAAAAAAATTGGTCATTCAACTAGTTATTGAATGTGTCCATTGGATTAGGCCAAATTATCCATCTGAATAATTAAGAACTGGTGAAGGATGTGAATGTCGATGAACGATTTAGGAAGAAGACTTGATGGAGAAAAATAGTTATTGAGAGGGGGCTCAACCAATCATCAAAAATATCAATATGAATTAGGGAAACGATGAAATTGTTCATAATGAAAATGATGTTTCCCAAAACCATTTGCTTGTAATCGAGAAGGTTCAAGAAGTATAAATTGGAGATTGAAGGTGAAGGAACGCAACATTTGAGAAATGTTTCGTGTTAACAAAAAATATAAAACCAAAATATTATTTTTAACTTGAGTATAAGTAGTCTTGGATTGAAGATTTCCCAACAAAATATCAAGAATTGACTTAGTGTCAAAGATAATAAAAAAAATCATTCATAAAAAAATATGGATATGATAGTCATTGGAAAATCAGTCATCAGGATAGTCATTGAAATGGTCATCAAAAGTAGTCATTGGGTGAGGCTAAAGAAATCATTGGAAGCATATAAAACTAGTGATAGATGAAGAACTCCTATTAAGAATTTTGGGAGAAAACCTGATGCAATAAAATAACTAGTCATTGGGACAATTATGCAAAGTGGTCATGTGATGAGGCTAGAGAAGTCATCAAAAAATCCAATAACTAGTGAAGGATGTGAACTCCGATCTAGGATTTTTAGAGAAAACCTGATGGATTAAAATAATTATTGTGACGAGGCGTAGCTAGTCACCAAAAATATTAATATAAATTAGGAAAATGACATAATTTTTGGGAATGAGGATGGTGTTGGACAGAACCATCTACCAAAACTTAGGAAATTCCAATAAGGAGGAATTAGGGGTCTAAGACAAAGGAACTAAATGTATAGGAAATATTTGGTGTAATAAAAAGAAACTAGAACCAAAATATTAATATGAGAATAACTTGAGCAATCAAATGGAGATGAAATTTCAAGTGGAATTCCATATCGATGGTATATATGAAAGTGTCTTTTCACATTAGCTTGTCGATTTGGCATTGAATCCCTCAAAATTGGAAAAATGCAGTTTTTAAGAGGACGAGACAATATCTTATGTAAACAACTCCATTCATGATGCAATTTGGAAAATAAATATTGTGGGCAAGCACAAGAAAATATAGAAAAAAAATTTAGTTAGATTCCAAAGGATTGTGATTGGAATTGAAAAATAGTGCCAAAATCCATTATTCTTGGACACATTTTGGTAGTATTGGAAATTGTATTTGAAGGAAATGTGACCCATGATAGTAGATTTGAAAATAATTTCTAAGACAACATGTCATATCCTCAATAATATAGACAACTTTGTCTTGGTGAACATTTTTGTGTTTTGCACAATTTGGGAATTAATAATGTTTTGTGCATAATTTACCCAAAAACAATTAACAGTGCAAAAAATAAAAAGTTTACATTTCCATATTGGTGTCAAAAATGATTGGAGTATCATATCATAGAGATGAAGATTCTTGAATGTTCACAATAAAATTCACTATCAACACTTGATAGAATTTGTTTCTAATTCTCATCAACTTGTCTTCTGTTGGTCATGGAAAATGGATATTCTAACATTCCACTTCAATTGAAAAAATGAGGCAAGCAGATAGGAATTGGAAATCTATTTCAAATGAGAGTAGAGAACAAGACTTAAGTTTTGGAAACATGTATCAGGTTAAACTGTGAATTAATTATACATTAGAACCTCCAATCCTAGTTTGACAAGGAAAATCAGTATTGTGGGTGATCTTGGAAGTGTCCTGAACTTGGGGAAAGAGGTCTATGATGAGGTATGAGCATACTACATGGAAAAATAACCAAGGATGAGTGCATATATTTGCATGTATTGTGATGTGGATGCACAATGGACTAGGAAAGAGCATTGCATTCAAAGGTTCTTGTCAACTAGCAACTTATGTATAATGGGTGTGAAACATTATGGGATTCACCTTATCCAAGAAAAAATTTAGGATAAAAGAACAAGTTATGCTTTGGTTTGGATTTCCATAGGAAGGGAAGAGTAAGTTATCAAGAATCAAAGGAAATTTGAAAGTATTCTAAGACCACGTAGAGGGAATGAAATTTAATTTACTTGGGAGTTTTCATTGAAGAGATGAATCACTCTAGTGTGGAATTGTCTTGCTAGACAGAGTTACGTATCACTGAGAATTATCTAGTGAAATGAAGTGAAAATTTTAGAATAGGATAAATCTTAGAGACAACTCAAGATAGGGGAATGAGATGTTATGCGATGGATGTTCAAGTTGTTGGAAGAACTCATAACACTAAGGGATGCCTCTACTAATAAATAAGAATGGTGGTATAAAATGATGATAGGGAATTTGAGTGTATTCCAAATATACCAATGGGTAGTAAATCAAAGCAAAATATAATAATTGTAGTTATTACTAGATGATAAGTTAAAAAAAAGAAAGCATACTAGGGAGTTAGTGTATCTATGGTTGGCATTGATTGAAAAACATAATGGAATATGAACGTAATCCATATAAAGACGGAATGGAATAAATTGTAGCATTATAGAGTGATAGAATATTCTTGTAAGTAAATTTAATCTCATGGAAGGCTTGGGTAAGGAAAGGAAGTATAGATATAGAAGTTGTAATACCAATATGGATTGTAAATGATGAAAGGCCAAGTTGGGATTGGATAGAAATAATTAAGAATAAATTGAGTAGAAATTCTCGCATCTTAATAGAATGTAGAGGTAGCCTAAAACAGTAAAAGAAGTTGCAATATTATAACTAATTGATGTGGCAAAAAGGGTGAACATTGCAAGCATGGTAGATGTGACAATGAGGGAGGTTTCTCATATTAAACTCTATTTTGTTTGTAAAATAGATATGTATGATTTGAAAAGTAGTAAGTATAAATGTGTATGCATTTATTGAATTGTTGCTTTGGTGAGAAAATCACAGCTAATGATTTATTGTGTGATTGGAAGTAAGACAACCAAGTAATGTATCAACTATGTTGTGGCATTCCATGCCATGTAGAGGAATTGGAAGGGAGAATCCCTTGACTGTTCTTTTGTTGCATTGTTTATAATGCTCTAGATTGAGAAAAAAAACCATGTATAAATGAGTGGGGGCATACAAATGATATTGAAATACAAGAGAGTAAAACTAGTCATAATGCATGTGGTAGAATGCACATTTAGATATGCTTGAGCATATAAGTGATTTTGTATATTAACTAATAGAGATGTGTTGTTACATATGCAATGAGGATGGCATGATGTCTAATGTGGTTGTTGATTTGTTATATAACCATGAATGTGTTTTTCTAACAATTTGATTGTTGGTTGTGGAGCCTGATCTTCCAGATTCGGAGATTTTATTCAGTTTTGTTTGTACCCTAGGATTATTGTACACTCGTTCCCCCACTTTGGGGTTTGGGGCAGTGCCCCGAAAAAGGGGGTTCGGGGGCGAAGCCCCTGAGAAAACATTTTGGGATTGTTTTCGCCAATAGTTTATGGGCCCATGGTTTTGGGTAACCCGTGGTATTTTCCCATTGTATTTTTTCTATTAAAGAAAGACATTGTAACACGGCTAGGGTTGACATATTAGGTATTATGCACTATAAAGATCCCTGAGATCGTGAAGAGAGACTGTGAGACAGTGAAGAGGAAGTGTAGCGGATGTGCTGTAGGTTGTATCCCTTCATTTGCTGGATGGTATAATAATAAGGACTAGAAATTTCAGTGTGGACGTAGCCCATCTTGGGTGAACCGCGATATATTGGTGTCTCTCTTGTAATGTGTTTGTGTGATTATATTTGCATTTTTGTTTATTGTTATTGCTCTGCGATCCTGTTTTTCTAACAGAATGGTTGTTGATGCTACTACTATCTATGGCAACGTTTTCAGGTTAGGTTGATCTTTGTCAACATAGGGGGTTCTCCCAGCAAGAAAAAAACCCCAATTAGGCTATTAACTATTTATTATAGGGTACCCATCGAATTATGGATCAATAGCCATCAAGTATTTTTGGTTTATCAATTACGGTCGTGTAATACACCTATATTAATATATAATTAATATATAGGATTGATATAGATATTAAGTATAATAATAATATAATTAATATTGAATATACGGGTCCGCACATACGTGTTCAATGACATCATTTTGTATAAATATGTGAGCCGCACATTTTGTAATACAAACTTGAATATATATATATATATATATATATATATATATATATTTGGTTGTTTCCAATTGGTATCATGGTGGCTTGAATCATCCACTCTAGTAGTTCCAATCATCCTTAAAGTTATTCATGATGCATGGAGAATTAAATTACAATGTCTTCAGCATTTGATAAGTTTTTTGAAGGACTAGAAGAAATAAAAGAATTATTAAAAAACTTTGAAGAAAAACTAAAAAAGGGAATACAAGAAGAATTTGATGAGAATGATGATAACCAAAATGAAGATGCATATACTATAGATATAAATAACGATGATGTCGATAATGAAGGTGAAGAAGAAGAAAATACCCAAGAACCCAACCAAGAATTAAACCTAGAAGAAATGGCCAATGAAGATGAAATCAAGAAAGTTAGTAAAGACATCACATAAAGAATAAGTGATCACGAGGATGAAGAAGAAGAATCAAGGTTTGAAGAATTCGTAGACATCAATAGAAGCGAGTTTGTAGATAACATTGGCCTCGAAGACCATCCCTTGGCCACATATTCTAAAATGAAGGCCCTCAGGAATGGGCAGTGGCGACAATAGGATGTGGCAATTCGAGTTCTAGGAAATGTTGTTAGCGTTAAACTCATAGATATTGATTCTATAGATGCTCATTTGATTGAAGGTGGTCCTTTAAAGATTGATCACTCATCCTTAACCAATTAACCTCTTTCTAGAATGAAAACGATGTGGTTTGACATTGATATTCCTCCAGAATCATCCCAAGGAAATAAAACATTACTGGTGTTGTATTTTGCAAAGTGTAGAAACATTCCAAACTCAAATAAAAAAGAACTTGTTGTTTCCCTTACTGCTCGACATAGTAGAATTCATCCCATAACTCCTTATTTGGCACGAGGTTTGAATGTAGGGTATAGCATAGGAAATGAAGTGGAGTGCGAGCAATTGTAATAACTCGATTTTAACCCCATTGCATTAAAATGTAAATGATGTAATATTGTTATAAAATCATGGTGAGGAGCTCAAGGCCAAGGCCCCACCATCGATTTAGTGATGCATATGGTTTACGTGCTATCCAGCACGATGTAATTGCAAATATCATGTAAATATGCATTTTAATCAAATACCCACAACTAGCTATGCAATGCAACAAGAGATGGGGGAATGATTTTTACAAGGAATTAGGAGGGAAATATTCAAACCCTTGGAGCCAATCAATTCGAGCCAAGTGTCAATGAGAGAACCCATGAACTCTCAACTACCCATGTTGACTTTTGTACCCAATCATTTAATTCTTCCAATATTTGGTTGAGGTAGTTAATGCCTTGGGGAATGTAGAGGTATGGTTGTCCAAATTCAAGTATGGGAAAGCCACCCTTCATGGAAATTCGTGTTGGGAAATCCCCTCCATGTTTTTATGTTTTTTCCTTGTTTTCTAGCTGGGAAGAGGGAATTTTGGTGTTGCAGAGCTGCTGGAAGGACGGAAGCTCGATTTGGGGTTTCATTGAGGCCATTTTGGCCATTTGGAATGCTCATAACTTGTGGGAGAAATCAATTTTGCTCCCCGTGGTCAAATTTCCCCTTCCCACAGTTTGTTTTGGGTGAGCCACAAGTTGGGAGAGCCAATGGGAAGCCTGTTTCGTAAATCCCTTTGTAAAATTGTTTATCCATGCCCAACCATTGTGCTTGTTGTCTGTGGAAAGAGTATGCTAGGGGTATGAGTTATGGGTATCCATTGTTTTGGATTGAACTTGAGTGCAAGCATCTGGGAATGAAGAGGGTTCAGATTCGGCATGATAAACCCAGCTGTGGACTGGCTTGGATTAGATGTCATGTATGCATGGGTTGTGTTAAGCTTGAGAATCCCCTTTTCCTTGTAGAAATCATGCCCAGCTCGGGGGTGGTCTCTAAGTTCTGAAAGAATACAGGCTGGGAAGAGACCTATGGTTGGGTGGAACGTTACAATGACATAGCTAGTTGCTTGGGACCATTTCACAATGAAGATACGTATTTATCTATCTATGTGTTTTACTTCTGAAATGTTTTAATTTGATGAAGGTTATTGATATGTTGAATGCATATGAAATGTATGTGGATGATGTTTTATTCCGCTATGCATGTTTGCTTGATTTGCATCTGCACACATTTTTTTTTATGAATCTAATGAATCGGGCTGAGTTTATGAAAAAGCCCCAGAAGTGTAGTCATGTTCCCTTCCTTGAATTGGGTCGACGGGAGGGGACATGAAAACAACTTGTTTAGGTTCCAACGACATCTACAGGTTGTTGGATTTATTTTAGTTTGTATCTTTGGTGTCAGTGTGTCGGGAAACTGTGCCAATATGTTGGGGTGTAGAGTTGAAGTTCACTATTGCAAGGGTAGAAATTTATATTTCACCCAAAGATCCTTATAAAGGAGTTGCACATACTACTGCAGGTTGATCAAGAGATATGTAAGTAGGAAGGGTGATGAAAATGTTCAAAATAATAAAATTGGGAGTTCTCAGGTTACAATTGTATGTGTTAATTTCCACTCATAAGTGTAAAGGGAACACAGGGGGTTCACTAGAGAGGCAATATCATATCACGTCCATTCATATTGAGGGTTTAAATTCTCTTAAAAACCACAAAAATATATTGCCTCGTATTAAGGGTTCAAGGGGGTTTTTTAATTTTTCATAGTAATATAAATATTGGGGGTTATTTTATTTGGGTGGGATGAGGAATAACCTCTAAATCATGGGATGGATTCATAGCTCCAAATCATGGGGTCAATTCGTACCCACCTATAACTTGGACCCTCCATTTTTATTCGATATTGCTTATGATCCTAAGTTTTGCATAAATATAATAATAGTGTACCAATGATAATATCGATGGAAGTATCTTTGGATCACTGGGCTTGAGCAATATTCATTTAATAGCTTATTTAGGCTTGGTTTGAATTGATGTTATATTTTTTTTCATCTTTAAACTAAGAGATGTAGCTAACTGGGAGTTCCAGAGTTGAACAATTATATTGTATTTTTTGTAGGCATTCGAGTAAAAGATATAACTCTTCATTTTTTAGGCTGGGGTTTAAGTGGATATTGAGATTCAATCAAACCTTGCTCCATGAAAACCAAGAAAAGTTAGATCAATATTTCTTGGCTCACTGGAACCAATAAAAGTTAGATCAATCTTTCTTGACTAATTATTTTTTTCAACTTTTTGTATGTTTCTTTAACATTTTCACATTGCCAGTTACGAATAGTTGTTAGATTGAGTTATATTTGGCACATTCATAATTTCAATTTCAATTCTTATATGCGAGGCATCTGCCTTAATATTGTATTGGAACTGACATGAACATAGGTGAAAATCTAAATCCTTATTTACATACCCTATGCGTTATCGTTACCATGAATGGTATCATATAAGTTTTTCCATATGTATATCATTATAACTATTGCATGCTTGAAACCTAACAATGGATATTTTTCCCTCTCCTGTAAAAAAAAAAAAAAAAAAAACTAAACTAGATATGACTTAAGAAAAGGTAGCTAAATATTGTTAATTCCCTTGATTGCAAGAATAAATGTAGATAAAGTGTAGGAAATTCATTGCATTTTGTGAATGACCCAAATCTAAGCTATGCACATGACCATATGGTGTTATTGGAAAGTAAGAGGAATTTTGCTATGTTCATTTGGGTTCAAACATCAATCATGTTTGTTTTGATAGGGAGGTAGGGGAATCCATCCACGAAAGGTTTTCAATTTTGCATTTTTATGGAGTTTAATTTATTAAGCTTAATATTGTAGAAAATATGAGATTTCTATGGCTATACTTATATTTACATCATATTAAATTGGTAGATTCGCAAGATGTGGTGTGAAACATCTACAATTCTCATATTTTCTAAGCATTGCACTAACTATTTGACTATTATCCTTTTACATTCTATGTTATGTTGATCTCTTGACTGGGTTTTCTTTTACGCATTTTTTCTTCCCAATACTATTTCATTGGGCCTTCCACTATCCAATGCTACAAATTGATTAGTCAGCCCTGCAATCCTGGTGGTATCATTATTAGCATTATACTATTATTTTATTTAGCATCATGTTTTCTTATACTAAGATGTGTTAGGGCTCTTGTTTGTTACAATTTGATAATATGATATAAAGGGGTTATTAAAAATGGGTTGATAAAGATAGATACATACAATATCTGGTGAAACTAGGGGTTTTCTTAATTGGAAAGGCATATTGGGAGGGGGGTTCAATAATAAAATTTTAGGAGGGACTTTCCAATATTTAGTGGAATTAGGGATATTATTTAATATAATGCGAACGATCGTGCTATGTAACAAGTTCACTGAGTGAACCCCCCGTGAAAGGGAAAAGCAGAGATGGTATTGCTACACCATTTTGAAGAGTCTATAAATAAAATTAAATCAAGTGGAAATCTGTTGATGCACAAGTTTATCTAATAAACTATGGTTGGCATGCCAATGTAAAAGTTAATGGAGTAGCCAGGACAAACGAAGGCCTTTGGTATACCTTAAAGCACCCAACCATTGGTATAGGGTTTGTTGTTGGTTAATAGACATCTTTATTGGAATATACTAGGGACCGCAATGGGATCGTTATTCAAAATGGTGGATCAAGTGGAGGAACATTCAATTTAAGGACTTTGCAGAAGGGAATCATATGTTTCAATTGTGCAGATTCACTTGTTAGAACAAATGCACCTATTATTTTGTGGCTCTTCAAATTCTGGTTGAACAATGTTAGAGCCTAGGACATTCTATAAACTTGGATATTGGCCTAAATTTGTTGAGCAAAATAGATATGGATAACTCAAATGGATATTTTGGTCCTTTACCACCAGGCTAGGAACAACACTATGACACAATAAATGGAGAGGTGTATTACATTGATCACACCACACGAAAAAAAACATGGGATCATCCATGTCCTGATAAACCATGGAGAAGGTTTGATATGATTATTGGCTATGTCACGTCCCCTCCCATCATAATAATGCGATGGAGAGAACATGATGCTAAGGTTGGGCATCTAGCCCCATGATTTTTAACAAAATTCGTTGAAGATAAAAAGAGACATATGCAGATGTATGTATATGTGCAAGAAACACAGCGGAAGTAAATTCTATTACACATCTAGCATACGTTCAAGATATTCATGATAGTCATCAAATAAATACATTATAGAATTAACACAAGAGAGTACTTATCTTAAAACAAAGTAGTATCGATCAACTGGCTATGCAACTGCAACATTCCACCCAACAATAGGTCAGTTGTGCTCATCAATCTCTCAACACAACTGCAACCCCTGAGCTGGGCATGATTTATACAAGGAAAAAGGGAACAACAGACTCACAAATAGCCAAATATACACCAAAATCAGCCAAGCCAATCTACAGTTGGGTTTATCAGGTTGCTAAGGCAATGGAAGGGAATGAATTGCTAAGATAGTGAGCTCAACCACAGAGCTATGGATACCTCTACAAGATCTATCTAGCTTGGTCCACACAATACCTACACACCCGACACAAGGAAGTATTCCCTTCACTACTACACAGTTTCTCAGGCCATACCTTCCATTCTAGTGTCATTCAAGGTGTGCATAGAAGAGTAGCCATCCCTTTTGATCTTTCTTTAGGTTACTCTCTTCACTAGGTTTATCAAGCCAATTTTGTTCCTCTTCCACTCCTAATTCTTACTTATAGTTCAAACCAAAACAAGGGTTCAAATAACACCAAAATCACAAGTGTTGGGCAAGAAGAGAAACATTTTGACAGTGGGATTCCCAAAATGGGTTTCCATTAGTTTCATAAAAACGCGGGAAACCAAAAATGAAATGGTAGATGGAAAATCAACCCTGGGAGAGAAAAATATTTTCATAAAACATTTATGGGCATTCAAGGGACAGAAACAGCCTCCATAAATCCCCATATCGTGACTTCCTTCCTCCCAGGCATTGTGCAATACAAAACCCGAGTTCCTAGCTATGGAAAATGCAGGAAAATGATGGAAACATGAAGGAGAAATCCCCCGCTAGCTCATACTGCATGAGAGAGAAAAGCCATGGGTGAAGAATGGATTTGGGCACAATTTCGTGGGTGTTTTCTTGCTCAAGAAGCAAAAATACGTTTTCCCAAATTGATGGCTTTCCCATACACAAAATTGGTTGTCATACCTCTAACAAGGATACCAAGTTCACTTCCAATTTTTGGAAAGGTCTCTTTGCAGATTTGGGTACACAGTTGGACTTTCGTACCGCGTACCATCCTCAAACAAATGGGCAAATAGAAAGAGTAAATTAGGTGCTTGAAGACATTCTTCACATGTATGTAATGGACAAACCATCCAAGTGGGAGGATTATCTACACTTGGTGGAGTTTGCATATAAAAATGGGAAGCAAGCATCATTGGGGATGAGTCCATCTGAGTTTTTGTATGGTAGAAGGTGCAGGACACCGGTGACTTGGGATAATCCAGTGAACAGAATTGTACTTGGGCCAGAATTGTTTAAGGAAATGGAATAAGAGGTTGCAAAGATCAGGTAGAATTTAAAAGCAACCCAGGATATATAGAAAATATATGCAGATAATCATAGAGTGCATAGGGAATTCAGTGTTGGGGATCATGTTTATCTTAGAGTGAGGCCAAGGAAGAGTTCCTTGAATATTGGGAGTTGTGCCAAGCTATCACCTAGATATTGTGGGCCATTTGAAGTGCTTGAAATAATAGGGCCAGTTGCATATAGACTTGCATTTCTTGCTAGCACTAGAGCTTATAATGTTTTTCATGTCTCTTTGCGTAAGAAATATGTACATGATCCTAACCATGTGATTAATTGGGATGTGATCCAGGTGGAACCCGAGGGAGAGTTCAAAACCAATCCATTGTGCATCCTAGACAAGAAAGTAACATTGCTCCGGAACCGAGCCATCAGACAGCTAAAGGTGCAATGGAAGCACTACGGTCCCGATAAGGTTACATGGGAGTCGGAGGATGCCATGAGAGTGGCATATCCATTTTTGTTCAATTTTGATGAGCACTAAGGACAGTGCTAATGTAAGGGGGAGGGGAATGTAATATCCTGATTTTGACCCTATTGCATTAAAATTGTAAATGATGTAAATATCGTTATTAAATCATGGTGAGGAGCTCAAGGCCAAGGCCCTACCATTGATTTAGCGTTTTATGTATCGGCAATTAAAATTCAATTCTTATGGTTCTTGTGCTAGCCACGCACAATAGAAATTAAGACAGCATGTAAATATGAATTTTAATGAAATACCCACAACTAGCTATGCAATGCAACAAGAGATGGGGGCATGATTTTTACAAGGAATAGGGGGGGAATTATTCAAACCCTTGAGCCAATAGTGTTAAGCCAAATGTCATTGAGAGAACCCATAAAACCTCAACTACCCATTTTGACTTATGCACCCAATCATTTAATTATTACAAGAGTTGGTTGAGGTAGTTAATGCCTTGGGAATGGGGAGGTATGACAGCCAATTTCGTGTATGGGCAAGCCATCAATTTGGGAAAATGTATTTTTTCTTCTTGAGCAAGAAAACACCTATGAAATTGTGCCCAAAGCCATTCTTCACACATGGTATTTTCTCTCTCATGCAGTCTGAGATAGCGGGGGCTTTCTCCTTCATGTTTTCCATCATTTTCCTGTATTTTCCATAGCTGAAAACTCGGAAAGCCCCCTTAACCCCCGTCGTCCCCCTGAGACAGTCGTTGATTGTGAGAAAAGTCTATGATTTGACAAATTTGTCAATATAGGATTTTCCCATATACATGCAAATAATTTATGAATTTATGAGAATATAATGTAGCTAACAATTGTGTTTATGAACACATTTTGCATAATCATAGTCACATCAAAGGCAGCATTCCAAATAGTGCAGTTGGAAATTTTTGGTCTTGGTTGGGCCAAGAAAATCAACATCATGGATGATGCACAACATCCCTATGAGCTTGAGATAGATGCCATGGAGGAGAACATACATGTTGAGAATGTGGAAACATAATCTAATGGGAGAATAAATCAAAAGACTCCCCCAGATATTCCAGCCACCATGAGGAGCCTAAGGGTGGAGTTGCAAAGTTGTTGAGAAGATAATTAAAGCTTAGGAAGAACAAAATCAGTTGAATGCCACCATGTTGCATAGTTTGACAGACATCCAAAGGAAAATAAACTCTGGGCATCAAACATCAAATCTAGAAAGGAGTGGGAGTAGTTCAAGGAGGAATTCCCACAAGAGGGCCAATAGCTCAAGAAGAGTTTCTAGAGACAGAACATATACTCCAGAAATATCTTCTAGTGGATCATATGACTTTGAAGAATCCATTGAAGGTTCAAGCTCTTCATATCGCAGGAGAAAGAGGAAGATGAACTACAAGAACAATTCACATGGGGAATTTAAGAAGGGAAAACCTCCTACATTTGATGGAGAGGTAAAATCTTGTCAAGAAGCTGAAGCTTGGCTTCTTGGGATGAGAAAGTATTTCCAAGTCCAAGACTAATCTGGAAATATGAAGGAAAGGGTAGCCATCTTCAACTTGAATGGAAGAGCATCTATATGGTGGGATCACATCAGGTAAGTTAGGAAGATCAATGAAAGAAAGATGGTGTGGAAGCAGTTCAAGAAATACTCCAAGCAGAAGTACCTCTCCGATAGGTACTATGATGATAAGATCAAAGAGTTCTATGAGCTGAAATTGAGACAATTGACCATGGAAGAATATGCAAACAAATTCTTGGAACTGCTGAGGTATTTCAAGTATATTCGAGATGATAAGGTGAAAATTCAGCGTTTTCTAAGTGGGATGCCTCAGTAATATAAAGATAGAATTGAATTTGATGAGCCTCAAACTCTAGAGGAGGAAATAAGGAAGGCCAAGTATTGCTATGATCAAAACAAAAGAAAACCTGATTTCCATAAGGCATGGAAGGACAAGAAAATGGAGAAGTTTAACCAAAGGAAGAAAGGTTTCAAACCTCCTCATCTCAGAAATCAGTAAAGGCAGCCATCACAGGTTGTGACTAAGCCAACTCGGATGGTGGGAGACAAGTCAAGAGATCCAAAGGAGCCAAGAGAACCATTTCAATGTTGGGGATGTGGAGGAGACCACATGCTCAGGAACTATCCACATTGGAATGGGAATGTAAATCAAGTTCACAACATCCAAGGAGCTGAAACTGTGGGTCAAGTGGCGAGGGCCATCCCTAGAATCTATGCAGCACTAGACGACCTCCAGGAAGATCATAAATCAAATATGTTTGAGGTTGAAGTTAAGATTGCTAAGCAAACTATTTCTATTTTGATTGACCCTAGATCTACTCACAGTTATGGCACTCCTAAAATTGTTGAGATTTGTGCTTTTAAGAAATTAAAGCATAGTAGATCATGGTTAGTTCAACTAGCCATTGTAACCAAGAGAAAAGTTAGTGAAATTGTAGAGAAATTTCCATTAGAGATGGATGTGATATTCACTTATGCAAATCTAAATATTTTGCCACTTTATTCCTATGATATTCTCATTGGAATGGAATGGTTAGACACACACAAGGTTAAACTTGACTGGTACAATAAGACATTTGAATGCATGGAAGAAGAAGGAAACCCAAGGGTTGTAAAAGGAATTCCAAAGGTGATTTATGTTAGACAGGTTTCAACCATGCAGCTGAATAATTTATGTAAGAAAGGTTGTCAATTGTATGCAACCCATGTTTTAGAGGAAACAGAGAATGAAACTCTTAAGTTGGAGGACTATCATGTATTGCAAGAATTCAGGGATGTTTTTCCTGATGAGATTTTGGGACTTCCTCCAAAGAGAGACATTGATTTTACAATCGACCTTGTTCCAGGAGCTGCACCAGTGTCCAAGACACCCTACAAGATGAGCACACCGGAATTTATATAATTGACAATGCAATTACAAGAGTTGTTGTGAAAGAAATATATCAGTCCAAGTGTGTCCCTGTGGGGAGCACCTGTTCTATTTTTGAAAAAGAAAGATGGAACAATTAGGTTATGTATTGGCTGTAGGAAGCTGAACAAAGTCACTATGAAGAACAAATACCCATTGCCCCGAATGGATGATCTGTTTGACCAAATGCGAAGAGCAAAGGTATTTTCAAAGATTGACTTGAGGTCTGGTTACCATCAGGTAAGAATCAAACAGGAAGATATTCAAAAGACAACCTTTAGAACAAGGTATGGACACTATGAGTTTGTGGTGGTACCATTTGGTCTCACAAATGCACCAACTACATTCATGTGTCTCATGAATAGTGTTTTTAGCAAGTATTTGGACAAGTTTGTTCTTGATTTTCTAGACAACATTCTTATCTATTCTAAGAACGAAGAAGAGCTTGAAGTACATTTGAGAATGGTATTGCAATTGCTAAGGGAGCATCAACTTTATGCAAAGTTGAGCAAATGTGACTTTTATAAAGATAAGATTCAATATTTGGGCACATTATCTCAGACGAAGGAATATATGTGGACCCTGAGAAGATTGAAGCCATTATGAATTGGCCAATTCCAAGAAATGTGACAGATGTGAGATCCTTTATGGAAATTGTTGGGTACTATAGGAGGTTCATTGAAAGATTCTCCAAGGTCGCACATTCGATAACTTCTTTGCAAAAGAAGGGGATAAAGTTTGAATGGACACCAAGATGTGAGGAAAGCCTCCAACGGTTGAAGAATCTTCTTACGAGTGCACCAATTTTGAAAATTGCAGACCCAGAAAAAGACTTTGTGGTGTGTACCGATGCATGCAATCAAGGACTTGGAGGAGTTCTTATGTAAGACAACCACGTGGTATGCTATGAGTCAAGAAAGTTGAAGGAGCATGAGAAGAACTATGCTACTCAAGATTTGGAACTTGCAGCCATAGTACATGCTTTAAAGATGTGGAGGCATTACTTAATGGGAAGGAAATTTGAGCTAAGGACAAACCATTGTGGTCTGAAATACTTGTTTGATCAGCCAACTTTAAATGCTAGGCAAGCTATATGGTTGGAATTTTTGTGTGAATTTGATTTTGAAATCAAACACATAAAAGGGAAAGAAACAAGGTGGTTGATGCACTCAACAGGAAAGTACATGAAATGCATGTGGCATCGCTTAGTACTTTCCAACCAGATTTGAGGCATTAGATTGTTAACCATATTGTTGAGGATGAAGTGTACATGCAGATAAAGGACAAATTGCAGCATCAAGCCCTTGAAAAGAAGTATGAAGGATATAATTTGGAAGGAGACGAACTTCTTACTTATAAAAATAGAGTCTATATTCCAAATGTGGCATATTTGAGGAGGATTGTTATGGATGAAATCCATAAATCTCCATACTCTGGTCACCCAAGATATTAGAAAACAATTTCTACAGCAATAAAACATTATTTATGTCCAAGGATGAAGAAGGACATCGCTGAATACATTTCTAATTGCATGAAATTTCATCAGGTGAAGGTTGAACACCAACACCCAGCAGGTTTATTGCATCCATTTCCAATTCCAGAATGGAAATGGGAAGTAATTTCCATGGATTTTATTACAGGGTTTCCAATGACTGTGAGACAACATGATTCCATCATGGTTATGGTGAACAAGTTAACAAAGGAATCACATTTTATACCGGTTAAGTCCACATATAAAGCCGATGCCATTACAAATATTTTCATGAAGGAAATTTTTAGATTGCATGGATGGCCTAAGGAAATAATTTCTGACAAGGATACCAAGTTCACTTCCAATTTTTGGAAAGGTCTCTTTCCAGATTTGGGTACACAGTTGAAATTTAGTACCGCGTACCATACTCAAACAAATGGGCAAACAGAAAGAATAAATCAGGTGCTTGAAGATATGCTTCGCATGTATGTAATGGACAAACCATCAAAGTGGGAGGATTATCTACAGTTGGTAGAGTTTGCATATAAAAACAGGCAGCAAGCATCATTGGGGATGAGTCCATATGAGGTTTTGTATGGCAGAAGGTGCAGGACACCGGTGAATTGGGATAATTCGGTGAACAAAATTGTACTTGGGCCAGCATTTCTTAAGGAAATGAAATAAGAGGTTGCAAAGATCAAGAAGAATTTAAAAGCATCCCAGGATAGATAGAAAATCTATGCAGATAATCATAGAGTGCATAGGGAATTCAATGTTGGGGATCATGTTTATATTAGAGCGAGGACAAGGAAGAGTTCCTTGAAGCTTGGGAGTTGTGCCAAGATATCACCTAGATATTGTGGGCCATTTGAAGTGCTTGAAAGAATAGGGCCAATTGCATATAGAATTGCATTGCCTGCTAGCACTAAAGCTCATAATTTTTTTCATGTCTCTTTGCTTAAGAAATATGTACATGATCCTAACCATGTGATTAATTGGGATGTGATCCAGGTAGAACCCGAGGGAGAGTTCCAAACTAATCCATTGCGCATCCTAGACAAGAAGGTAACATTGCTCCAGAACCGAGCCATCAAACATGTAAAGGTGTAATGGAAGCACTACAGTTTCGATGAGGCAACATGGGAGCTGGAGGATGCCATGAGAGTGGCATATCCATTTTTGTTCAATTTTGATGAGCACTAAGGACAGTGCTAATGTAAGGGGGAGGGGAATGTAATATCCCGATTTTGACCCTATTGCATTAACATTGTAAATGATGTAAATATCGTTATTAAATCATGGTGAGGAGCTCAAGTCCAATGCCCCACCATTGATTTAGCATTTTATGTATCGAAAATTAAAAATCGATGCACATGGTTCTTGTGCTAGCCACGCACAATAGAAATTAAGACATCATGTAAATATGAATTTTAATGAAATACCCACAACTAGCTATGCATTGCAACAAGAGATGGGGGCATGATTTTTACAAGGAATAGGGGGGGGGATTATTCAAACCCTTGAGCCAATAGTGTTAAGCCAAATGTCATTGAGAGAACCCATAAACCCTCAACTACCCATTTTAACTTATGCACCCAATCATTTAATTCTTCCGAGAGTTGTTTGGGGTAGTTAATGCCTTGGGAATGGGGAGGTATGGAAACCAATTTCATGTATGGGCAAGCCATCAATTTGGGAAAACATATTTTTGCATCTTGGGCAAGAAAACACCCATGAAATTGTGGCCAAATCCCTTCTTCACCCATGGTCTTTTCTCTCTCACGCAGTCTGAGCTAGCGGGGGCTTTCTCCTTCATGTTTTCCATCATTTTCTTGCATTTTCTGTAGCTGGGAACTCGATTTTTTTATTGCACAATGGCTGGGAGGAAGGGAGTCACGATTTGGGGATTTATGGAGGCCATTTCTGTCCCTTGAATGCCCATAAACATTTTATGAAAACGTTTTTTCTCTCCCAGGGTTGAATGCCCATCTGCCATTTCGTTATTGGTTGCCCACGTTTTTTTTCTGAAACTAATGGAAACCCATTTATGGTAGATTGTATATTTGTTTACAGTTTTTCCTAGGGCCCGGGAAGGGCCCTACACTTACCTATACATTAGTGGGAAAAGATTTTTTGCTTCCAACTTACAGTGGTAAATTTCAAGTTCGTGCTCGAGCAACCTTCTCTAGGGTTGTCGCATCCAAATGTTACAGTCACCCCTATAGATAGAAAATTTAACTATTGGGGCACATTCAATATTCATAACTTGTCAGGTGTGTAGGAATATTTTGGTAATAAATTTGCATATCACATTGTGGTGCATGCATTGGAAGTTAGCGAAAATTGAGTCGGGATAAGATTCAAGCAATGCCCGACAGTGTATTGGGGAGGTGGGATAGCTTGGCGATATCATGACCCTGATGTCCTATGTCAAACCCTTGAATATAGATGCAATTTGGAATTTGAGTATAAAAATGGTGGGAATTCATCGATGATGTATCAAGTGTGTTCTTAAGCATACTTTGATGCAATATTGAAAACCTCACCAATAGTACATCAAATGATACTAAAAACACCTTCTTCACGAACCATTCCGACATCCCCGATGCATGACACATCTTACTAGTATCCAGACTCCACCAAATGACCTTATCAACGTAAAATTAGAACGTCTTTTAGACTGCATCGGAACATGTTTGAAATTATACCAGTAGTGTATCAGATCGAAGGTAATCATAAGATGATTTTTAAATATCTTTTGATCAATGCATTAGAACAAACAAGAAAGTGAGTTTCAAGAAACCCCTGAAATACCAAGAACTTAGGTTCAGACTTCAAGATTTTTTTGGAAATTTTCCTAAGTATGAAGGCCCTCAAGAAACAAAGCATAATCAAAACAAGAACAATTCCCCATGCCATTCATAACAACAAATAGAAGAATTTATCAGTGAAACCCTACAAAATGTAAGAGAGAGATGTAAGGAAATTATCTAGTCAAAGGAGAAGAGGCAACTCACCAAATGACATGACGAGTCAATTTAGAGTTTTCTTAACCATAACAATAGAAAGATTTTCTTGAACATAACAATAGAAAGTGGGGTCCCGAAGTCTACACAACCTTGGGGCTAGTTGAGGCTTCAATATACAATCAACCTCGTATGAAGGAATAAGGACAAGAGGATGTTGTTAAAACGATTGATGAAGGAGTCATGTGAGGCATCATTTGATCAAGTAATGTTATAAACATTGATGGAAACCATACTTCTCTGAAATTGGTCGTACTAATGTTACAGTGTTAAAAGGGAAATTGGTAAAAATTCTTCTAAATATATTTTCATATCATAAATTGATATATTTATGATGTTTGAACGAATTTATGTAAATGATATCCAAATTGGATTATAATAGAAGCAAAGGACCTTGAACCTCAAAAATTTACCACCTTTACATTCAATATTTTAAAAATTATACAAATTTTGAAAAGTTTACATATAATTTTCTAAATATAAAAGGTTTCCATGCTTTCAAGGAAACGTATACTTCCCTCAAATTTCCAAAACATGAACCTATCAAGTATGGTTTTTCTTTCATATATTGCTTATACCTTGAAAGTCATATATGCACATTTACACGAAGCAAATGCTCCGAATATGGAGATAAATGTATTATGTCTATTCACAACTCCTTTTGGATAACATTGGTCCAATATCCAAATCAAACTCTAAAACAAAACTAAATTTATATAGATTATTTTTCCAAAAGGATTACCTAGAACCCCTTTTGTGGTTTTGACTTTTTTGAACTAGGCCTCACATGGAGAAAATCCACCTATAGATAACACTGGTCCAATATTCAAAATCCAGCGCTAAAACAAAAGTGTAATGCTCCTAAATATGTTATCAAATGGCTTACATAGAACCCCTTTTGAAGAGGTTATACATGTGAGGCCTTGTATTTGAATAATTTCATTTATTAAAAGGATTTTGAATTCATCCAAAGAATAAATCGAAGCGTAGTTGTTTCATATTCGATGCCTTGTACACAAGCCAATATGCATTTCATGGGTTCTTTGAATATCTATTGACATAGCTTCGAATCCAATCTAAATTCAACGATTGATATCTAATTGAAAAATTGAGCCATAAGTGAAGGGTAATTTATGATTGTTTTTAGTATTGGGACTTGGAATTTGACTATGACTATTTATGATTCTCGTTGTATTCAAATGTGAGGTGTTTTTATTGTAGTGAGATATGTTGTTTGACGTGTGTTTACAAGTTGGAAGTGAGAAAAATGTGGCATGTTATTAATATGTATTACAAATAAAAATAATAAAAAATTAAGCATTATTTTTTAATGAAATGAATATTTTGAAAAATTCATCAAGCATTTCAAGGATGGTACACAAGGGAAATTAGTAGGGTTTAGTTTGTTAATCTAATTCGATATGATAAAAATTAGGTGTTTATTTATTATAAAAATTAATTATAAATTATAATAAATTTATTTTAATTTTGGTTACTTGGTATTGAGAGAAGGGAGAGAGGATAATGAAGTTATTGGTTTGGGAGGAAGGAAAATAGTCATAGGGTTTCCAAAGATTTATTTTCAAAGGTCATTCATATGATTAATTCATAATAGCAAAGTCTGACCACATTTTAACATGGAAGACGACCTAGACCTAGTGGATTATGATGACCTAGACATAATTTTTCTATCCCATAGTTCTTATGGATGATTAGTTATGGGGTCCTTTTGGATTGAGCTTAAAGTTAGTAGCAAATATGAGCCCTGATTTTGAGTCTCCCTTTGGAACTATGGGATAGAAAAATTATGGAGGAAATTATAAATTCCATAGGGTGATTCATTTTTATTGAAGAATATTGTTGGAGAAAACCAGATTTTAGGGTCATAAAAATCTTGGTAGAGCTAGACCTTAGAGAAGGTCTTTCAAATGAAATTGATATTGGATGGGGAAATTGAACTTTCTATGCTACAAATATAAAATAAGATAATAGTTAAATAATTAATAGCTAGGTTAACTGAATATAGGTTATGAAAGGAGGTGTCTCCTCAACATCAAAATGCCCAAGCTATATTTAAGGCAGGGCCATTATTGTAATCTTTTATCCATTATCAAATATATTATCTATTTTACTCCATATTTATGGCTTATCGTATATACCAGATCTTCTGGTGAAGTTATTTGTGTGAAGCAAATAATTATTTGCTCCATTTGGTATCAGAGCCCCTTCCTCGGGCATAACCATCCAAGTAGAGTTTCTCTACATCATTGGTCTTTGACCAAGAATATAGGCCCTTGGCCTCTCGTCCACCTATTCTTCTCCCCCACTGTTTTCCATTCGGTGCTACTACACACCAACTTCTCACTCTGCACTCCACACCAACACGTCCTCTCCTCCAACCTGCTACATCCACGCCACCCTTCAAATATTCCTATATCACTACCTCCCATTTCCACGCCTCCATCGCTCCACTCTCACAGCTTACTGCCCCTTCTTGCTCGTAACAGACTCGTCCCTCTCCCGCGCAACCTCCTCTCTCCCAGATGCCCCCATCCACCACGCCTTTTCCCATCTCCCCCGCACCTGCGTCCAGCTCTCCACCCACACTCCTGCCCACACTCGGCTTCGCACCCACACTCTCCCTCCACCATCACAGCTCTTCCCGTCCCTTCCATCCTTGCCCTTCCCCTCGCCTCGCCCTTCGCGCCCTCTCGAATCTCATCTGTGCCTCCTCGTTCCATGCCCCTCTCCCTTTCCAGCGCTCCCTCCCCTTGTCATGCCTCTCTGCCCCTCGCTGCCTATCCCGCGCAGCCCAATCCACGCCTACGTCCATTGCTCCACCCTTCCGCCTTCCATTCCTCCCACGCATTCTCTCGCCTACCATAGCTCCTCGCTTTTCCCTTATAAACTCACCTCCACCTCCACGCAAGCCTGCACATTCTACCAGCCCTTCACTCTACTCCATCACAACCCGTGCCACCATCAACCATCTCCCTCCATTTCCATGTTCCAATCACTTCCACTAGTAGGGCTTAAAACCCTAAATTTCATCCAAATAAAAAAATTAGGGTGATATTATTATATTTTTAAATCTTGGTTAGGCATTCCACTACACGACCATCCTAATATATATATATATATTAATAATAATATTATTATTAAATTTTAATAATAATTATTATTAAAAAAAAAAAAAAAAAATCAATTAAGTTTTGAAATAAGAATTGTTTGAAGAAACAAAGCAAATTCAAGTCAAAGAATACATTAAAGACAAAGTCCAAGCTAGAATCCTTATTGTCAAAGAAGTCGAAGAACACTTATCACCGAAGAAATCAAGTCAAGGACAATCATTTATCGTTGAAGAAGTCAAAGTAAAGGAAGGCTTATCAAGAAGTCGAGACGTGTTAACGACAAGGACGACCAAGTTTAAGAAAGACTCATCAAAGAAATCAAAGAAGATCACTCCATCGTCGAAGAAGACAAACCATGGAAGCCGATTTGCGAGCAAAATTAGAAGCCAAGTTAAAGCGCTATCGAAAAGACAATAAAGAATTACGAGACATTAATACACAATCATAAGTAAGGATTGAACTACATAAGATACAAGAACGGTTCAATGAACAAACAATGTCCAACTAGAAAAATCACATAGAAAAATTATGTGTGCAAATCAAGGAATTAAAAGATGAGAGTGATTTCAATCAGAGGTTGAAAAATCAAGATATAAAGAAGGAAATAAATAATTACGAAGCAGAAATAATACGCTTGAACAAAATCGTTAGCGACAAAGATGAAGAACTAATGCAGTTACAACATAAATTAGAAAGTCAAGAATCAGAGGTCGGTCAGTGTCAACAACAGATAAAAGTTCTTCAACAACAAAATGATGACTCTAAAAAGACACATAAGTCAGAGATCGCGAAGAGTAATAAAGCATTATCTAACAATGCTGAAGAAATTTTTAGACTAAGAAATCATAACAAGATACTAGTCACAAAAATTAAGAAGTTGAAAAATAGCCGAAAGATAGAACAATCTATGGACGACATTGAAGGGAAACTTCTAGACACGCAGGAAGAAAATAGTTGTATCAGAAGTCATAATGAAGATCTTAAGGAACAACTTAAGACATTTGAAGATAAAAAAAAAATAACAAGTCGAATTGATTAAGAAGTTTCAAAATGATAATAGGCAGTTAGAAAACAAGTTGGAAAAGATATAGAACAAAAGCTTAAATCCTCAAGAGACGAAAATACAACTTCCAACTCAGATCAATGCTTTAAAGGAGACATTCGTAAACGAAAATGATATTGTGAAAGTTCCCTATCGACACCCCAACCATAAAAACCGATATTTGAAAAAGTGGGAAATGTCGAAAGATAATGGTACTAATGTGATCAAATCTCCTGACGACACATCAGTAGGGAATCCCATCAGTCCACAACAAATCAATTTGGGATGGATTGATCCATCCACATATCGGAAGTTATGCTCTACACTTAGTAGTTTGTATCGACATGTTTCGGCGGCCACGACATCGCAAAGACTAGTGCGACAAAATTATAAGGCTTTGAGGACAAAGCCTTTCTAGGAGAGTGGCAATGCTACGAATATAAAATAAGATAATAGTTAAATAATTAATAGTTAGGTTAACTAAAGATAGGTTATGAAAGGAGGTGTCTCCTCAACATCAAAATGCCCAAGCTATATTTAAGGCAGGGCCATTATTGTAATCTTTTATCCATTATCAAATATATTATCTATTTTACTCCATATTTATGGCTTATCGTATATACCAGATCTTCTGGTGAAGTTATTTGTGTGAAGAAAATAATTATTTGCTCCATTCTACCATAATATGTATTTTTGGAAAATCACTCTAAGATATAGTGCTACCATGTCGTTGGACATTTATTAGTGGATTGTATAAAATATAAGAGAGGTAGTCATGGGAAAAAGAGGGTGTGGGTTAAAAAGTAAAGTCATAAATATATGGTGAAAAATTCTCCAAAAACATTAATGGGAGATCTTAACAAAAAAATGGGTAGGGTTGAAAAGGTGTGATTACCCTAGACTCTTATTTATGCTTAAATGATTCTACAAATTCTCTCCCCAATCGTAATGGTTTGAAGGGTTATGATCCTTTTAACAAAATAAATCTATTGGTACTAACCCTAGGAACATATAAAATCCCTCCAATTCCATTGATCACGAAGTCTTATATGAAGGAATTCAAATGGTAACTAGAGTTCCGTTGCAACAGTTTCCAGATACTGAAAATAGGGTTTTGATGCATGGGATACCCTTTGATGAAAAAGGGAAAGAGGCCATCCCCTATGAAGAGGGTTATTCTAGTACCTTATGTCCAAATTGTTCCCTTATCTAGGAATATTAGGAAACACCCATAATCCATCCCTTAAATTCTTTGATCTAATAATATTGAAAATAGAGTTGATGAAAGATTCAAAGGTCTCATAACAAGGTTTATCCTTAGATTAGGACCTCCCAATTTTAGTTGAGAGAAAACCACACATGTCACTAGCCAAATATCACTCAAAAAAGGAAATCATAGAGTAAAAAAACTAACTATTAGTGGGGTCCTTATAATAGGGAAGATCCTTAAGCCAATATCAAATGGATAACGTTATCCCTCAATTCAAGAGGGCTTGAGGGTTCCCAAAACAACAACCCCTAAAATGTATTTTTGTATTTTGTAAACCTAATATGTCAATGCTTCAAGAAACCATGTGTATTGGGTCAAAGGCTATAGAGTTGTTATCTTTTGTTTTAAAGGATTTGGACTTTTGTTCAATTGATGTAGAGGGTTTGTTAAGAGATTTAGTGACTAGATGGAATAGGAAGTCCTATCTAATTTCCACTAATTTTCTACATGCATGTATTGTGGTATCAGCTAGATTGAGAGAATTGGGGAATGTGTTCATGTTAATAAATCTGTATGTGTCTTAAGGCGATAGGAAACCATTATGGGAAATTTTAGGGGATTCAAGTGTTATGAAATGGGAAAATGTGATTGTGGGAGGGGATATAAAGCTCACAATCAATCATAGGGATATATGGGATGAGGTGGAAAGTTGTGATCCCCTTGGATAATTTTTGATTAATTCTTTAGGTCCAAAACCTAACTATTGTAGTATTATTAGGTCCACCACTACCCGTGATAAGATACTAGCCCTATTTGTGCTCTAAATCATCGAGAATCATCTCAAAAAACACTTTTTCCTTAGTCCTCATGTCTTTCCTTGAAGCAACTGATGAGGCCCCATACCTTTCCTTAAAGAAGCACATGGGCGTACTCCAAAAAGTGAAAAAAAACTAATAAATGCACTCTCTTGAGAAGGATTATCATGATCCATACACCTGGACATGGTTAGAAACCCATACCAACTACCTTAACCAATTATTATAAGTATAAAAGAAGACCAATAGTTGGAGAAGGGTCACCAAATTGATTCATCACCCTTATGCTAGAGGATCAAGTGGTGATTGTCCAAGGATTTTATGGTCCCTTTCCCATTAGAAACTCTTGATTTTTTAATTTGCCTTTTTTATCCTGAGTTGGGATCTCAATTCCCTGGAATTGTCCAATCTTTTTGTGACCAAGGAGAAAGAGTGGAACAGTTGTATGTGAGTGGTCCCGACTGGAAGAATATGGAACTTGGTGAAGAAGGTGCCATGACAAGATTCATGTATAACTAGCTCTTTATTCAATTTGTGTTAATAGAATGAATATCTCTCTTTCCCTCCCTCCACCCCAAACATGTTTTAATTGATATGTTTATTGATTAATATATTTGAGGTGGAACTATTGTGCCTAATATATAGTTATTTTAGTTAGTTATGATTTCCATTTCCATTGATTATCTTCATTAACGGTTGGAAGGATTTGAGAAAGGTTATTTGTTGGTTTGTGTGAAAATTTAGTGTGGATTGGACTTGTGAAACAACTTGTTGCTTGGGATTATGCATTACAATAATCATGCCAACCAAATAGCCTAACGTATTTCTCATTTATTTTCCTTGCTTAATCTTGTGATAACTAATTGAATTTTAAAAGTAGAATAGATATTCTTAGACCTCAATATTCTGTCAATGATCTAGCCCTAGTCACTAGGAACTTTTTTCATCAATAGAACTTGCAACAATATTGGGATGACTCATTGATTTATTCCTTTTAGGGTCCCTTTCTTTGTTTCTTGGCCTTAAGGGGTGTGGTGATTATTTGTATTTGTTGTAGTTCTCATCTCAGCCTTTGTCAAATCTGTAATTAGAAGTTTTCCAGACCTTTAGGGAGATTTCAATATAATATTTATGTGGAAACCTTGTTATGTGTAGATAAAACCATGGGTTTATGGCAACTTTGATCTTTTATTATTACTTAGAAAAAACCTTCTAATGCTTTCTTCTCTTATGATACAATGTCATGGGTCATTTCCTTTTCATACATTACATATGAGGGTTCTAGAATGAATTGAAATACACTAGAAGGGTTGAGAGTTTTTCACCTCAGGGCCTCCACCCTTGAACCTCTAGAATGTAGGGGATTTGTTCCCGGAGCCCCCCTATAAACCCCCCATGCTATGGATGCATACAAATCACGCAATAAGATATTCGTGTACCACTCTACAAGAAAAATGTCAAATATATTTATATTGACTTCACCTCCTAACATTCTCCCACTTGAAGTCGATATACATGAATTTCCTTACCTATGTTTTTCTCTTGCTTGCTATTTCCTAATGCTCCCTTCATCACATTTTCAACAAGCCCATAGATGTTTTGCACCATTCAAAATTCTATGTTATGACTATTTTTGTAAGCATATATACGGTATTCTCATCGGTATCAATTTTCTCCAATGGTATCCTACCTTCTTCCACTACTTTCCTCATAAAATAATACTTAATAACAATATGCTTCATGCAATCATGAAATGCTAGATTCTTCACTAAGTGAATAACATTTCGACTATCACAATGAAAAGTGATCTTCCCCTTCATCATCTTGAATTCATCCACTAGTCGCACTAAACATATTGTCTCTTTACTAGCCTTAGTTGCTACCATATATTCTTCTTCAATGGTTGATAAGGCCACCACTAGCTACAACTTATATGTCCATATTATAACTCCAATAGTAATACTGAAAGTATATCTTGTAGTATATTTTTGTCCATCTCTATCTCCACCAAAATTAGAATTTCCAAAACCTTTAATTTGTAAATCCATCAATCTATAGAAAACCACAACATCTGAAGTGCCCCTTAAATATCTAAGTATCCAGTTCATAGCATTCCAATTCTATTTACCAAGATTCGTTGTGAACCAACTAACAACTACCATTACTTGGGAAATATCTAGTCTATTACTCACCATGGAGAGCACGAGGCTCCCTACTACTGATGAATATGGTACAAAATACATGCTTGTCTTCTCTACTTCTATGTTAGGAAAATATTTAAAAGATAACTTGAAGTGTGCAACAAAAGGGGTGCTAACTGGTTTTTCATGTTGCTTAGTACTGCAGAATTTTTCAATATATGACTTTTGACTTAACCAGATCTTCCTACATGTTTTTTCCATGTGTATCTTCATCACTAGAGTTTTATTTGCTCCTCCTAAATCCTTCATTTCAAATTTCCTAACCATATGAGCCTTAATATCAATCATTTTCTTCATGTTGGGGTCTTCAACCAACATATCATCAACATACAATAGAAAGATGATAAAACAACTTACATTAAAGCTCTTATAATATGCACAACGGTAAGCTTCACTTCTCCTAAAACCTTGGCTCCTCATGAAGATGTCAAATTTTCTATACCACATCATTGGCACCTGTTTCAATCCATATAGAGAATTTTTTAGTATGCAAACCAAATTCTCTTTGCCTCTTTCTTTATATCCCTCAAGTTGATCCATATAAATTCCTTCCTTTATATCACCATGGATGAAAGAAAATTTTGCATCCAGTTGTTCCAACTCTAAATCCTATGCTGCTATAAGTGCAAGTAAAACCCTTAAAAGTAGTAAGCTTTGTAACTAGAGAGAAGATTGTATTCAAATGCATACCTAACTTCTACACATATACTTTTTCCACTAAGAGATATTTATCATTTCTTCATCATGGCTTTCCTCCATTTATATGCATTCTCAAATTATCTAGATTCCTAAAATGAAATAGGTTCACCATCATCTATTAACAAAGAAGAAAAGGAATAAAAACTAGGAGAATACCTTTATGGACATATCTTGGGATGTGTAGATATTATGATTTGTGGTTGCTGAACTTGTTGTTCTTCATGTTGATGAGAAGCTTCATTTTAATCTTTTCTCATTTCTACTTCAACAGGTACAATCTCATGTGTTTCTAGTAACTCCTTCCTTTGCATGGATTTTTGGATAAAAATAACATACCAGTTAACAATTACCTTGTGGTCAATAATATCCCACAGACTATACCCCTTTATTATATTATTGTAACCAAGAAAAACACATTTCCCTGACTTTCGGTCAAGCTTGGACCTCGTTTCTTTAGGAACATAAGAAAATGCATCACAATCAAAGATACACAAATGAGAATAATCATCTTGCTTACCACACCAAACCTCCTATAGAATATGTCCATCCAACACAATTGTAGGTGATATGTTAATGAGATACATATTTTTATTAACAATCTCTGCCAAAAATCCATTATCCAACCTATATGTGTTAAGAATGATTCATGCATGCTCCATGATTGTGCGGCTCATCCGCTTAGCCGCACCATTTTGATATTGAGTATATGGAGCAGTCTTCTTGTGCTTAACTCCTTCCTATGTACAAAATTTATAAATTTTCTTGAGTTAATACTCTCCTCTGTTATCTTATCTAAGACATAAAATAAACTTACCTGAACTTTTCTCTACTCGTGCCTTGAACTCCTTAAATTTCTCAAAGGCTTGTGACTTAATTTTCATAAAGAAAACCCACACTCTTATAGAATAATCATCTACAAAATTTAGAAAATACCTAGAACCATTTATAGACACCCCTTGGTAACTTTCCCTTGGTCTCTAGTTTTACTCATTTTTACCCCCTGGGAACCCATTTGGTTCAATCCCTCAATTCATGGATCTAAATGGGATGAAAACCCAACAATTGGTATCCATGACCTCTTAGGATGGTTGTTAACATCATGCCACACATTCATTTCAGATGAGGAAAGCTCGCAAAAATTATAAGTCCGTCACATGTCATATCATGTAGCATAGGCGTTATCCAAAAATGCTTACATTGCATCAAGCAAGATGCACCAAGGTTAGAATGGGGACTGGTCAAAATATATCAAAATGAATAAGCTACAAAAGATATGAAATTTTACTAAATCTTGCAGTAAACCGAACTCTCTTATGTTTACCAAAAATGCAGTGCTCACACAAGTTTAAATTACAAGGCTTAATCCCAGAAAGAATACCTTGATCATGCAAAATTTTCAAACCTTTGTCACTCATATGTCAAATTCGTTGATGCCACAACATCACTTGATCTAGAACATTCCTTGATTCTATTGTTGTTGCATGATTTATCACCGTATCATTTCATAAATGATACAGGGTCCTACAAAATTCTTCTTTTTCTACCACTAGGTCTCCTTTGTTGATCTTGCAATGATTATCACCAAAGATAGTAGAATACCCCTTCTTATCCATCATCTTGATTAAGATAAAATTCTTTTGTAGATCCAATACATGTTGTTATCTCCTCAAATGAACATAGACTAGTTGTTTTTCTAGGTGATAGGAAGTCTTTCAAGTTTTCATTTTTATATACATTTGAGGTTCTTCTTCAAGAGTTTGAAGTATGTAATAAAGCTCGAAATAACATTTGAGGTTACTTTTCTCCAAAAAAAAAATTTTAGGTTTCGGTAGCTTAGGCGGACCAGGCGATGGTTCATTAGCTACCGAAAACCCAGCTTTCGGCAGCTTGCAGAATGGAAGACAAAAATCTTCAGCTACTGAAAGAAAAGGCACGTGTCAGGTTTCGTGGAACAGTTTCAGTGGCTTAGGAGGACAAGGCGATGGTTCATTAGCTACCAAAAACAGAGCTTTCAGTAGCTTACAGATTCGGACTTGGGCTTTCCTAGCTACCGAAAGCTAAAAAACTGGATAGAATGTTACCGTTCTTGCATAGATCTGATTTTTACTAATCCAAACACCTCAAGGGTGGTTTATAATGTTATATAATAATTAAAGGCATCATGATCAAGGTTCTGTTCCAGATTTAAAAATGCCAGCAAGGTGGAGAAGATGAAGGATATTTACTGAAATTAATGGCGTTTTTACTGTGAAAGGTCATCATTTTCAAATGACTTTTTTGAGCGACTGGAGAATAATTTTTCAAAACGCTCGGAGGTTTTTGTTCCTAACATGTCCAAAAAAAATAACCTCTCTCATTTTTCCTACAGGTGTCACAGATTGGGAGAATCGAATCCATCACTGAGCCCCAATTTTCGGATCCCAGAATCTGCCTGTTTGACACATGTTTTTGAAATGCAGATCTCGGGCAAATGAAAACGAATTTCGAAGATCTGAGAGAGGGTTTTGCTCAAAACAAATCAATGTACTATATCCTCTTTCATTTTATACACAGGTATCACATATCTGGAGAACTGAACCCATCTCTGAGCCTCTTTTTCAGCAGTTTCAGCAAAAATGGTGTTTTTACTATGCAGAGTCATCATTTTAAAATGATGATTCTGAGCGACTGGAGCATCATTCTGCGAAACGGGAGGATTTTTTGTGCCTAACACATCATAAAACAATAACCTCTCTCATTTTTCGTACAGGTGTCACATATTGGGAGAATCGAATCCATCTCTGAGCCCCATTTTTCAGCAGTTTGGCCAAATTAAAAAGTATTTTTCCCAGTTTAGTGAAAACGGTTTTGGATTTTCTATTTTAGCAGATTCGATCCAGTTTTTCAGGATCTGGAATGTTTTTGTAAAGGATATAAAGCCTGTGACTCATGTAGAACAAAGGTTGGATTTTGGAGAGACTTGTAGCCATACTTCATTCAGATTTTGATGAATACATTTTGACACAGGAAGCTTCTTTCACTATGTTTGTTCAATCTCCTTTTCTTTCTTTTTCTGTTTATGTGTGTTTGATAATAGATGACTGTCATCTCATCTCTTTATCGATATACTAAGCCTGCATGTATTCTTTTCATGTTTCATCTAACGCATGGTAGTTGTCATCTTATCACTGTGTTGATGAACTTGATCTGCAATATATTTTATCTATCATAGCCAGCCATTCACATATATTTTGTATGTAGATCTACTAGTATGATAAGTATTCTTCTTACTTTCACACCTTTGATTTAAGCCTGCTGAGCAATATAATAGAAAGCCTTTTGTCTTCAAGTGGATTCATATGTTACTGAGTGAATGTGAGTATATCAAGTCATCTAATTTAATCTTTTCTCCTACATTATTGAATATTTAAGTTACCAAGCTCATTCCCTTCACAGTCACGGAAAGACACCTGAAGTGATAACAAATTGGCGCTGTTGCCGGGGAACGGAAGTGAAGTTAGTTTCCCTGGGAAGAACGACATAGATCTGACTTTTGATGGTAGACAAAAGTAGGACACAGAATTGACTGTATCATCTGCTTGGCAACTCCACCACTAAAGACTCCACTGGGGAGGATCTAGTTGACAGACGATGAAGAGGCTGAATTTCCAATCCAGGTATCAGTTCATAAGTCTACTTCATGAAATGTTGTTGTTTTTCATCATCTCTTTCATGTTGTTCCCTTTGCATGTAAAGAGAATCATTTTCTACTTTGTATATTCATAAAAATATCAACCTTCTTGTATATATCAGTCTTTAGAAGAAGGAGATCTGCATACTGCTTGTATTGTAGATATAGATTCAAGATATTTACCTCAGCCTGTTCATAAAGATGATCATTCCATTCAAATCTCCCTTGAATCTGATCAGCCATGTGACCTTACCAAGATTAGAATTGATTCAAACCCTGTCCAGACTTCAGCACCTTTGGGAGTGACTGTTGAACCTGATCATCAACTTGTTAACTTTCATGATCATCCCACTGCCTTTCAAATTAAAATCAGAATGAAGATGTTCAAGCCTTTGAGGCTGCCCTATCTCCTTCATCCTTACCCTATTGACTGTTATGAATATCTCCCTTGGTTTTCTGGAGAAAATCAAGTTTCAGCTGAAAGACACTTGGAATCCTTTGAGGATTTTATTGATCGGTTTGAAATTGTCCATGAAGATGTGATCATGAGATTGTTTTCCAAAACTCTGATCAGAGATGCTACTGTATGGTTTAAGGGTTTGAGAGTTGACTCTATTGGCTCTTGGATCGAGTTCTCTAATGCTTTCTTGAAGAATTGGACTAAGTACAAATCTTTAGATTCATACCTTGTTGATTTCTATGCTTTGAAGCGAGAGCAAGATGAAGCCTTGCCTGTTTTCAATATAAGGTTCTACCGTGTTTATCATGACATGCCTTTGGAGGTCCGACTTACAGATATAGCTGCCATGATATACTATGTTATGGGTCTTCATTCAGAACATGCCCTTCTTTTGCTAGAAAGGAAGTCTTCATCCTTAAGGAGCTTGCTTGAAGATGCTCAAGAGGTAGAGAAGAACATTCATGCTTCCAGGATGATTAGAGAGCAAGATTACTCTGAAAATCTGCATGTACATGAGCAAGCAAAATGTCAACATATTTCAGATTCAGAGCATGAAGGTAATGAGTTTGAAACAAATACGGAACAGCAGCATGAAGGTGAGTATATTTCAGATCCCGAGCATGAAGGTAATGAGTTCGAAATAGATATGGAACAGCAGCATGAAGGTGAGTATATTTCTGATTCAGATCTGAATTCTTCAGTAGGGACAGAGTACTCCCGAGACAAGTATGAGTATGAATTTTATAATCAGTTTGTAAATCGGGATGACCCTATGATAAGTAGTGATTGCATAAGCAACTACATGTTCCTAGTTGATCATGGTCCTTGTCTTTTAAACATGGCTCTATCATCATTTTCTGAGCACTTTTCTGAAGAGGAAGATGTAATGATTGATCATCAAGATCTGATTATAAGAGAACTAGAAGGTGATCAATTTTCCAACAGGGGAACAGGCACGGTTAAGCAAGTAGGTGAATTTATTTTAGATTCAGGTTGGGATTCTTCAATATTTGCTGAGTATTCTAGAGACAGGTATGCATGTGATGTTTGTGATCAGTTTGTAAATCAGGTTGAGCCTATGGTAACCAATGATTGTATTGACAACTATATGTTCTTATTTGATCATCATTCATATGATGTAAACACTATTTTTTCATTATCTAATGAGCATCACTCTGAAGAAATGATTGTTGCTACCGATGATCAAGATCTGATCATAAGGAAAGTAGAAGGTCAGCAGTTTTCAAGCAAAGAGATATTCATGAATGAAGCTTTCGTGGATCAGCATGCTTCTGATTTCAGTTTCAAAGATCCATTTGCATCCTTGATGGATTCTTATGTTCTAGATCACTTGAAAATTTCAAAGTACTCACCAACACTTCCGGGTGAGATTTGTTTCTTAACGAAATTTTTATCACTGCTGTTATATTTCAAATATTATCTATCAATCAGTGGTATGGACAAGATCATCTCAGTCCTGAAGTTTCTTGAGTGGTTGCTATGGAAGTTTTCTTTCACTTGATCAATTGCAGATCCGGTTAGAGTAGACTAGTGTAGGAAATAAGCTCGTTGCCCGGGCATTTCTTTTCTTCCAGTTTGCAACAGAAATAGCAGTTAGATCGTGTGAATAAAGACAGCTCTTGAAAGGTGTTTAGAGGGTGGTTGTAGTACTGACTCCATGCCCAATGGAACTGTAAGTTCAAAACCTTCCATTGTAAATAACATTTCTTCTCTATCAGTTTTGCAGTTTAAATGACTCCATATCCCAATGGAACACTAGAGGATAGGTTTGAATTTTTTTTTATAGGAAATGCATTGTATCTGTGGTTCTTGAAACCTCACAGGGAGACTTTCATCCCTGAGTAGGAGCCAGATGTTATCTCCTCAAATGAACATAGACGAGTTGTTTTTCTAGGTGATAAGAAGTCTTTCAAGTTTTCATTTTTATATACATTTGAGGTTCTTCTTCAAGAGTTTGAAGTATGTAATAAAGCTCGAAATAACATTTGAGGTTACTTTTCTCCAAAAAAGAAATTTCAGGTTTCGGTAGCTTAGGCGGACCAGGCGATGGTTCATTAGCTACCGAAAACCCATCTTTCGGCAGCTTGCAGAATGGAAGATAAAAATATTTAGCTACCGAAAGAAAAGGCACATGTCAGGTTTCATGGAACAGTTTCAGTGGCTTAGGCGGACAAGGTGATGGTTCATTAGCTACCGAAAATAGAGCTTTCAATAGCTTACAGATTTGGACTTAGGCTTTCCTAGCTACCAAAAGCTAAAAAACTGGACAGAATGTTACCGTTCTTGCACAGATCTGATTTTTACTAATCCAAACACATCAAGGGTGGTTTATAATGTTATATAATAATTAAAGGCATCATTATCAAGGTTCTATTCCAGATTTAAAAATGATAGCAAGGTGGAGAAGATGAAGGATATTTACTGAAATTAATGGCGTTTTTACTGTGAAAGGTCATCATTTTCAAATGACTTTTCTGAGCGACTGGAGAATAATTTTTCAAAAAGATCAGAGGTTTTTGTTCCTAACATGTCAGAAAAAAATAACCTCTCTCATGTTTCCTACAGGTGTCACAGATTGGGAGAAGCGAATCCATCCCTGAGCCCCAATTTTTGGATCCCAGAATCTGCCTGTTTGACACATGTTTTTGAAATGCAGATCTCAGGAAAATGAAAACGAATTTCAAAGATTTGAGAGAGGTTTTTTTCTCACAACAAATCAATGTACAATAAACTCTTTCATTTTATACACATGTATCACATATCTAGAGAACTAAATCCATCTCTGAGCCTCTTTTTCAGCAGTTTCAGCAAAAATGGCGTTTACTATGCAGAGTCATCATTTTAAAATGATGACTCTGAGCAACTGGAGCATCATTCTGCGAAAAAGGATGAGGTTTTTGTGCCTAACACGTCATAGAACAATAACCTCTCTCATTTTTCCTACATGTGTCACATATTTGGAGAATTGAATCCATCTCTGAGCCCCATTTTTCAGCAGTTTGGCCAAATTAAAAAGTATTTTTCCTAGTTTAGTGAAAACGGTTTTGGATTTTCTATTTTAGCATATTCGATCCAGTTTTTCAAGATCTGGAACGCTTTTGTAAAGGCTATAAATCCTGCGACTCATGTAGAACAAGGGTTGGATTTTGGAGAGACTTGTAGCCATACTTCATTCAGATTTTGATGAATACATTTTGACACAGGAAGCTTCTTTCACTGTGTTTGTTCAGTCTCATTTTCTTTCTTTTTCTATTTATGTGTGTTTGATAATAGATGATTGTCATCTCATCTCTTTATCGATATACCAAGCCTGCATGTATTCTTTTCATGTTTCACCTAACGCCTGGTAGTTGTCATCTTATCACTGTGTTGATGAACTTGATCTGCAATATATTTTATCTATCATAGCCAGCCATTCACATATCTTTTGTATGTAGATCTGCTAGTATGATAAGTATTCTTCTTACTTTCAGACCTTTGATTTAAGCCCGCTGAGCAATATAGTAGAAATCCTTTCGTCTTCAAGTGGATTCATATGTTACTGAGTGAATGTGAGTATATCAAGTCATCCGATTTAATCTTTTCTCCTACATTATTGAATATTTAAGTTACCAGGCTCATTCCATTCACAGTCAAGGAAGCCTCTGGAGTGATAACACATGTTTTACTTCACACATATTCCTTTTGTCTCCCATAGTTTAGCTTGATCCTAATATCCCCTATTCCCACAATTTATAGAGGATGGTCATCACCAAAGTAGACCATCCCACCACTATAGGGATGATATTTGACAAACTAGTCTCTATGTGGATACATATGGAAAGATGCACCTAAGTCCAAAACACAAGAATATAAAAGAGATCTACTGTTACTAAGACATAAAGCCTCACATGTTTCCATCTCTTCTAATTCTATTGTACTAGCCTCAACTAATGGTTGATCTATTTTTTTGTCCTTATTTCCCTTCTTCAAATGCCAACAGTCCCTCCTCAAGTGCCTTGGTTTACCAAAATTCAATCACTTCCCTTTTATCTTGCATCCTTTGGACTTATATTGATACTGTGATCTACCTTTTTTAACCCTTTTGCTAGATCGACCTCTCACAGATAGGGCCCTGGAGATGATTTATGCCTCAACTCTTTTCTCAACAAAGTAGCTTGTACATCATCAAATTTTATAGTTCCTAATTATGACTTGGTGATATTCACCACCATATGATCCTAAATATCTAGGAGGGAACAAAGTAAAATTATCATTATGTCCTCATCCTCCACCTTTACACCAATCGAAACTAATTTGCTAATAAGTGTATTAAAATCATTCAGATGATCTTTCATAGTTGAACCATCCTTCATCCTCTTATGATAAAGATTTATTTTCAATAAAACCTTATTTGTTGTCAATTTAGTCTCATATAGATTCTCGAGTTTCTCCCAAAGGTATTCCATAGTATTTTCTTCAACAACATTGAATAAGATAGAGTATGCTAGGAAAAGATGAACTGTAGAAATTACCTTTTTGTTCATCTTTATCCAGTCTTGATTTGTCATGCCACTCAGTCTTATCGCAACCCCTTTCATGGTTAGGGCTTGGTCATTTTGAACTAGCAAATCCTCCACCTTCATCTTCCATAGGGAGAAATTCTTTCCATCAAACTTCTTAATATCAAACTTAGTTAACCTCCTGACATTGTTGCAACTCCCACTTGTAGAAAAATCTATTCCTGTGAGCTTTTTAGTATTTGATACCAGAGTTTGGAAAAATATAAAAATAGAAGCAAACAAAAATAACAATAGACCGTGATATTTGCGTAGAAAACTTGTTATGCGTAGGTAAAACCACAAGGAAATGGTAGCTTCGATCTTTTATTATTACTCGACAAAAAACTTACTATGCTTTCTTATCTTGTGATACAATGCTAGGGGACACTTATCTTTTATACAATACATATGAGGGTTCTAGAAAGAACCGAAATACATTAGAAGGTTCTAGAAATTTTTGCATCGGGGGATCCAGACTTGCACCCCTAGAGGAGGAGCCTAGCCCCCCCTCCCAACACGTGCCTAGTGCATACAAATCATGCAATAAGATAGTTGTGTGCCACTCTATAGGAAAATGTCAAAGATATGGATATTGACTTCACCTCCTAACAACAAATCACCATTTAGTGGATTCTTCATTATGCCTCTAATCAAAAGTAAAAATTGAATACTAAACAAAGTCATTGTTTCTTACGACTCATGCAGGAATATCTTAAGTAGTTTGGTTCCCATGGGAATGTTTGAATTTAAAGGAAAGCATAAGATAGCTTTCACTAGCACACTCTCATGAAAATTATAAATAATTACTTTCTTGTTATAGCATGATTTTCCACACCCGATGCAACACGCCTTGATGGCCTACCTTGTCCCTCTGCAAACTCATCCTACCCCTCTTGCTTAGTTAAAACCCCAAAAACCATATTTTTGTTGATGTACGTGGGTCAGAAATACTACAGCATGCACATACACATCTTACTCCACTATAGCTCGTGTACATCAGGTTTCATGCTCAAATTAAAAATATTTCAAGTTTTCCTTTCCAAGTCACGAGTGTTATGATTCTTGGCCTTCCATATACTGTAAAACACTTTGATTTGAACCTCCACCTCCTTTGAGGGCTATATATTGAGTCATTGCGAAGCATTTGAGAGAAGGGAAAATTGAGAGCAAGTAAACTCTGGAGAAAATTTTCCCCATTTCCATGCCTTGAGTTTGCATCCCTTTGTCCTTGTAATATTGAACCTCTCTTATGTTCATCTCCCAAGCTCTTCCTGATATTGTGAAGGAGGAAATCAATTACTCCTTGAACTTGTGATCTTTCTATTGCATGGAGGATTGAAGTGGTGGAGGCCTAGGTGGAGAAACTTAGTGTATCGGTTCTAATGAGTTGCCAACAGAAGGTTGTCACTATGTACTTATGTTTATTATATTAATAGAAATACTCTTTTCTTGTCCAATTCATGTTGCAAATGTTTACATTATTTTCATTGGGTATATTTGCTTAATATGTTCATGGATTATGCTAGATTATATGCTAACAATTTATATACATTCTATATGCTTGTATGCCTTGGTTATTAAGGACAAGTTGGAGGTGAAAAGCATTGGATTGAGAGATCAACAGTGGTATTCTTCAGACATCTAGTTGAGGTAAGGGTATTATCCTTTTATTATTGGCATTTCATATTTATATAGCATATTTGGGAATTGAGATGATTTCGGTGTCACTATGTCTGTTGTGGTTCTACCCCAATCCATAGGAATATTTTCTCCATGGAAAAATTGGCCCTTACGACTATTCATGCAATCCATAGGTTGCGTCATTATATTTTACTACGCAAGACTACTGTCATGGCACACATCAATCCATTTCAATTTGTCTTGACAAGACGCATTATTAGGGGGGAGTATAATAAATGGATTATGATTTTGCAAGAGTTTGACCTCGATTTTGTATCTGCGAAATCCAAAAAGGATTTAATCTTCACGAAGTTAATGTTCGATTTTCCTAGGAAAAATGAGGATACAGTTTACAAAGACTCATTTTCTAATGAGCATATCTTCCTTATCTCATCTTCAGACCTCTAGTATGGATACATTATTATTTATCTACGAACTCTTAAGTTCCCTACACATATTTCGAGGGATGAACGACGACGTATACGTCATCAAGCCAAAAACTACCTCATCATCGATGACACTTTGTATCGCCGGGGGGTGGATTCTATTTTGCTTCGTTGTTTAACCCACAAGGAAGTAGAGGTTGTTCTAAATGACTGCCACGGTAAGGCGTGTGGTGGTCACTTATCATGCTTTCCATAGCTCTGAAAATTTTGTGAGCTGGTTACTATTGGCCTTCCATCTTTAAAGATTGTGTTAATGCGGTCAAGAGATGTCACCCTTGTCACGTGTTCTCTCGCATAATGCATTTGCGCCCTATTCTGTTGTATCTAGTCATAACATTTGGTCCCTTCACTAAGTTGGGGGTTTATTTCATGGATTTCAACCCAGCTTCGACTTGGGGGCACCACCATATCATCATGGTTGTGGACTATTTCACTAAGTCGGTGGAGGCCATGCCGACTGTTAAAGCCAATGGTGAGACTGTATCCCATTTCATATTCAATCAAATTATAGCTTGGTTTAGGATTTTGATATATATTGTCATGGATCATGGCAGTCACTTTCAAAATAAAATGATGACAGAATTAGCACTAAAACTGGGATTTAAACAATATCATTCATCGTCTTTATATCCTGAAGTGAATGGTCAAGTGGAGGCCATTAATAAATCTCTCAAGGCCATCTTAGAAAAGACTATTAGATAGAGCAAATCTAACTAGCACATTATGTTATATCCTGCTTTGTGGGCATATTGAACCGTAGTAAAGATGTCCACTGGTTTTCACCTTTCCAATTAGTTCATGGAGTGGATTTTTTCCTTCCTATTGAATGTGAAATCTCTTCTTTGAAGTTATCCATTGAGATCCTGCTTGACACTTCGGAGTCAGAACAATGTTTAGTCCACCTTGAGCAACTTGATGAGCATTGTGAATATGTTGATGTGTCTATAGAGGCTAATAAATTTCATGTTAAGGTTCAGTACGATAAGTCTGTCCGTCCCTGGTAATACGTTGAGGGTGACTTGGTCCTCTTATATGACCAGGCTAAGGAACCACTGGGGGAAAGAAAGTTTAACCCGATGTGGCATGGTCCTTACATTGTGAGGCGTGTCTTAGAAAAAGGATCTTGTGAGTTAGAATATTATGAATGGAATGTGTTGAAGGATCCCAGGAATGGGATCTATCTCAAAAATTACTATGCCTAAGCCTCCATCTTAGGCTGGTACTTTGTATATTATTATGTATTTCTGTATATATTTTGGTTTTTCCCTTTGGTGTCATCGGTTTGCTTATATACTTCCTCTTGGTTGGTATATGTCAACAAAGTCTTCGGTGTACTTAGGATTTGTGGAAGGTGCCAATTGTCATACGCAAAAATTAGGTTCCACTGCTTGGGTCATTTATTCACCCGAGGGTCAACTTATGTCTTCAAGAGGTGTATGTCTAGAGCCATCATCGAATAATGTGGATGATTATAGTGTTGTCATTGAGGTATTACATGATGCCATTTTTAATGGTATTCAATCCTTAGAAGTTCACTTGGATTCACAGTTGGTCATTTCCCAATTGAACTATCGGTATTGTGTTAGATATCCTACATTACTGAGAAGATTCTTATGAGTAATACTTTTGGAACAACATTTTGATTTCATCGCATACATTCACATACCTAGAAGTTCTAATCAAGTATCCAATGCATATGAAAATTATGTTTTAGATTGGCATTTGTCTCATAGCTAATCAAAAGAAGCATTCATTCATACATTCATTCATACACAAATAATAATAAAACCAGGTACCATAAGTTTCTCCATTTCCATAAAAGTTCAAAATGTGGTATCATGGTACAAAATTGGGCTTGTAGCCCTCAAAATATACACAAATGGTACATAATATAACCATGGAATATAAGATTGAGGTCTTGGATGTGTCTCATGATAACATACTATGGCATTGGCTAGACGTCGAAAGAGCCTCACCCACACATGGGGTATCCCTACTACATGTATCTACATGGCCTCCAGTAGATCCTCAATATGTACCATCGGAACCCTATGGGTCAATTGGCCTAGGTTTCCCTATACATTATGCAAGGTATGCTTGGAATATCTGCCAGCTAACTCCTCTCCTCGGCCTCTGCACCAGTGTCATGGGTATCCCTTTGGTCATCGTGGACCAATGTCTACATAAAATATGTTAATGTTAATATATGATGCCACCCAAAAATATTTTTTCTTTTATTAAAAACCAAAAAATCCAAAAAAATGAAATATTTAAAAAACCAAAATAAATCCTTACCAATATCCCTGAAGGTGGACCCTGGAGGTAATGAAATGTCTCTATCCCCATAAAATGCAATCCCCTCATAAGGATAGTCATCGATGGAAATCACATTTAGTTGCCACCAGTGGAAAAAGTCATCATCATATGGAGAGGGAACTCTACCACCTCCAAACCACCTCATAATATTAGTCCAATGTGTATGGGATGGATCTCGTAGACCGTGAGGAGGGAATTCTACCCTCGTACTAAGGCCTGGAACCCTCTCAAAGAAGAAACTGCATAAGATACTGGAAAATCCGAAGTTCTTTTCTCTCCCAAGTTTTCATTTGGTTAGTTGGATTTTCATGTTTTCCAACAAGGATGTACACCAATCATATATAGTGGGTCTCAGACACTCTACTGCATAAAACATCAGAGGTATCGAATCCTGATGAAGTGCAGCTCAACCTGATATCCGGGAAAGGACTAATATAATGATCTTCAAGGTCAGGCTCCGGATATCCTTGATTGGGACTTGGCTTCCCACCTTTTGGAAGCAATGTACTCCTCAATAGACATCCCACCACTAGCTCCCCGTGCCCTAAGGTAAACCATCTCACCTTGTCGAGACAATCCAGTAATGAATAAATGTCATCAACCTCAATTTTTAGAGGCTTGCCATCAAGATTGAAGGCCTCCGTGTCTATATCAAAATAGCTAATTAACATTTGAAGCAACCTAGGTTGTGCCCTCATGCTACCAAGGTTCCAAAACTTGTATATCCCACATACTTGGAGATATTTTTGTGCAGAAAAATATCCTTGCACTTGGTTATCTATTACATTATGCTCCCTTTCTCTTCATTCAATCACCATCATGTAAGAGAGAAAGTCAATTTTTGAGTCAAAATCCTTAAAAACGCAACTTAAGGTGATATACGCGGGTCATAGCTTTGGTAGTCGTGCATGTACACGGGCGGGATTTTCTTTGCCCGCATACATACCCCCTTGTACACAACCCTATGAATTGTATCCCGCGTACACCATTTTACTCAAATTTCGGGCTAAAAAACTAAAAAATTGACCATCAAATGCAAAAATTAATCCATTGAAAATGAAGAGCAGGATGAGTAGAATTACTTGGTACAAACAGCTCGCGATGTCGACCTCTGCAACTCCCTGAATCATTGATTGAAGTTGGAGGGTGAAAGGAGATCCAAAGCATTATTATGGTAAAAATGAAAATGACATGGTAAAAATTCATATTTTTACTATTTAAAGAAATTTTTACCGACTTTTATGTATTTTTTCACCCTACTTTTTTATTTTATTAACCTTATGGACTAATATTATAGTGTGAGCTACTTTTTGAAGCAGTTTCTCTGGGTTAGAATGGATTTTATCATTTCTTAGCATGATTTGTGCCTCTGATAGGTATATATCGTCCCTGGCCTATAGGATAGGATTTCACTCTGCTTACATTTTTGTATTATCATGTGGCCACGATTCATAAGCCGTAGGTATGAACCCGCTTTTTAGTGACTCATAACTTTCTAGCTACTTATAGAAGTGTCTTTATTTAAGCTATTGTGCTTTCCTAACCATGGGTACCCTAGTTAGAAACTATCTTCTCATTTGGTGCCCAAGTTGCAGGTCCTCCCTAGGTCTGGGAGTCCCTTATAGTCCTGCCATGTCTTTGCGTGGAAACCTCATGTTTCTTCTCATCTTCTATGTTGGCCATCACCCACAGGGACTCCCTTTTATATCAAGTTGTAATTGCATATCATTAACCTGCTTTCATTTTTTAGCCTAATGTCCACTCCCGCTTTATCGTTATAAGCCAACTTGCCTAAGCATTTCTCAATTCTATCCAAGCAAATCCTATCAGCTTGATTTTCCCTTACCTCAAAGGAAACATTCCCCCAAGTGTTTGTATCCTGCACGTGTTCCCTTGCATTGCGCATAGGTATGTTCCACTAAACGGAACTAGTTTGCTTTCCCGCGACACTCATTTCCACTCCTTTGTACTATAAGCACTCTTTTATTATTTTTCAGGTTTCTATAATATAAAAGACAAAAAAAAATGGAAAACATAAAAAGCCATACGGGAAAATTATATTGTCTTATATTGGAAACAGTCATGTCTCCTTTGAACATAGCACAAATTTTTGAGTCTATCCATAAAAGGTTTGGGTTTAGTATGGCCTTAGGAAGCTGAACTTGTTACTCAGAGTTTACTCCTCCAAATGGTTAAGACCCCAGTCCCTATGGAGACCCTGTTGATGCCTCCCGCATCATAGAGTTGTTTCATTGTTCAGTCTTGAGTCTATGCTGCTGATTTTATCCATCTACCTCATGCTCTTGTTCAAAGGAATTCTATAAACCCAAGTCGTCCATTCCTCAAATTTCTTGACTTTTCATATCGGCCATCCCTTTATAAGTGCATTCCAGAACCACATGAAGTTGTTTTCCTACCTAGCACCCTACGCCTAATTTCATCAATGCTAGGTAACCTTGAACTCAACAGCTGACACCTCATCATTGGTCATTGACTAAGTGGTTTTCCTTGTGTTCTACGACAAGAAATCTATTCACACATTGGGATTCGTACTGTGTCTTGGATTCAATTAGACCTCATTGGTGGTTTCCTTGCTTCTGTCAGCAATTTTCATTATTGGTTGTTATTTAGAGGGTCTCTTTTGTGTCCTACTTGCATCTGGTACATGCGAGAGATGCAAATGGTTATTGGTTCGTGTATATCATGTTCATTCAAGTTCTTCCAAACCATTCATCCTCATTGCATACCTCGTGCTAGTTTTTGGGGGATGCCCTAATTCCCTCCTTCCAGTGGATCTCATTTCATCGACTTTAGATCATCTATTATGGAATTGGTATCTAGAGCTAGATGAGTACCTTGAGACTTAAAATCATCAGTGGTAGGTTCTCTCATCATTGATAATTGGGAATAGATCAATGTCTCTTGATCGATGGATTTTGCAAGTGTTTTACCTCATAACCTTTAGTCACACTTGTTGAATGTACTCGGTGCCTTGAAACCCATTTTCATCATTCGTAGGTAGTCTCGTGTCTGTTAATGGTATACCTTAATGACTGGTAATCAGACGATGTTTCATCATGTTCAACTTTAATACCTGTATTCACATGATGGGACATGCACCATCGGTGATTTGTGTAGAAGACCTCAGACTACAGTGGCATCATCTTATCTGCTACTATTCTTGATCGTGGCAATACCTATGGGACCTCAGTTCTCATGGCAGAGCAATTTGTACTCTAGTATATACTAGATGTCTTCAATTGATTTGGATACTAGACTCCACTTTGTGTTGCTCTTGGTTGTGACCACTTCAGACATATTTCTATTATGTACTACCTATTCATGGCCATGAACACCTATTGTATGAGTCTACTATGTACTTCAGATTTGCAGTAATGTATACAAAGTCAATATTGTAATTTTTTGATGAGTGGCAAGTTCTTATGGCTGGGTCTCCACTACTCCACTTCTGAGATTTGTAATGTATTTTGGTCATCGTGATCACCCCTTTGACCTCATACATTAGGGGGCATCTTTTATAGCATGATTTGTCACACCCTATTCAACATGCCTTGATGGCATACCTTGTCCCTCTGTAGACTCATCCTACCCCCTTTCTTAGTTAAAACCCCAAAAACCATATTTTTGTTGATGTACGTGAGTTAGCAGTACTACAACACGTGTATTTGCATCATACTCCACTATAGCCCATGTACATCGGGTTTCATGCTCAAAATTAAAAATATTTCAATTTTTCCTTACCAAGTCATGACTGCTATGATTCTTGGCCTTCCATATACTGGAAAGCACTCTAATTCAACCCTCCACCTCCTTTGGGGGCTATATATTGAGCCATTGTGAAGCATTTGAGAGAAGGGAAATTTGAGAGCAAGTAAACTCTAGAGAAATTTTGCCCCGTTGTCGTGCCTTGATTCTGCATCCCTTTGTCCTTATAAGATTGAATCTCTCTTATGTTCATCTCCCAAGCTCTTCCCTATGTTGTGGAGGAAACCAATTACTCCTTGAACTTGTGAGCTTGCCATTGTATGGAGGATTAGTGGTGGGGGCCTAGGTGGAGGAACTTAGTTTCTCGTTTCTGATGAGTTACCAGCAGAAGGTTGTCACTATGTACTTATGAACTTATTATATTAATAGAAATACTCGTTTCTCATCCAATTCATGTTTCAAATGTTTACATTACTTTCATTGGGTATATTTGCTTAATATGTTCATGGATTATGCTAGATTATATGCTAGCAATTTATATACATTCTATATGCTCGTATGCCTTGGTTGTTCAGGACAAGTTGCAAGTGAACATCATTGGATTGAGAGCTCAACAATGGTCTTCTTCAGACATCTACTTGATGTAAGGGTCTTATCCTTTTATTGTTGGCATTTCATGTTTATATACCATATTTGAGAATTGAGTTGATTTCTGGTGTCACTCTATCTATTGTGGTTCTATCCCAAGCCATAGGAATATTTTCTTTGTAACATTTCTTTGGTTACAAAAATTTCTCATAAAATTGCATTTCATTGAGTGTTTGAAGGGATCTACTCAATTCTTATGCTTTCTATAAGTTTTTTAGTTTCAAGCACCTATATAAAATTTTAAACGTGTGTTTTCCATTTGCAAATATTCTCTTTTTTCATATTTTCCATTTGAGAACATCATCTTTTCTCACCTCTACATCCATCTGAGTAACAACAACATTTAAAAGAAAAGTAATTAAAATGAACTAGACTTGTTTTTTGTGATAGAAAAGATATAGTAGTCTAGATTCTATGACCTTGGTTGTAGGATTGGAGAGGAAATTATCCAAGGCCACATAAAACAAATCTAGGAGTTGACTAGTTGGGTCTAAAATCCTTTAGTAGCAAGCGATACTTGTTGGGAAAGCATGCATCATATGCATGTCCAACACGAAATCAAGTTGACTAAGTGATTGTGATATTCCCCACATTACTTGCTTAGTGGATTTTATGATAGATTTAGGTGAAATGGAAAGTCCTTGGGGTGACATCATTTATCCCTAGGGTTTTGGGTCCAAAACTTAGTCCTACACTTCTTCCCTATACATAGACACTTGACCCAAGACTATTCTCCCTAAATTATCAATTGTGAAGCGATAACCATAGTTGAATCTCCTAGGTTTTTAGTTGGGTGACTACAAGGGGGAAGTGCATGTGGTACCTGATACAAACACTTAACATCTGCCTCAAATCCCTTGGAGATTTCTCATCGTCTTGAGTGTACTTTCACCTTGCTTAGTTGTTGTGTGGGGGTTAATATAATTGTCTCTCACACCTTCATTATCCAAAATTAGGCTTTTATCATCCCAATTTGACCTTTGAAAGTCATGTGTTTGATTCTTCACTAATTGGAGTCAAGACTTAACCACCCTAGTTTGATTTTTGGGGGAGTGGGTTTGCTTCGATGCAACTTAGAGAGTCTTTTATACGTGTGCGCTAATTTGAATTTATTGACCGCATAGAAGGATTTAGATATTTTATTCTTTTGTGAATCAGAGGTTAAGACTAAATTTATTGAAGGTACCAACTAAGGGACCCCTGTACAAGAGGATCATTGTGATTTTCCTTTCTTTGGAAACATTGGTGCTCCCTTGATGGCCACTTTGAATCTTATTAGATTCAACATAGGATTGTCAGTTTCGTTGTTTTCCAGTATGAATGTCCCAAATGATTCTAATGCTTCTTGAGTAAGAACCTTACGTCAAGAGAATCAAACCGATTTGATCCTTTTCCTTCCTCACTAGTGAAATATTTTCCTCCTCCTTCTATATCATATCGTGAAATTTTATCCCCCAATAACCATAAGTCTAGAAGGAATAGAAAGAGGAGGAAGAAGAAGATGATGTTGATACAAGGGGAAAGTCACCAGTCGATACAAGTCATACTAGAGATCACAAGTCACCATTCATTGCAAGTCATAATAGAGCCAATTCAATAGTCACTACTAGTAATACTAGAGACTAGAAAGTAACCACTAGAAATTCATGTTGGGGGCAGTCATGCTAGGGGAAAAAACCCAACCAATGCAATTCATGCTAGGAGTATTGATTTTGTTGAGAAACCTAGATGAATAGGATGCAAGTCTAAATTCCCTTGTAAGCGTTACAAGAAATATCACCTTACTAATATGAGCTATGTTATTCTAAAGGTACAAAGGGTGTGATCTCTATCTTATGGATCTTCAACTCTTTAAAAACCTACAAAAGTTCCCAGGAACTCATTCAACCATTGATTGATGAAGTGGTTGAGTCAATGCAATTTCGATCAATCCCACTCTTCCATTTGAGAGTATCGAGATTGAAGTGGTCAAAACGATGCAACATTTGATTGATCCCACTCTTAACTTAGAGAATGATGTAGCTACCAAACAAGTTTTCTTTACTACTAGTTCATAACCTTCTAAACAAGGGGGCACTCTAGCCACTTCAAGTGTGCTTCCTCCAAGATCTAAGATCACTTTATTCGATTGGAATATTCTATTGGGACTTTCCTTCTTTCATTTACACCCTTTCAAATAAGGGTTGTGTTGTAGCCACAACAGATCCCATCACTCTTTCTTGTAGAAATGATGGGATCCCCTTTAATTTTTGTTTTTATTTTGAAGATAAGTTGCTTTGATGGTATTTCATGCTTAAATTATAAGACTTTTCATTATTGATACCTTCGGATGAATTTCAATCAATTATCCTTCAAAACTATGCTTTTTCCAATGTTCCCGATGTTCAAATTTTCAAGTTTATATATAAACATCAAATCTCAGATCTCGGGATGATCTAGCTCTGAGAACTAACTTTATGACATCCCCACCCCAACTTTATTTTATAATCATCGGATGTCAGAAGTCAGAAAGCCTTGTAACTTTTAAGTCTTTATTCCCAACACCTCGACACCAATATTTTAACTTTAATAATCATCTCGAATGTCGGAAATTGGAAGCTATATTGTTTTAAAAAGGTAATTTTAGCTCCTGATACCCCGATGGTGACATTTTATTTTGTCGGACGTCAGAAGTAGGAAATGTAATTTGGAAATTATTCAAAAACAACTCAAGGTCGGAAACCTGGTAATTCTAACTGCTCCCACATCAGAATTGTATTTCTGACATCGAATGCTCCTGCATCCGACACACATGCGAACTAGCCACCCCTAAGAACTAGTCAAATTGAAAAATTAATTTATAATTATGATTTAACCACCTTTTTTGTATGGCACATTAAAGGTTTCGTGGGATGGTCTACACTTAGTCAATTTTGAACTGGATTTTTCCATTCTACTCTATTTTCCTTTAATCCTTGGCTACGAGTCGTAGGATTATCAGAGCTTACAGGGGAATTTACGCTGCATTGCATAATAGTTGTTATACTTTATCTGAGGTATTGTACAATCACTATTTCCTTTTTTTTGAATTTTTTGTAAAAGATTTAAATTAGCTTATGTTTGTTATTTTTGCAGAACAGATTATGGATGCCATGGCTCGCATAACTAGGGAAAATGTAGTCACCAAAGAACTCAAGGTTAAATACCCAAATTTCATTATATATTCAAATACTGATGGTTGGAACAGTGATACCGAATGTGTGGACCGGGATACTATCTACAACATATGCGACAGTAATGACTTCTCTTAATTTGGAGAGGATGCTCAATTTTATTAGAACATTAGAAATTCCCACATACATGCTATTGTAGCAGGACCAATTGTCATACATATATCTTGTCAAATGGATGATAGATTATGTGAATATCCCAACTACCACCTTCCAGGATTCGAACCATGCCAAGTGTGCTACTTTTAAACCCGATACTTTTGCAAATCTTTACGCTCCGAAGACTCCCCAACAATTATTACAAAATATTTCATGAGGGCCTTTAAGTAGAAATATGAAGAGGAAGAGTTGATTAAAAGTTGGTGGTTCAATGCAAAAATATTTGTCTTGAGACCTAACAGAATGTACCATGTTCAGTATTTGAGGGAACCCTATAAATTTCTTGCTTCTATGCTTTGCATATTTTATGGAATGGAGAATTGTGTCTATTTCAAGTTGGAATGGACTCCCTTGATCCATCATGTTGTTACTACATGGCGGGTATTTAACTGGGCTCAAAATTTGTCTATTACTATAAAGGATGCAATTGGTCAAGCATAAAGGACACCAGCCATTAGGAAGCCTGGGTTTTTCACACTACTACATTTTTGGCCTTTAGGGGGGGTTGTCTTCCGCCCCCAAAAGTGACCTATCGGGGGGGGGGGGTTTGGCTTTGGGGGCAGTTTTGGCAAAACCGCCCCTAAAGGCACCGATGTTAAAATTTTTTCCCTTTAAGGGCAGTTTTTGACAAGATTGGAACCGCCCCCAAAAGTGACTTTTGGGGGCGGTTTGTGACCCCCCTCGTAGAGGTCTATGGAGGCGGTTTTAAACCCCCCTCGTAGACCCCTTCATAGAGACCTACGGGGGCGGTTTTAAACCCCCTTCATAGAGACCTACGAGGGCGATTGTGAACCCCCCTCATACAAACCTACAGGAGCGGTTTGTAACCCCCCTCGTAGAGGACTATAGGGGTGGTTTCAAACCCCCCTCGTAGAGGCATATAGGGGCGGTTTATAACCCCCCTTGTAGAGGCATATAGGGGCAGTTTAGAACCCCCCTCGTAGAGACTTATAGGGGCAGTTTTGAACCCCCCTTGTAGAGGCCTATAGAGGCAGTTTGAAACCCCCCTCATAGAGGCCTATAGAGGCAGTTTATGAACCCCCCTCATATAAACTTATAGGGGGGGTTTTGAACCCCCCTCGTTGTAACATATAAGGGCAGTTTTGAACCCCCCTCGTAGTGACATATGAAGTCAATTTAAAACCCCCCTCGTAGCCATAATAAATCATGATAAAATATATTTTATTAAAAATATCAATATTGCAATATCATTAGGGCATGAAGGAATCGAACCTTCAACCTCCTGCTTGTAAAGCAGGCACTCTTCCATTGAGCTAGAACCCTTTAAGAATTGGGGAAAGGGGAAATATTAACACCAAGATTGCATCATTTGTAATTCTAAGAAAAGACTAATAATCCCAACATTGTTTTTGACTCGAGAGACCTAAGAAAGTAGTCTAAATGGCTCTGACCTTCTTTAGATATATGAACACCATTCAAAATTCCATTTTCAAATTAGGAGATCTAGTTATGTGTCTCCAAAATACAATCAAACAGCTCTTGGGAAGAAAAGGTAAGAGCAAGATTCAACCCAAATTTTATGGTCCTATAGCCTACTACAAAATGTGGGTGATGTGAATTATTCAATGGACTTCTTAACCAAGGAAGACTTGATAAAGTTTTCTATGTCTCATGCTTAAATAACAAACTGGCCAACTAAACAGCTACCCAAACAGATTTTGCTCGGTGATGAAGGGAATTGATACTAGAAAAAGAGGGTATCCTTGGGAGTTGGGACAAAGGTGAAAATTATCTTCAATAGGAAAATCTGTCATTAAAAAATAAAATGGTAGGTCCATCCAGCAAAATATGTAACATGGGAACCTAACCAAAAAATATGCTTAGGAAACTAACCATATATGTGGAGTCTGGACCTGTTGTTATAGAATGCTTTTGAAAATGTATGAATTCCATGAAACACTGACATCTATGCCATGACTGCTAATGCTTATTTCGCTTGCTGGTAATTAATGCATTTCACAATCATCATCCATTTGATGTGGGTTCATAATTATGCCTAAGCTAGGGTCTATAAATTGAATTAAAGTGGATGAAAATGTCTCATTTAAGGCCTCTAAATGTCAAATTTTAAATAAAAAACACAGTTGAAGATTTAGGGTATCTATTGAATGCTCCCTTGACTTGGTATCTATTGAATATGTTATAGATGGCAATAAGGGATAGCTTTGGATGTTCAAAAATGGAATCATCGTCTTCAAAAACCTTATATATCTATGACATGGATCTGCTCTAATTTAGAATGCATTTGAGCATGGGCATGCATCACTCTCTACATGGCATGTGGAATTCCAAAAAAAAAAAAAAGAATACCTCGTCTGAATTTTATTGGCACATAATGAACTCCAAAACTAAGAAGTTTGTAGAAAAATGTGAAACTTGTCAACTGAACAAGGTGGAAACAATCCCTTATCCTGCTCTTGTCCAACCTATTTTCATCCCAAATTAGATGTGAGAAGATCTATGTACTTCATCACAGGTTTGCTAAATTCATAAGGTAAGGATGTTATTATGTGGTAGTTGATCATTTAAGTATGCCCATTTCATCCCTATGACTACCAAGCTTACAACATCTAAAATTGTTGATGTATTCCTCAAGCATCAATTTTAAGCTTCATGGACTCCAGAACCACATCATTAGAAATAAGGATACCAAGTTTGTAAGTTACTTCTAGCAAGAGTTTTTCTAAGTAACAAGAATCACTTTAAATATGAGCATTGACTACTACCCTCTAAGTTGTATTCTACAAACAATTCTTAGCAATTCTATGTTTTGAGTTTGTGGTGACACTGGAATATTGAATTTTTTCATGGTGTTTCCAGATGAAGCTTGATGTTGAATTCATGTGAAGATTGTGCAATAACTATGTGACCAACTTAGGATGGTCTTACTGTCTGTAGAGAAACTTCTTCTCTGTGGATTTCAATGGATGTTCCTTCTACACATCATCCTGGGCAGTATGAGGGGGAAATATTCATCACCACTGTGAAGGCTGATGCAGAGTAATACTCTATCTTTTTCAATCACCTTCTAGAGGTCGGTTGGTATTTTAGGCAGTTAATGTTTGTCAATACAAGGATAGTGTTTAGGATTGCTTGTTTAGGATTGTGTGCAAGTTCATTCACAATCTTGGTATTGGAGATATACCTTGCAATCTGACTAGTAGAGAAACATACAAACCTTTACAAATCATTTACAAGTATTCCATTGTCATTTACTTCACATTCCATTCTTATAAGCATTAATTAGGAAGGAGAAGTTAATCATCTCTCTACTTTGTCAATGAGTTCCCAACCCTCTTATTGGGGATTATAAAAATTAGCCCATACTATTTCCCTCTGATAGTAGTGTAGGGTTATAGTATGTGACATTGGAACCACTTCTAAATGGGCATGATATTGGATTGTGGGTGGGGACAATCACCCACTACCTTTATTCTTAGAATCTTTGTGTGGAGTCTCTTTTTGATCCCCATGTCTCACTTATAATTTCAACAATGACATAATGCCAAAAGGACAAGAATTATAGAATGCATTTGTAATGTGGATGAGGTTGAAGGTGATGCATAAATTCTTACTGCAAAACTGTTCTCAATGGGAGATAAGAGAAGGTGATTCAATTTCAAACCACTAGGTGAAATACAAAGAACCTAGACACTTGCATGTGTTGATTCTATAAGCTGATAGGATATAAATGAGAGAGTTTATTGCCCTGCTTAAGGTTTTCTTTTTCTGTTTTGTTTACCTGAATATCTTATGATAAATCTTGTTTCAGTTGTTTGCAATTTACAGCTCTAGTGTACAAATATAAACATTGAATTATCTCAAGGTGCTTTGTTTTCAACTTTTTCACTAGACAACGGTCTAATTGTATGATCAAGGTTGTTGGAGCTATGGGGAAATTACATGAAGTTGGTTAATGGCAAAGATAATAATATTGTTAAGGAAAAGTGAAACCCACTATTTGAAGGAACCATTGAGGATGCTTTGGAGAATGGAATCCGTGTTTGTTATGAAAAGCATTACACTGAGCAATATACATATAATTTATTGTTTGTTGATAATGAAACAAAGTATAAAAAATACTTCGTATACAATCTTTGGGACTTTCAAGTAGAGTGAAATCAATATCTAAGTGTTGAGAAAAAAACTAGTATGCTAAGGTTCTGCTAAAATGACATTTGTCATGTTTGACCTGGGTTATGTGTCTAGTTAATTGTTTGAATACTTTGATCCAGAAGTCTTAAATTTGTTTTGAAATGGTGTCAGGATTTTGTGGCAAGAAATTTGAATACAGGGGGACAAAATGGCCTTGACCATCAATCTTCTAGAACTCATCCAGCATGCTCAGGAGGTTTGTCCACAACATTCAGAATGGCCCAGTCACGTAATGGGAACTCACCAACTGCAGAGGTACGAAGATATGTTGAGCAACAGAATGCAGGTATTGGTGCTTCACTAGCTACAAATGCAATAAGAAGAGGAAGGAAAGGTCAGACATTGAATGGTAATCACTTGCTAAATTTTTATTCTGATCCAATTCCTCATGCTCCTCATGCACCACCTAGAAATCTGCTTCCTAGGAGACAACAACGAATAAAACCCTACAATAAGGATCTATTTTTGTACGAAAAATTCAGATTTCTGGTATCTGATATGGGGGACTATGTGTTGAATTCAAGCAATCCAGATAAAATGTTACAATGGGAAGATGTTGCTGCTGTAAATTTTTCCACTCTTAACCATGTGCAATGCCTGATTTGTTTGGACAGCCCTCCATTATGTCCTCAAACAACAACTTGTGGTCACATCTTTTGTTTTCCTTGTATTATGCGGTATTTGATGATGGGAGAAGTTTATCACAAAGGTGACAACTGGAAGAAGTGTCCCCTCTGCTCTGTTATGATCTCATGTAAGGATCTTCATACTGTTTGCATTGGCAATGTAAAGCAATATGATGTTAGGGAACACATTGACTTCACACTTCTAACTCAGGCAAAAAGTTTTGTCATTCCTTTTGAGAAGAATCAGCATTCTCTGGGTGCTTTTCCTCACAGTATCGATGGTTAGTGTAATGCCTTTTCATGGTTTACTCTAACATATGATCCAGATTTATCTGCAAGCAAGGCAGCACTTGAGATTACTAGTTGGATTGAGAAGGTACAGTCTGAGGGGGGTGAAGATCTGGAGTTACTTCCTTATGCGTATGCAGCTAGAGATCAATTAGAAGAAAGAAAAAATGCATGGACTGAACATCGTGCCTAAGAATATGTGAGTGGAAGTCCCCCATTGAAACAACAGTTTATAACTAAGGCTAAAGTGGGGCTTGGTAAACTCAAGATTGATAGTTCTAATTTAGGATGTATCACACAATCTATGAAATTAAAATCTGGGGATGACATTACTTTCTCTAATCATGACTCAAGTCATCAAGTAACAAAGAGGTCAGGAAGTTAGCTCAGTTCCATTGCTAACTTGGAGCAGTTATCAGCACAGAAGGCTATTGTAAAGGAGGATGAACCGTCAAAATCACAAGGTGCTAAGGAACACCTTCCTATGTGTGATGATAAAAGTGAATTGGATAATGAATCAGAGAAGCTTCAAGAAATTAAAAATTTGGAAGATATAGAGTTCAAGGATCAAAATGAAAACACAAAGCCTATGGATGGCGAGTCATATTCTTTTTATCAAGTATTTAATGTTTCTTTACTATCATGTATGCATACCTAGAAAGTCCACAAGCGATCAAGGTTTATTGGGTATTTAACTGTGTTCTTATTTAAATATTAGGTTTGTGTTTTTCCCTCCATGTGTCAACATCTACAAGGCCCATTGGTACTTAAATATTTTTCTCTTTTTTTCACATGTTCTAGAGTAAGGGAATCAAGGTCTATGGTTCACTAGCCCATTTCTTACATTTTGACCCCATGTCTGTTGGAATGAGTGTTGGATGATTGCTTTCACTAGGTAGACAAGTGCTAAATTCCCGTGCTAAACATGTTCAACAAAATTTTGTTGTATAAGCTTGTGTGTCATATCAATATGATAAGCTTTATGAAAGTTCATACCTCAACAAATTTGATCTCCAAATGAATCTTTTGGAATTTGATCTCCATCTATTATGAGATTGAAGGGAGGTTTAGTTGCCTTTACTCAATCTCAAGACGCTCCCTTAGTACTTTTTTTCCTATAGCCAAACGAAAGATGCCGACCGTTTTGTATTGGGAATGGCCAGGACACAAATATTAGAACTTATAAGAACCTACTCAAACAAACTCTATCAGATGTATCACTTTTTTCTTTCCTTCTGTTGGTGGAAAATCGAAACAAGCAGTAGGCAGATTCACTTGATAACTTGACACTAGATTAGTGAGACCATGAAGCTCCTCTTGCTCTTTGGCTAGCAGACCTGCCCCTACAAGTTCCTTGAAGAGCCAGTGTTTGATCTCAGCAGTGAGCACAAGGCTCATCTCAGTTCTCAGCATGGGCTACTTTCATCCCCCCACCCCCACCAAATTCAGGACATTAGTTTTCCATCATTAGGTTCTTTCAGTGGCCTCACATGTCAAGGAGAGTCTTGATGGATCATTTTAGATTTATTTTGACTTTGAAGAACATAGATACGGTAGAATTTGGTTGCATGACTCTCACATTGTGGGTGTTCGATCCAGAGTTTACAACCCTACAACTAAAAGATATATCCATCCATGATGAAGGGTCCAAACTGCTAGACATCAAAACATCTAGCTAGAGTAATACCACCGAAGAAATGATATCTTTTTCCTGTAGTAAGAACTAATATAAATTGTTGGTTATATTTGTAGTGCCCCTCATGATGCTACCATAAGTTTGGGCTCTACCCTACACAACTCCTAGTCGACTAATGCAAAAGTATTAAGGAATTCCAAATAAGCACATCTCACCTTTTTTTTTCTTTCAATTAAAGCCCACACATTTCACTTCAACCAGTTTAAAGCATAATTAAAAAAATAGAATACTCACTGATACAATATAAGGATTAGAATTGCATAGTTTGAGACTGGAATCTAATCGACTTACTTGATGCTTAGCTTCCCAGCTCTAGTCTCTTTGCACTAACCACAACACCAAGACCAATTTACCTCTTGGCCACATTGGAAATACCCGTCTTCTTTCGAGGTTTGAACGAGTCTTGCAGTACACACATGGGTGAGGAATGTTATCAGAACTGGAATGGTGGATTTCCAAAACTAGAAACCGAATCAGAAAAAACCTATCTGACCAAAAAATCCATAATATTTAAATTTTGATAAAAAAAACATATAATCATGTACATCCATGTGAATCCAAACCATTAAAGTTTTAAACACAAATATGCAAATATTTCTCAGGTATATAGCTAGTAAGGGTGCATACAACTAAAATGGCATCTATTGCAATCCATGTCTGAAATGAAATAGGTGAGATAGGTATTTATAGGGAATTGCTAAATTCTCTTGACAACTACACATTAGGTTTTCAAAATGTGCCCATCATTATATTGTCAAGCTCACTTGATTGCATTTTACAATTAATTTTTTTTAAGGACTTTTCATGGGAATCACTAAATTCTCTTCTTGGAATGGCCTAGAGCTGTATCAGCTCTAGGTACAGACTACAGACAGCAATCAACTGGGAAACATACCCTTAATAAATTTGTCCCTAAAATGGATCTAGGATGGGTATGTAGAATGAATACATTTTGTGTCAAACCTTGTAATTTGTGAAGTATGATGCCTTTCGGTATCAAAAACCATCGCTATAAAGTCTAATGCAAAAGCTAGGAAATGAATACCATTGAGCTATAAACAAGAAGATAAATCCAATTTCAAAAAGAGCAATCAGTTGGTTGAGCATTAAATCCTACGATAGCCATAACAATCTACGGCTATAGCATAGATAGAAGTCATTATGCAAAGCAGAAAAGTGACTAAGGTATTATATCAGAATACATTTATTGTAACTGTCCGGGCAAAAGACTAAGGTATTATATCAAAATACCTAGCCTGCAAATTGTTGTTAGTATCTTTAGATCTATTTATATATGTATGATGAGGATGCCTTCAGCTAGAAGAAAGCCATATTACATCCAACATGTACCCCAACATGAGGCTTATTAGATCAATGCTACTTTGGAATTAAAATATTGAATGTATTTGCTACTAATAAGATGGTTCGAATCTCATATATAAGATATTGATGGTTGCAACTACATATTATTCAAAGTTCTTTCTGAACATTAGTTTTATGTATAGTAAAGATGTGAGCTACTACAATAATGTGTTTAGATCAAAATATTTTAGTGTTGAAATTCTTGGATGTAATTGAAATGAAATAAGCAAGTTCTACCTTAAATGCCAGTAATCTGTTTTCTCATTTATTTACATTTTGGCACAAAACTATATTCATTTATGTTGAATTTTTTTTTTTTATGTCAGTATTATAATGATGAAATGGTAGTTGTATTTATTTCCAAGGAGTGAGCCTTTAGATTTGAGCATAGACTTGAACTCTGGAACAATAGCGAGAACCACATGTTTATTGTGTATTACACATCCCTATTTCTTCTTTCAAGTATTTTTGCTAATAGATAACCACATATTAAATGTTCTATGAATGTTTGAGTTCATGATTCAGTAACTACAACAATATATCCTCTGGCTAGGAACGTAAGTGCTTACCTGGTGAATTCATTATTGCATTCAGAATTGTTGGCCTTTAACCAAATGCTATAAATACACAGAATAGAGGATATAATGAAGTGGCTTTTAACTAACCGTTGGTTTTACTCCACCACCTATAGAAAAATTAACATGAAGAAGGTATGGGTGTTCCCAATGAACGAAGAAGATGCACACCTCCCACATTATAGGTCCATCTCCCAGAAAAAAGGAATCTTTAATCATGCTACCCACCCACAGCGGGAATCATTCATATTATCAATACTTTGTTCCACCGACTGTATTCATTTCATTTAAGCTATTCTACACTGACTTTAGTATTTGATATATATTTCCCAATCTAGTGTGTTGAGATAAGCATAGAAAACCTTATACCTGAGTAGTTTATAACTTGTTCAAATTGTCAAGAATAGAGATCAAGTATATATGCATTTACAATATGCTTAAGTGCATATATACTATACATACATTCCTGTATAGCACCCAATTAATTTTTGTTACCATCTCTTCCATTGCTTTGCTGCTAAACAGAGATGTGTATAGAGCTGACAAGATCTATTCTTTCGCCAGAGAATTTACAAATGAAATGTCTCATGACTTTTTAAACATTCTCTTTGTTCACTTGATGGTCAAAGGCACACGCCAATTTATGTGTATCTATTTCTACCACATTTACATTGTCATCATAATCGATTTAAAGTTTGTGATTGAATTAGCCTATTATTGATGACTAAATAACTTAATAATACAGATACCCTGGTCTTAGATAGTGGGATTGGTGGAGCCGTGGGAGCCATCATCAAGTCCTTGTCTCATCAAGAAGGAAACACTAGTGTTGCTCCTTATTAGCCTATCTTGATGACTCCATATGGGTTGCCACAACAAATTCTTCTTTACATAGATGACAAGCAGAAGGACAAAATCCACCGAAGATGTTTCAAAAGGGTGTGTTTTTCCTTGCTGGAAACCTATCACGTACAAGGGAAAGACCTTGTTTGGAAGGATCTGCACTTGTTCCTATGAACACGCAACCTTCATTTGTCATACCAAGCTCTCCAGGAATTATAAAACATTAAATACTGAATAACAAGAGTTGTGTTTTGATGAAGGATGCTGAAGGTATAGTGAAGCTATGGGAAATTACTATGGTAGAAATGCTTGAGGACTTTGGAAAGGTTTCATTCGAGGAAATGAAAGAGGAATTATTTGAAATGTGCAGTATTCCTGCCTGGTTCGCAATGGATACTAGACTTGGAAGCATGTATGTGCATTTAGATACACCCCAATGCTTTTCTATTAAAATGTATGCAGTTGACTTAAACATTCTAGATGCACTAGAGGAACACACTAGAGGAACAAAAGATAAATCTTGCACAAGATACTCTTATGGACTTGTGGCACATTGGTTTTCTAGGAGACGATAATGGATGGCAACACAAGCTTCATCTAATGGGGATTTTCCTGCAGGGCAAGAAAATGTTCTCATGAATCATATCTCATCCAAAGTAGATGTCCATGATGATGTTGAAACCGATATATCTGGAATTCATCTGACATTTGATTTCTCAACTACTTCACCCCCTCAATAATCAATGAAGGGCTAACAATAATAGAAGCATAAATTTGGCATTTAAAATTTGACCAAAAATGGAACAAGTAGGATGGAAATAACATATAAATCTAAAAAAACAATAATTAAGGCAAATCCCTGGTTTAAAATTATCAGTATCACTTACCAATAGTGGAAATTGTGGTGACAATTTCCCCAAGCTTAATCTTGTATAAAATGTTGGTCTTACTAGCGGCATCAAGACCCACAATCTGAATATGCATTTCCTTCTCGGCAAACAGGCCTTGAAAGAGCTTGGTGATCGTGATCCCAATCCTTCCAACCTTATAAAGAAAAACAAGCAAAACCCACTCAATAGTCGATACTTTGATGGATCTGAAACTCATCATCAACTATTGAATCTCAAAACCTGAAACGGCATATCCATCTACAAACTTATCAATTGAACCCTAACACAAGCATCAAAAGTATGCATTTGCCCAAAAACAAAACAATCCAAACACAAATCTTCACCGGAACAAAAAAAAATGCTTTAAGATTTACAAATTGAGATCTCAGAGACCCAAAAAAACCTAAACCTAATTACACAAAGTGAACCCCACAATCCCTAATTCAGCACCAAATAGCGCCATTTATCTGGGGCTTTAGAGCATACCTGAGAAGTCACATACTCTGCTAATGAAGAGTCAGTTTCTACAAAGGCCTTAGATGAATGAATATACGATATTCGACAATATGGAGAAGATACAGGGGCCATGTGATCCAGGAGGAATTTGAGGTCATGGTTACATCCTAGGGTAATCAACTTTTAATTTTTTCAATTACCCAATGGTTAATGATTAAAGTGGATGTCTGATCTGTTGAAAAAAATTAAGAGATTAGCTTAATTTGTGTTTAAAATATTTGAGTTATATATATATATATATATATATATAATTAAACTAACTCGCCACTTGAGTTAACAGGAGCCAAGAGCCGACAACTTATTTAAATTAATTAATTTAGTAGAAATATACAAATATATATATATATATATATATATATATATATATAATATTAATACTTTAAGTTTTATATATTAGTTTTGCATAAATTTATATTAATATGTTTTTGCTTATTTAAAATATATATTTATTATTAGTTTATATCAACTTAATAATATATGAAACTTTACAAAATATATATATATATATATATATATATATATATATATATATATACTTTATTTCTTAAAATAATTGTAATATAATATGAGTACTTTATATATTAAGATGTGATTCATTATTAATATCAATAGGTTTTTAGTTTATTCACACATAACATAGTATTATATATATAAGAAATCACTTAATATTTACACAACCAATTAGTCTTCCAAACGTTGATTTTGGTCTCAACCTACCAAAAAAAATATTATTTAAATATTCATATTTAAAAGAAAAAAAAAGGTTTAGTATTTTGATATAAAAATGGTATTTCAAGTTGCTTATGTTAAATTGTTTATTGAAATTTACTATTAACATTTTATTTTTATATGTTATTAAAAATCAATATTTATAAATGCAAAGTTCATATATAAAATGTTAAAGTGATTAATGTAGTTATTTTGTCATCATCATCGTGATCAATATATCATGTCTCTGAATCTATATATAGTGTTACAATTTACTAAATTTTAACGTTGTAGATGGATTCAGAGACCCCTGAGCTTAACAGTGGAAATAGATTCAGTGACACTTATGCATTTAGAGACCCCCTAGCTTAACAATGGAAATAGATTCAACGACACCCATGGATTTAGAGACCCCCTAGCTTAACATTGGAAATAGATTCAACCACTCCTATGGATTCTGTCACATACCCCAATTTTATTAAAATAATGTAATTATTTTTAATATTCCTGAGAACATTATGTTAAATTTAATGCTAAGTAGGAATGGATGACTCAGCAGAGTCTCTAGAAATGGAATGTAAATTCTGAATAATTATTATTAATAAATAAATTATGGAGACAACAGCATGGGAGAGCTGTTAAAAGAGGTTACTGGTCTAACTGGTGGATGGAATTAGGTGGAAGGACAAAAGACAAGTGGCAGCATCCTCAAACACTTCCTGAGTTGCAGGTGGCAACTTCCCTATATTTTGGGGTCATGATTCCCCAAGAAAGTGGAATCTGAGCAGGTGGCTCATTAATGACAGTTAGCCCAACTAAGACCTGGGCAATCTTTTAAATACTACTCAATGAACTGAGCTGGGGGTCAGCAATTGTTCTAGAGGGAGAATACATTCAGGTGAATGCTATTCAGGAGTCCCATTGAGGAAGTGGGAAAACAGTAAGGAAGTGTTTTGAAGCAGGAAGTTGCAGTAACTTGGTTCCAGTATAGCTGTTTTGGCTGAGGGAATTATTGGCCGTACTTAGATTCCAGCCAGTTAGACCAGAGCAAGCTCGGGGGTCCTGAGAAGTGCTGTTTGGGCACTCTCCAGGAATTGGTAGGGAGGAACAGCCTCCCATTGCTGTTATTGTCTACCATAGCTACAGGTTCTGTCACTCTTCCTGTTGTTGGTTTATTTAAGTTTCATATGAGATAGACTAGTACAACTATGTTTTGACTGTAATCAACTTCATTAAATCAGTCTCTGTACTTTCTTTTGGTATAAATTTCAGAACGCAGATGTTATAGGAATTTCCTATTTTTATTTAAATAGAGTATTTATCTTATACAGAACCTAATTGTTACTGTTACAGTTAACAATTATCATGTTTAGGCATATTCTAGAATTCCTGTTAATGGTTCCATAATAGACAGAAATATTAAACAATAGATATTCCAGTAATCTACCTGTATATATATATACATACATATTGCATATTATAGTTAATTTTAGTTACAGGTTACTCTTATATCAAGTTAGAAGATAAACAAAACTCATTTTAATATATTGTTTATACTCAGAATCTGTTTTGACAGCTATCGATTAAATAAATGAGGAGACTGTAACAACATTTCATTGTTACAAGCATCCTTATAATCTTATTTATTAACATAGGAGTCAAATACAAACACTTAGCAACTGTATAGTATTATTCCCCTTCAACCTAGTATTATAATACATTAGCCATGCTTATTATAATAGAATTAACAGAGTTGTTTTAAACAAAAAAAACAAACATATTACACAACAGAGAAATTGTCGACGAACGCAACTATCATTGGCTGTTACAAACCATCTTAAATTATACACAGTAATAATATTTATTCAGTATAAATGTCTTCCTTGGAGTAGTCCCCAAACCCTACACGGCCGTAGCCTTACATTATCCCTTCAACAGACTGAAAAACAAATGAAAAGAATGCCTTATATGGCAGCCATAACCTACAGCAACTTTACACATAGTTCTATGTTTATATTATTCTACCCACAGTGTCGTTTAATAATAAATACAAGAATCAAAATAAACATTGTTATAATTCATTCCCGGTTGCTATCGAGTAAACAAATTTTATATATATATGATGAATACAAAACAGAACCCCAATTCGCCAGAATAACCCTATGCTTTCAACTATTACAGTCACAGTCGAGGAACATTCACCATCTTTTAATTTAACATTTCAAATCGAAGAAAAACGCAGAGAGACAATTTAGGGTTTCATTTATAAACAGAGTTATCATCCATTGCGGGTACTGAAGAATACATCTATCCATACATTTCAAACACATTCTAATATTGTAACAAAACACGAAAATGAAACACGGCCATATCAGGCCCAGTATTATATTAAGCTTAAATCTCATACAGCGAGGTTAGAACCCCATGCTCAGCCAATACAAAGTACAATAACAGAAACCCTGGCCTCATACGGTCTTGGCCGTGAATGGCTCTCCATAAACAAAACAGGGTTCAACCCCTTTTTAATTCAAACAAAACAATTTCATACAGATGACTGTAACCATAACCATCAAGTCGTCAAACGACCTCACTATACAGGAGATTTCCTCCTTGACACAACCCTAACCACAAAACCAGCAAAGGAAGAGACAGCCGTGGATAACCAGGCTTACCCGGAGGAGCCTGCATGGGTGATAAAGCCCTGTACACCTTCAAGAGCCGCGTGACCTGCACATTAACGAATGCCGAGGGTTTTTAGTCACCATATTGAATGCAGAGTTTAGAAATAAAAACGTAAATCTGATTAATGAGTATAAAACATAAAAACTATAAACATGTGATTTATCTTACCGAGACATGGAGGAAGGTAATGGTGGACAACCGATAGCCATAAGCTGAACAAACAGAGAAACCCCACCATCTTCATCATATGGGTGAGCAAACGAAACTTTCATAAAATTCCTTGACAGCCGAGACAAGGTAACAGTTCCCGACAAAACCCTCACGCTGGGATTGAACCAGTCAAGAAGCACACCCAAAACCCAAATGCATCAACCCTCTCATAACTTAAAGACAATATCAAAACTCCATCTCATATCCGCACCAGCACAGTGAAGGATTGTAGACAGCTGGGACTTAAACAAAGAAGGAACAACAAGACCACGAGACAATGAAAACTATAGCAAACGCCATCACCAGAGCCGAAGACTTATCTTGCTACAGAATGGAACCACGAGGCCATAACCACCACACTCTGCACCTTGTTACAGTGCCCTCACTACGAAACTCAGACATGGAGGGTTTCATCCTTAGGACCCGAGCCCGAAGGCAACTACAATAACCTGTAGGGTTTCGATAACAGTTTATATATCACCAACTGCATGGAGGAGATTTAACCACGTAGCACCCAAATATATCAACGTAATATGGGTCGAGACCATATAGTTCAAATTTCAATCCAAATCATTATTCCCGATTCCAAAAATCATTACATATAGGTAAGTCAAACATATAAAATAACATTATGATATACAATCATTTAGCATATAGTGCATGCCTTACAACTGAATCGTTGATAATTCCAAGCACATGGGATGTATAATCCCTACAATGATATGAATAAGATTTAGTCAACATCAAATATGGATTTTACAATGACTTAATATGGTGGACATTAACTTAACACAATATTAGTTATAAATCTTATCCATGGTATGGGAAAACATCATGACTATTGCAAAATCATGCTAATGTACACTCATATTAAAACCAAGACATAGGTTAATGCCATGAGCATATCCCATTCCTTCAATCACTTAAAACAGTGTGGTGTTCAACATTCAAAGGAAAACACCTTGATACGTACCAAATTTATATGATGGATCACACTTTCGCCATTTTATACTATCACATTATTGCTACCGATATTATTATTAAACAGTAAACAATTAGGTGACATAAGTTAAATTCTAAGTAGACATTGGACTTTGATATATAGGTTAATATATTGAAACAATGCTAGAGGCGCCACCTTTTTAACTTATGATTATTATTACACGAACAAAACAGTAATCACCGGTATTAAATTGACAACATGTCACAGGATGCTAAGACGCTTTATACAGATAATTATTATGATGAACAATTGTTCCAGTGATAGTTACAGCAATAACATAGCATAATAATCATAAAAACATAAGTATAACTGAAACAATGTAAATCTTCGCAACACCTGGTGATACTAGCTGAATAAGAAATATCATGTCGATCTTTTAAGTTTTAAAGTACAGGGAGTATTGATGCTCACCAAGTTTAACATACAGTGATCCTTACTTCACTGGCGCACCTGAGAAACAAAAGACGACATATGCATTAGCTTGTAAGCTAAGTAAGCCAGTCACTACGACTAGCTCTTCCCTTGCGGTTCGAAACAAAACAGTCATTAATTACAATCACCAAAATCAAAGTTTTAATAAGACAGAGTCTTTAAACAGATTATGTTAGTTATTTAAATTAAAACAAAATCAGAAATACTATCTAGTTAACATTTATTGTTAAGAATAAAAATTTTAAATTTTTCAGAAATATCGGGTTATGACATGTGGTATCAGAGCCAGGTTCAGACACTAGGCCTGGATCTGACTCCACTAAACTTCCGCAGACAGTGACCATAAAAGAATATTTTTTTATTTTTTTATAAAATACTAACATATATTTCGGTTTCATGAACAGAACAGAAAATTTCTCTTTTCTGAATTTTACAGACAGGTATGGAAAAACTGGGAGAATATGCTGAGGAGGAATCTCCCAATGCTGTGACAAGACAGATGTCAAAAGAACTTGAGGCAGAAGAAGAAATTGCTCACACCACTGAGCTGATGCAGACCATAAGAGGATTAAAGGCAGAAATGGAAACAGTTAAGAAGGATAATGAAAGAATTCTAAAGACTCAGGAACAGCTAAATCAGCTATTGATAGAAAATTTCAGACTGACGGAAGGAGCAAACCAGCTGACTCAGAAGAAGTTAGTCATCCAAGAGGGTCAAAAAGGACAAAACCAACTAAATCTGATAGCAGTTCCTCATCTGAAGAAAGAAAGGGACAACTCAGTTATCACACTAGTAGTGACAGCAGTGAAGCTGAGATGCACAACCGAAGGAAAAAGTACAGGCCTTATGAAGAGATTTCCGGGGAGTTTAAGAAGATAAAGCCCCCAACTTTCAATGGAGAAGCTGAAACTGGAGAAGAGGCAGAATCCTGGTTATCTGGGATGAGAAAATATTTTCAGATCTATAACTACTCAAATCAGCTAAAGGCACGAATGGCCATCTACAACCTCTCGGGAAAAGCGGACATATGGTGGCAAGATCTGAAAAGGGTCAAAGGGATTAAAGAAAGAGAAGTTAATTGGAGTACCTTTAAAAGATACTTCAAGAAGAAATTCCTGTCTGAGCAGTATTATGAAGAAAGGGCCAAAGAATTCTATGAACTGAAACTCGTATCTATGACGATGAAGGACTTAAACAGTAAATTTTTAAGTCTGTTGCGTTATGTACCGTATTTTGTCGAAGAGAAACCAAAAATACAGCGGTTTCTTAGTTGTCTGCCCTATCATATCAAGGACATAATTGAATATGACAATCCAAAAACACTGGAAGAAGCTATGCGCAAGGCAAATTTCTGTTACGAACAGAATAAAAAGAAAGAGGGGATAGCCAGCTGGAAAGCCAAAAAGAACAGCAATCTGATCGAGTACAAGAAAAAAGAATTTGTTCCCCATAAAAGTTTCAAGAATGGCAAAAACGGGAACCACTTTAATAGTAAAAGTTTCCAAGGAAACAAAAATGGAGCTGTCAGCCATTCAAACAATTACAAAAACAGCAAAGAGACTCCTAATAACCATGGAAACTACACCAAAAATTTTGAGCGAAAAGAACCTGTCAAGTGCTGGGAGTGTAATGGGCCACATTATGCTTCAGTCTGCCCAAACAGAAAGAAACAAGTTAGCAATATTCATACTGTTCAAGACGAAATGACAGTTGGAGATTTTGCAGGAACTATGCCCCGAATCAATGCAGCGTTGGAAAACCGTCAGGCTGACTACCAAACTTTCATGGTGGAAGTAGGAGGTATGATTAACAAAACCCCAGTTACTATATTAATAGATCCAGGTGCTAGTCTTAGTTATATTTCACCTCAGCTGGTAGAAAAATGTAAATTGACTGTTGAAAGGTTTAATAATTCTTGGTCTGTACAATTAGCTACTGGGGCTAAGAAGAAAGTAAACTGCTATGTAAAAGAATGCATCTTAAACATGACTGATTTTAGAACTACAGTTAAACTGAACGTTTTACCACTTGGCTCTTATGACATACTTATCGGAATGGACTGGTTGGAACAACATAGGGTCGTTTTAAACTGTTTTGACAAAACTTTTAGGTGTATAAACAGTAGTGGACAGCCTATAACTGTTAGAGGTATCCCTAGGAAAACAGTAGTTAGGAAAATTTCTGCTTTACAACTTAAAAGAGCAGTCAGGAAAGGATGCAAGACCTATGCTGTAGCTATTACAGATGAGACAGATAAGTCTGAAAACAACCAGAAAACAGTAGAGAACATTCCTGTCGTCAATGATTTTATTGACGTTTTTCCTGAGGAAATCCCAGAATTGCCTCCCAAGAGAGAGCTTGACTTTACAATTGAGCTGGTACCAGGTGCTGTTCCCAGTTCAAAAGCCCCGTATCGTATGAATATTTTGGAGCTTAACGAGTTGAAAACTCAGTTGAAGGAGTTAATAGACAAGAATTATATTAGACCCAGTGTATCCCCTTGGGGAGCACCAGTGATTTTCGTTAAAAAGAAGGACGGAACTATGCGACTTTGCATAGATTATCGTCAACTAAACAAGATGACGATCAAAAACAGGTATCCGTTACCTCGTATTGATGATCTGTTTGATCAACTACGTGGCGCTACGGTATTCTCTAAGATCGATCTGAGATCGGGTTATCATCAGGTAAGAATTAAAGAGGAAGATATTTTCAAAACAGCCTTTAGAACAAGGTACGGACATTACGAATTTGTCGTAATGCCATTTGGACTTACAAATGCCCCAGCTGTTTTTATGTGCTTAATGAACAACATAATGCACAAGTACTTAGATAAATTTGTTGTTGTATTTATCGACGACATTTTAGTCTATTCTAAGAGCGAGGAGGAGCATAAAGAACACTTACGTATCGTTTTACAAGAACTGAGAGAACAACAACTTTTTGCGAAATTTAGTAAATGTGACTTCTTCAAAGATGAAATCCAGTACTTAGGACATGTAGTCACTAAGGAAGGGATTTCAGTGGATCCCGAAAAGATTCAGGCGATTGAAGAATGGCCAGTACCTAAAGATGTGACGGACGTTAGATCTTTCATGGGAATTACCAGTTACTACCGGAGGTTTATTGAAGGCTTTTCAAAAATAGCCAACCCAATCACTTCTTTGCAGAAGAAAGGCAAGAAGTTTGATTGGAATGCGAAATGTGAAGAAAGTTTCAAGAAACTTAAGACCTTATTGACAACTGCACCTATTCTTAGAATAGCGGATCCAAATAAAGATTTCATAGTTTGCACCGACGCTTGTAATGATGGTTTAGGCGGAGTGCTGACCCAAGAAGGACATGTCATTGCTTACGAATCTAGGAAGCTGAAAATCCATGAAAAGAATTATGCCACTTATGACCTAGAATTAGCTGCTGTAATTCATGCTTTAAAGATGTGGCGACACCACCTAATAGGCAGAAAATTTACCTTACTAACAGATAATAAAGGTCTGAAATACCTTTTAGACCAGCCAAATTTAAATGCAAGACAAGCCAGGTGGCTGGCATTCCTAAGTGAATATGATTTTGAAATCCAACACATAAAAGGGAAGGAAAATAAGGTGGCTGATGCCTTGAGCAGGAATGCAAAACTGAATTTTATATCAGCTAGCAGCACTTATACCTCTGATTTAAATGAACAGCTGACTGAAGGGATAAAATTAGATGAAAATTATCGACATCTACAAATTACAGCCAAAGAACAGCCCACAGAAAGTTTGGTAAAAGGGTATAGTTTAAACGAAAATGGATTTTTGCTGTTTAAGGACAGGCTGTATATCCCTAATGCACCTACAGTTAAGCTGTTAATTTTAGACGAAATACATAAAACCCCTTACTCCGGGCACCCTGGCTATCAAAAGACTATCACTATGTTGAGAAAAGAATATTTTTGGCCTAACATGAAATCTGAAACTGCTGAATATTTAGCTAAATGTTTGGACTGCCAACAAGTAAAAACAGAACATCAACATCCAGCTGGATTGCTGCAACCTTTACCTATTCCTAGCTGGAAATGGGAAATAATCAGCTTGGATTTCATTACGGGTTTACCCAAAAATCAACATCAGAATGATTCGATTATGGTAGTGGTAGACAAATTAAGTAAATCAGCACATTTTATTCCTGTTAAAACCACATACAAGGCTGCAAACATAGCAGATATCTTTCTAAAACAGATTTTTCGGTTACACGGTATTCCAAAAGTCATTATATCAGACAGGGATCCTAAATTCACAGGAAATTTTTGGAGATCCTTGTTCAAAGGATTAAACACCACTTTAAATTTCAGCACCTCTTTCCATCCTCAGACTGATGGACAAACGGAAAGAGTTAATCAAATATTAGAAGATCTGTTAAGGATGTATGTTAAAGATCAACCAGGTAAGTGGGAGGATTATTTACACTTAGCCGAATTTGCATACAATAACAGCTATCAATCATCAGCTAAGTTTAGTCCTTTTGAGGTTTTGTATGGACGAAAATGCAACACTCCTATCTCTTGGAGTAATCCAGTAGATAGATTAGTGTTAGGGCCTGATTTATTGAAAGAAATGGAACAGATTGTGAAACAAGTGCAGGAAAACTTGAAGATTGCCCAGGATCGGCAAAAGAGTCAAGCAGATTTGAAAAGAACTCCTAAAGAGTTCCAGGTAGGTGAACATGTGTTCATCAAGGTAAGACCAAAGAAAAGCTCCCTAAGATTAGGAAGTTGTGCAAAATTAGCACCACGTTACTGTGGTCCATTTGAAATTTTAGCTAGAATTGGTCAAGTTGCTTATCAGTTAGCATTACCGCCAAATTTAAGAGTACACAATGTTTTTCATATCTCTGTTTTGAAAAAGTATGTTCATGATGCTACTCATGTTATTGATTGGAACATTGTACAGGTAGAACCAGAAGGGGAAGTTCTGGTAGAACCGGATTGTATCCTCGGGAGGAGGGAAATTACTCTACGAAACCGGATAATTGGACAAGTGAAGGTGCAATGGAAGCACCTTAGTCCTGAAGAATCTACCTGGGAGCTGGAAAGTAAGATGCGGGAAGCATATCCCCATCTATTCCAGCAGGTGGCTGAAGATGAAGAATAAGTAACATCGAGGACGATGTTACATTTTAAGGGGGTGTGTATGTCACATACCCCAATTTTATTAAAATAATGTAATTATTTTTAATATTCCTGAGAACATTATGTTAAATTTAATGCTAAGTAGGAATGGATGACTCAGCAGAGTCTCTAGAAATGGAATGTAAATTCTGAATAATTATTATTAATAAATAAATTATGGAGACAACAGCATGGGAGAGCTGTTAAAAGAGGTTACTGGTCTAACTGGTGGATGGAATTAGGTGGAAGGACAAAAGACAAGTGGCAGCATAGTCAAACACTTCCTGAGTTGCAGGTGGCAACTTCCCTATATTTTGGGGTCATGATTCCCCAAGAAAGTGGAATCTGAGCAGGTGGCTCATTAATGACAGTTAGCCCAACTAAGACCTAGGCAATCTTTTAAATACTACTCAATGAACTGAGCTGGGGGTCAGCAATTGTTCTAGAGGGAGAATACATTCAGGTGAATGCTATTCAGGAGTCCCATTGAGGAAGTGGGAAAACAGTAAGGAAGTGTTTTGAAGCAGGAAGTTGCAGTAACTTGGTTCCAGTATAGTTGTTTTGGCTGAGGGAATTATTGGCCGTACTTAGATTCCAGCCAGTTAGACCAGAGCAAGCTCGGGGGTCCTGAGAAGTGCTGTCTGGGCACTCTCCAGGAATTGGTAGGGAGGAACAGCCTCCCATTGCTGTTATTGTCTACCATAGCTACAGGTTCTGTCACTCTTCCTGTTGTTGGTTTATTTAAGTTTCATATGAGATAGACTAGTACAACTATGTTTTGACTGTAATCAACTTCATTAAATCAGTCTCTGTACTTTCTTTTGGTATAAATTTCAGAACGCAGATGTTATAGGAATTTCCTATTTTTATTTAAATAGAGTATTTATCTTATACAGAACCTAATTGTTACTGTTACAGTTAACAATTATCATGTTTAGGCATATTCTAGAATTCCTGTTAATGGTTCCATAATAGACAGAAATATTAAACAATAGATATTCCAGTAATCTACCTGTATATATATATACATACATATTGCATATTATAGTTAATTTTAGTTACAGGTTACTCTTATATCAAGTTAGAAGATAAACAAAACTCATTTTAATATATTGTTTATACTCAGAATCTGTTTTGACAGCTATCGATTAAATAAATGAGGAGACTGTAACAACATTTCATTGTTACAAGCATCCTTATAATCTTATTTATTAACATAGGAGTCAAATACAAACACTTAGCAACTGTATAGTATTATTCCCCTTCAACCTAGTATTATAATACATTAGCCATGCTTATTATAATAGAATTAACAGAGTTGTTTTAAACAAAAAAAACAAACATATTACACAACAGAGAAATTGTCGACGAACGCAACTATCATTGGCTGTTACAAACCATCTTAAATTATACACAGTAATAATATTTATTCAGTATAAATGTCTTCCTTGGAGTAGTCCCCAAACCCTACACGGCCGTAGCCTTACATTATCCCTTCAACAGACTGAAAAACAAATGAAAAGAATGCCTTATATGGCAGCCATAACCTACAGCAACTTTACACATAGTTCTATGTTTATATTATTCTACCCACAGTGTCGTTTAATAATAAATACAAGAATCAAAATAAACATTGTTATAATTCATTCCCGGTTGCTATCGAGTAAACAAATTTTATATATATATGTTGAATACAAAACAGAACCCCAATTCGCCAGAATAACCCTATGCTTTCAACTATTACAGTCACAGTCGAGGAACATTCACCATCTTTTAATTTAACATTTCAAATCGAAGAAAAACGCAGAGAGACAATTTAGGGTTTCATTTATAAACAGAGTTATCATCCATTGCGGGTACTGAAGAATACATCTATCCATACATTTCAAACACATTCTAATATTGTAACAAAACACGAAAATGAAACACGGCCATATCAGGCCCAGTATTATATTAAGCTTAAATCTCATACAGCGAGGTTAGAACCCCATGCTCAGCCAATACAAAGTACAATAACAGAAACCCTGGCCTCATACGGTCTTGGCCGTGAATGGCTCTCCATAAACAAAACAGGGTTCAACCCCTTTTTAATTCAAACAAAACAATTTCATACAGATGACTGTAACCATAACCATCAAGTCGTCAAACGACCTCACTATACAGGAGATTTCCTCCTTGACACAACCCTAACCACAAAACCAGCAAAGGAAGAGACAGCCGTGGATAACCAGGCTTACCCGGAGGAGCCTGCATGGGTGATAAATCCCTGTACACCTTCAAGAGCCGCGTGACCTGCACATTAACGAATGCCGAGGGTTTTTAGTCACCATATTGAATGCAGAGTTTAGAAATAAAAACGTAAATCTGATTAATGAGTATAAAACATAAAAACTGTAAACATGTGATTTATCTTACCGAGACATGGAGGAAGGTAATGGTGGACAACCGATAGCCATAAGCTGAACAAACAGAGAAACCCCACCATCTTCATCATATGGGTGAGCAAACGAAACTTTCATAAAATTCCTTGACAGCCGAGACAAGGTAACAGTTCCCGACAAAACCCTCACGCTGGGATTGAACCAGTCAAGAAGCACACCCAAAACCCAAATGCATCAACCCTCTCATAACTTAAAGACAATATCAAAACTCCATCTCATATCCGCACCAGCACAGTGAAGGATTGTAGACAGCTGGGACTTAAACAAAGAAGGAACAACAAGACCACGAGACAATGAAAACTATAGCAAACGCCATCACCAGAGCCGAAGACTTATCTTGCTACAGAATGGAACCACGAGGCCATAACCACCACACTCTGCACCTTGTTACAGTGCCCTCACTACGAAACTCAGACATGGAGGGTTTCATCCTTAGGACCCGAGCCCGAAGGCAACTACAATAACCTGTAGGGTTTCGATAACAGTTTATATATCACCAACTGCATGGAGGAGAGTTAACCACGTAGCACCCAAATATATCAACGTAATATGGGTCGAGACCATATAGTTCAAATTTCAATCCAAATCATTATTCCCGATTCCAAAAATCATTACATATAGGTAAGTCAAACGTATAAAATAACATTATGATATACAATCATTTAGCATATAGTGCATGCCTTACAACTGAATCGTTGATAATTCCAAGCACATGGGATGTATAATCCCTACAATGATATGAATAAGATTTAGTCAACATCAAATATGGATTTTACAATGACTTAATATGGTGGACATTAACTTAACACAATATTAGTTATAAATCTTATCCATGGTATGGGAAAACATCATGACTATTGCAAAATCATGCTAATGTACACTCATATTAAAACCAAGACATAGGTTAATGCCATGAGCATATCCCATTCCTTCAATCACTTAAAACAGTGTGGTGTTCAACATTCAAAGGAAAACACCTTGATACGTACCAAATTTATATGATGGGTCACACTTTCGCCATTTTATACTATCACATTATTGCTACCGATATTATTATTAAACAGTAAACAATTAGGTGACATAAGTTAAATTCTAAGTAGACATTGGACTTTGATATATAGGTTAATATATTGAAACAATGCTAGAGGCGCCACCTTTTTAACTTATGATTATTATTACACGAACAAAACAGTAATCACCGGTATTAAATTGACAACATGTCACAGGATGCTAAGACGCTTTATACAGATAATTATTATGATGAACAATTGTTCCAGTGATAGTTACAGCAGTAACATAGCATAATAATCATAAAAACATAAGTATAACTGAAACAATGTAAATCTTCGCAACACCTGGTGATACTAGCTGAATAAGAAATATCATGTCGATCTTTTAAGTTTTAAAGTACAGGGAGTATTGATGCTCACCAAGTTTAACATACAGTGATCCTTACTTCACTGGCGCACCTGAGAAACAAAAGACGACATATGCATTAGCTTGTAAGCTAAGTAAGCCAGTCACTACGACTAGCTATTCCCTTGCGGTTCGAAACAAAACAGTCATTAATTACAATCACCGAAATCAAAGTTTTAATAAGACAGAGTCTTTAAACAGATTATGTTAGTTATTTAAATTAAAACAAAATCAGAAATACTATCTAGTTAACATTTATTGTTAAGAATAAAAATTTTAAATTTTTCAGAAATATCGGGTTATGACAGATTCAAATACCCCTTTCTAGGGGGTCCACTAGCTTAACACGGTAGATGGATTCATAAACCCGTAGGGATTGAGAGACCCCTTTCTAGGGGTCTCTAAATCCAACTGCGGTCTTAAAATTTAGCAAATTGTAACATTCATTGCAAAAATTGAAATTTTACATTGCCGAGTGACACAATCAACGTCACTTGAGTCTCTAAATCCATCCCAAAATTAAAATTTTCCATTATCGTGTGACACAATTAATGTCACTCGGGTCTCTAAATCCATCACTGCAGGTGGATTCAGAGACCCCCTCAGTCTCTAAATCCACCTACAGTGTTAAAATTTAGTAAATTGTAACAATTCATTATCAAAATTGCAATTTTTCATTGTCGAAATGACACAATAAAAAATGAATAACATAAACGACTAGTTCATATTCTTGTAGCTAGTCATATTTTTATTCCTTAACTAAATTAGTCATTTATGTTAGACGTTTTTAATTATGTCACTTATTATATAGTCATATTTTTTAACCCATGACTAAATTAGTCGTTTTTAGTTGGACCACTCAAAATTGCTCAAATTTAGTAGTATATCACTTGAAAAAACTATAGTGAGTAACCTTTTTTAGTCACATAGTCACTAATTCCTCATTTTGTACTAGTGTTCATACCATGCATAATGACGCCAGATCTTGCGGAGTTGTCTCTTGATTCATGAATGCAGTCTGTAGACTGTGACTACTGTTGTGCTTAGATTTCATAAAGAATGTCACCATGTATCAAATCTACATCTGACAAGATCTGTTTGAAACATTAATGTGTTTGATACGAACTTAATCTAGTGTTTTGCTACTAAAATCCCGTCAGAAATTCTATACATATGTATAATCATTTACATATATGCCTCAACTGAGTGCATCAGAAAAGATATATGGATAAATACTCGAATAAGTTATACCAATGTACTGAACAAAACCCTAATATTTATATTTCCAAAGAATATTAAATCTCTTCAAAGTCTAATGGAATACCTTGAGAACCCCATCCTGTACAGTGAGTTTTCTAGCTGTTGATATAGCCCCTCCAACTAAGAAGCTAGAATGTTGGAATGTCCCCCTCAATTTCTGTACACACAGAAACAAATTGACCATGTTAAAAAAACAACCTGTATGGAAAACCTTGATCCTTTCAGGTTTGCTTCAAAAGAGAAAACTACACGTATAAATGCCATTAAAAATCCTAAAGAAGACATTATGCTGGAAATTAAAATGCCATTACAGAATTGTTGATTAATCCAGTTGATGTTGAAATACCTTTCCAACATATAGCTTTTTTGATGTGCTCATCACAAATATCCAGTGTGATTATCCACTCCCTTCAGTAGTGTCAATCAACTGCCCACTTTGCTTGTATATAAGTTTACCGTTCTGAGGAATAACCTCATAATGCTCCCTCTCTTTCTGTAGTACAAGTGATAATTAAATGAGTCTTAAATGTATAAAATAAAATAAAAAAATAAGCTACAACAGTTTGTAGTGTCTATATTGAAACTTGAACTATAATGTTCGACTCAGAGCTCATTTCCTCCCATGGCATTTGAGAAACCAATGGCAGTCGTATTATAATTCCTAATCTTGCAAGGCATTAAAGCAAGATAAGATAAGTTATAGTTTGATGTATCCTTATAATTTCATTTCCAAATGGGTAGGTACAAGAAGGTGTGATTGATGGATGGATGGCCATTGGGATGTACAAAAATAAATAGATGAATTGCTCCATAGGAGACTAAGATATGAGTTTAAATTCCTACAAGCCAACAATCAGGATTTTGTATGCCATACAAGGGACTAAACCAAAGAAGCACGATCCAACATTAAGGCCATGGACAACCATAGAACTGATGCAAGATTACTATTCTTCCACATCCAACTTCTATGTGTGCAAATAATATTCTAGTTTTGTAGTGCTACACAAATTTAAATAAGGAAGACCATAATTAACATCTTCCTCTTACCTGGATTAATTTGTTTGCAAAATTTTAATGACATTTAAGAGAATATTTTCCTGGTTGTGAATTATTTATTGGCATAGCAGAATCCATGTGGTCAATTTCCTAAACAACAGGTGGGTGTGGTTTCGAATTTTTTTAAGAATGTCAAAACAACAAAAATATAATGCTAAAGAGATTGCAATAATATGCAGTCTGTAACAGGATTTCTTGTCTTGACTCTTGATAGCAGAATTGAACATAATGTTTCAGCAATTTTCAGGAATAGAGGGACATGAGACAAGTTTTGGAGACGTCTGAAGAGGCCCCCAAAATTCATGGGACAACAGGGGATAGGATATAGGAAAACCCCTCTTCAAAATATAGAAAAAAATATATCATATAATTAGTGATAATGGAATATCCAATTACACAATTTGCAATTCAAGTATATGAACCATTGGTTTTTTCATTACTAAATTAAAAATGGAAATACAATGATGCATCCATAAATCATAATCTCATATTATACAAATTAATGACCAAATAGAAAATACAAAGAGCAAAGCCACTAGCCAAGCCTGAAGAAAATGTGCTCAGTCTTATGTTGCCATGTAGAGCAACAATTCTTTGGCATCATAGGAACCAAAGCCACCCTAACTATGATTAAATATGTGTAGTGGCCTCTAAAATTCTAGTGAGGAACTAAAGGGAAAATGACTATTTTTCCTTCAAAGGCATCAGGCCCTTTAGAGGATGCCTGGGCACCCCTATAGAATTAGGAGGAATCCCAATGTGCCCAAACAGATGAGGACATCCCTAGGACAACTCCTTACTACAGGGGGACATGCAGGGACGTCCCTATGGCATCCCCTACTGATTGGGTATGATTGGGTATAGAACTTTGTTGCATATACTTTGTGGGAAACACATGATTAGAGAAGTTGAATCCCTGGTCCAGGAGATGGATGAATTGGGGGGTTTGTGTGGATGATTACTCAAGGCCTATTATTATCAGAATGTGCATAGAGATGGGGTTACTAATGAAAGCATGGGTTTGGTTTGAAAGGTTTCACCTTCTTGGAGGAATCAGCTCCAAAATCTATGTTAATCGATGCATATGGAGAACTAGGGTATTGGTTAGAAGCTGAGAAGGTGTTCGGCTATAGTTGTGAAAGAGAAAGAGGAGCCAGGGAGAGTGAAAGAGGAGCCAGGGAGAGTGTATTGGAATACAATGTGATGATTAAGGCTTAGGGAATTTCAAAACTTTATAAAGCATGCCCGCATAGAGGTTTAGTGGGTGAAATGATATAAGGATTAGAAAGAGAGTGAGAATCTTGCAAGTTAAGATAAGAAAGGTCCAGGGAGAGTATGAAAGAGATGAATCCTATAGGAGACTTCAGAAGAATCCTGGAGGAGGCTTAGTTGAGGTGAAGGATCTTATGGCACATTATGGCACATTGGCTGAGGTGTTACTACATATGTAAATCACATTTTTTTTGTAAACGCAAAGCTAGGGGTCCGATGTGCACTGACAAGGGTGCATTGTCAAGAATAGTTTCCATAACACAAGGGTGACATATGTTGCTTGTCTTTTTTTTCTAGTGAGAGGTTTGACCTATACAATTGCTTTGGTCTAAGTCCTCCAGGAAGTGATAAATTATCGACCGGTTTCCACTTGGGGGATCATATATTTTAGCGGATTGAAGATCCTCCTACTGCATTAGAAACAGGCCAACTTGTTGAAAAAACCCAACTAGCATCATCAAATCATTTGCCAACAATTGGACTTTAACTTGAGATCTGTCAGAGTCCCAACATACTGTATAAGGGTGGCTATTCCAATCCACCTACAAGCCTAAGCCCAATATTGTTTTGTGCTCTATGTGGCAACAAAAGAAACAACTATGCATTGTTTTTGGATATGTCACACAGTGAAAGTGTTCTAGACATGGTTTCACAATGAATGGTGAGAGGAGAAACACCAATGAGACCCATGCGATGTCATGAGGCCCTACCCATGGTCGATGAACCTACAAAAAGGAAAATGTTATTGCCTAATACTATGTATTTGGACTTGCTAAATATTATAACGTAAGCGTTAAAAAGACAACCATATCCCACTCAAAGCTAGCCAAATATTCCATATGGAGGGTTTAAGTGGTGGCATGGGCTCTACTTCCATGAGTAATAAAATAAAATGTGTTATTTCTTAATATCCAATATTTCGTGCATAAAACATGAAATGGGCCTAGAGAACCATATTTTCATGCATCGATGAATATTGAAATGGTGACCATATATCACTCGTAGGCTTAAGGTTCTCTATTTTGGGCATGTGTGGTGGTTTAACACATCACACATGGCCCATGAGTCCCTAAAGCAATTTTTATGGCCTTAGACTATGATGTTTGACCCTAGACCATGAGAACATTCATTGGCATAGTTATTATTGAAATGGCCATTGCATCATACAGGGCATGTGTGACGTCCTAGGGCTTCAAGTGTGGACCATGAACCTCAGAGGATAATGTTATGTCTTAAGGAATGTTATGTATGCTTAGGGAATTCAATTTTCTAGTTGGGTGTTGATGGCCTATTTTTATCTAATAGAATTCAAGGTACATGGCCACATGACCTCTGGTAGATGATTTTAATCCTGGATAGTATTACATTTGCTTCATATTTAGGATCCCCTGGTTTGAGAGATGGCCCCCATGGTATTCTTTGATGACGCAACAAATAAGGATCAATGTGGAATCAAGATTTTGGTGAAAGACACCTCCACTCACTGTTTTAAGGCACACATGGCAGCTGATGAAACGAAACTGATGAAGTTGAAAATAGCATCTATGAGCAGTGTATTTAAATTTTGGTTAACTTTAAAATTCTACATCCTCATATTTTATTAGACTGGGTACAAAGCTTCGTGTTAACAACAACTCCTCAGGAAAAATACGTGTAAAGTTCAAAACCATGCCATTATCGGGCATGTTTAACCTAAATTTCTTCCCTGATCGTCTTCGATCATAGGCACCGATGACGATGGTGGAGAGCTCATTCTTCACGCAGTTTGAGTCGGTGGTATGCACTAACATGTGTCTACAGCAAGGCCGCATGTGTCTACAACAAGGAGACATGTGGTGGCACATCTTAAATAATGCAGACGAGTCTTTGCTCTCATATATTGATGATACCCAAAACTTGAGTCCAACTTTGAAAAAACCTTTTCCCATCTAAGTTAATAAAGAGGATCAACAATTTGGGTAGGAGGTACTTGTTCTTAACTGTCACCTTATTTAACATTGAATAACCAGTGCACATCCAAAAGGTTCCATCCTTCTTATTGACTACCAATATGTGTTCTATCCAAGGTGATGCACTTGGTCATATGAACCCTTTGTCTAATAATTATTGTAATTACATCTTGAATTCACTCAACTCATTAGTTTGCAATATATTCTAGGCCTTGGATATGGGCATGTGTGTGTTATGTTATTCTCTCTTGTTTCCATTGTTGTCCATTGGAATCCACTTGAGTCACTCTTCACAAAAAGGGGAAAACAATGAGAAGAAAGGGTGATGGAATGAAAATTACTAGCATGTTGAAATTGGTAGGAAAATTTTCATTTTTGGTGTTGCAGATCTAAAAATTACCAACATATCCCACTTGTAGTTGAAATTATATTCACTCTTTATAGATTATGTGATGTCGCAAGGCCTTAATCATCACTCAAGAGCAACGGAGGGAATTGTTACATGTAGTCTAGATATTCCATATGTAGGTGATCATATGTAGTAGTCTAGGTTAACATGCATGGACCAATATCAACCCCATAGCAAATTAATATGGTATTAGGCCTAAAATTAGTTTATAGGCCATGGTACAGGCCACGAGAACCATCGTCAATGTTACAAATATTGAAATGGCCACAATATCTCGCTTGTAAGGTAAAGTAATTATGTGTAGGTCCCTACACATGGACCATGAATCATATAGTAAATTTATTAACCATGGACCATTATTTAGGTTATGAGAACCACTATTGGTTTACATAACCTATAAATATTAAACCATGGTTGGTTTATTGGTTTACATAACCATGGACAAACCAACAACAACAATGACATCGACGACGGTGACAATGATGATCATGACGATCTCACATGTAGGCTAGAGATTCTTATGTGATAATCTAGGTTAACATGCATGGACCATCAACCCCATGGAAAATTAATATGGCATTAGACCATAAATTTAGTTCACATGCCATAGTCTAGGCCACGAGAACCATCCTTTGTGTTACAAATATTGAAATGGGCACCTTAAATAATGCCACTAATTAGACACTGACCTAACAAGTTATGAGAATTGGGCTTTTAGGGGGGGAGGTTTCAAACAACTGCCTCCAAAAGTTCAATTCTCATGACTTTTAAGGGGGGGTTCCAAACAAACTGCCTCCCAAAGTTCAATTCTCATGACTTTTAGGGGGGGGGGGGGTTTGACAAACCGCCCCCAAAAGTTATGAGAATTGGGCTTTTAGGGGGGGGTTTTCAAACAACCACCTCCAAAAGTTCAATTCTCATGACTTTTAAGGGGGGTTCCAAACAAACTGCCTCCCAAAGTTCAATTCTCATGACTTTTAGGGGGAGCTTTCACAAACCGACCCTAAAAGTTATGAGAATTGGGCTTTTAGGGGGGGGTTTCAAACAACCGCCTCCAAAAGTTCCATTCTCATGAATTTTAAGGGGGGGTTCCAAAAAAACCGCCTCCAAAAGTTCAATTCCCATGACTTTTAGGGGGGGTTTTGACAAACCGCCCCCAAAAGTTATGATAATTCGGCTTTTAGGGGGGGTTTCCAAAAACTGCCCCCAAAAGTCAAATTTTAGGACTTTTGGGGGTGGATTTAAAAAAACCACCCCCAAAAGTCCAATTTCCATGACTTTTAGGGGTGGTTTTAAAAGACTGCCTCCAAAGGTCTAAAAAAATTTTTAGGGGGGGGTTTACCAAGACCCCCGCAAGCAAAAACCACCCCTAAAGGGCTATTTTGTTGTAGTGTCATGTCATCTTATTTAGCAGATATAATGTGCACTTCCTTCACATTTCCTTTAATGAAATGGCATTAGACAACACAAAACCCTCCTATCCATATCTATTGTGCTATTTTATGGGAGGAAAAATATAGGCCTTACATTTATGACATTTGTGATAATTTTCTAGGTCTTGTTTATTTGATTATATTTAAAACAAATGCACCTAGGATTTTTGAGAATGCCAGGAATCTAGTAGCTCCAATAGAAGACTGGTATTGTGGTGAGTTCTTCACCTATTTAACGATTTTGGGTCATAACTTAGTCCACCTTATTCTGATGTTTGTCCCTAATAGAATGATGTTGGAATAAGTTTCCTTCCATACTACATTAGATGGAGTGCATGACCATTGTTCAGGATTGAAGAGAAGAGCTTGGACTAAATTTCCATTGTACATTGGGCACTTAGTCATCTAGAATGATTCACATGCTCATATTTTAGCGACTAACTTAAAAGAATTAAAATTCGGACCAGGGGTTAAAAAAATGCATGACCCTAAGAAGTTCATTGAGCCATCCTTTTGGATCAATTAAAGATGTAGGACTCATCTTGATGATTTTATTTATCAGGGACCTCTCAATTTTGAAGAAGTATTGGAGAAAATTCCTAACCCGGTATAGAGGAACCTGATCCATGAATCATAGAAACATCAAAAAACAATATTAATGGGGAGAAGGAATAGAGCATTTTCCATTGAATAGCAAGCCAAGAGAGAAGAACTAGAAGCAAGAAGCAAAGCTCCAATGTCAACACAGTTTAGTCTAAAACTTTAGTAAGTAAAAGTTAGATAAACAACAGGAAAAAATCCCATGGATGTTAGTAAGCTCCATAATCCTTTGCGGAACTTGACCAGTCTAATGCAACAAGAATAAGATATTTATGGTCAATTGTCTCAGCCTATTATTCCTCCTGTTGTTATTGGTATTTCTTCAGATGTAATTTATGATTTGGTAGTCGAGGGTGAAAAGGTTGCATTCACCACATCTTAAAAGTCCAAAACCTTCAATTCCAATGTTAGAATCATTGCTTTTGATGAAGAAGAACCAGAAGAATCCCTTCACTCAACTCTAGTTATTGAGGAATTTCCTCAATTACCTCCCCCCGATGTTTCATCCCTTCCTGTTAATGCCTTACCAGGTTTTAATCCTGAGTTTCCTCTTGATATTGGTATATACACTACTGCATATGTTATTGAACCTACTCCTGACCTTATACATGATCCAGTTCCTCCGTCATCATCTCCTACTCATTCCTTGGATCATGTCTCAAAGAAGGTCATCTCTTATATTCTCCCACAAGTTGATGCCCAATCAAATGTTAAGAAAGATATTTTACCTTCACCTCAAGTTTAATGTTCAGAACCAAATGTCCATTCAATCCAAGATGACAATAATTTTTTGAGCATTTGTCGAACCATCTTGAAGAACATTCAGACAAAAGGAAGAAAGTTGATAACGCCTATGTACAACTTTGTGAGTGGAAAACTAACTTGAAGGATGTCCCATAAACTATTCCTTACAAGGACTCACTCAAGCTTAAACGAGTTCAGGTATCTTTGAAATCGTGGGGAGTCATATGTGAGGATGTTTCTAGTTTAATTTTTAAAGGACATAAGATCTGTGCAAAGTTTTGGAATCTAACAGATCATCTAATGGAGCTTCTTGGGATGTTGACTTTTTTTTTAGTTGGTCAATGTTGTACCTATGAGACTGAGGATTGATGAGGTGGATCAACAGAGAGATAATTCAATCGAGTTTATTCATGCTATTGTCTAGGTTGATTTGTTTCTCCTTCGATTGTTTATTTTAGTTCATACATACCACAAAGTAACTTTGGATAATTTCTTGGAAAATTGGTCTAAAGTTAGAAGCAAAGAAATTCAATTGTATTTATGCAGGGCCCAACTTCAACTAGAACATGCCAGCTATCAAGATGTATCAAAAGTGTTGGATTTTTATGATAGATGGAAGGATTATGTGACCAACCCTAGTCAAAGCAGTTTGATAGTCCTAGGTTTTATGAAGTATGGTGCTAATTTTATGGATTTGTTATATCCACTTTGTTGTATTTGTATACCTTTATTTGCAAGGAAAAAGGGGGACACCCTAGTTAGACCGCTGGTAAAATGTTTTGCATCAAATCTTGTTGAACTCTCTGTGTTCCATGATGAACTTTGTAATATTTTGCAAATCAATTAATGGGAAGTGGAGGATGTTCTGCATATTGGTCTCTGCTTGAGTAAAGTTTGATTTTCTCAACTTTAATGTGTTTCATAATTATTCTTCTCCATCTTTTAAATTTTATTAGTTAGATTTTATAAGTTTGTTTTGAATTACAATGGTTATAGCTTTATTTTTGAATTTATTCATTAATCAAATATGTTATGAATAAGACATGATGTATGATTTTCACAATACCTGCTCTTGCCATGTTATTGATATTCTTAGATTAATTAATTAACTTGTTAGTCTTGCCTAAAATATTAGCTCGGTTATATTCTAATCAATTTTCAAATGATCTTTGGTATTTAAATTTATGCTTTATTCAATGATGTTTTATCAAGATTTCATCAGCAATTGGTAGTGATATTGTTTAAGAATATGTTCTGGACTATTTGCAGTACATTTAACCATAAGAGATTGTTTATTTTATCTGAGTTTCCTTTAAATTAATTTAGGCTGACAGGTTTTCCTATTGATCGATGATCATTTAGGTTTTCCCTATCATATCCGATAATATTCTTGTTTAGGCTAGAATTTACTACTTAGAAGTTAGCTCAAATAAAACCCATTAAGTCTTCTTTCAGGAGAAAAAAATCAATTTGTGGCTTACTAGGCCCTGATATCCATCATAAGAAATCTTACCAAATTACTGAGAATAAGGAAGACTCTTGTGTAGTATTTTTTGACACTCTTGGATCAGATTATTATCCTTTGCATTGATGAGTGGATATCAGCATCCATTACCTAAGAATATGGAAAATTTCTTGCCAAAATTTGACCCCGACACTAAACAACTAGTGGACGATCATATTAGGGAATTTATGTTAGCAATTAGGTTGATAAATGTAGAACATGAAGATGTAGTTTGTAGGTTGTTTCCCAATACCTTCGTGGGAAGGGCCTATACATGGTATTTCGCTTAGAAACCATGCATAATTTTGTCTTGGGACCAATTTGAAACTACCTTCTTGGAAACGTTTGGTGCTGACAAAACCCCTAAGGTTTTGGTGATGGAGTTGTCTAAGATAGATATGGATAATAAGGAAAGAATAAAATATTTTAATCAGAGGTTCTTAACCTTGAAAAAAAAAATTCCCGCTATGTCCATGGCGGTCGAAAACCTCATCCTAGCATATTATGCAAAGGACTTGCCTTTGACCACAACCATGTGGGTTAAGATATCTCGCAAAGCTACCCTCCAAGAAGTATTTGATGAGGCTATGTTGATTGAAAAGGATATGTTCAACTTAAAAGACAATCCTGATATAGACAACGATCATCCTTATACCTCACAGAGGAAACCAGAACCACTCTCGAAACCCCATACAACTAAAAAGGATCAAGTAGCACTTGATCTAGAAAATCTGTAGAAGGTCCTCCAAAAGGTTTCCAATGAAGTAGTGGATATGAGAAAGAACTCAGTTGAAGGTTCATCTAATAGGGTTTATTACAAAACCTCTTCTAGAAGGCCATATCAACCTCCTCCCAATCAACAAATGCCTCCCTTAGAAAAGATGAATGTAGATGATATTTCTAATGTCCTTAGAGATTTGATAGATGGTCCCTAGCCTCCTCCCGATAGGAATGAAGCTAATTTTAATCAATACACAGAGGATGATGAAAAACCACCTCAAAATGATGAGGAACAACTTACTCACATATTAATCATATTTTTGAACTACTGGGAATTTATGAAGAAGAAAAGCATGAGCTGATGTATGCTATACAACATTCATACAATACAAGTGGTAAGGGACAGTTACCATAGGATACTCCCTCTACATCAAACCCTAACAAGAGTACTCCCCCAAACAACATATCTAATACTCAAAGAGAGGTAGCCATGCCTGAGTTAGAATACAATCTAGTAGAATATTTGAAAAGGATAAAGGCTAGTATTTCCATGTTTGAGCTTATGAAGTTCTCGATTCAAAACAAAGTTCTTTAAAATTTGGCTACAAATGAAGGTAACACTATCCAAAATAACAACTTAGAAACCCATACAAGAAGAAGGGATGATCACCCTGCTTCCATGCCTTTTGCTGGTAAGAATATCAACACGCCACCATTCCTTCTTTCCTTCGAAATATTTAACAGAAACATACACAATTGCATGGTGGATTCTGGTGCATTTTCCAATGTCATGCCTCTTTTTGTGTGTAGGAAGCTTAATGACGATATGCATCCCTCTCTTACACAAATACTTTAGTTGGACATATCCAGGGTTAAGGTGGTGGGAGAACTGAGAAATGTCTTGATGAGACTTGCTTCTGACCCTCGTATTCATCAAACAATTGATATTGTAGTGATTGATGTCCCATAAGCTTATGGGATGTGGTTAAGAAGAGACTGGTCCAAAAATTTGAGCGGATACTTCGCTACTGACTGGTCACACTTATGGCTACCATATAATGGGAAGCATAATAAGATTAGAGTCAACAAGTAACCTTACTTGAAACAAACTGTCATTGATCTCGACAATAGTATTGAACCTGCTCTTTTTTTTTAATTCTCATGCAAGATATTATGGGGTAGATACATTTTTGGGGAATTTCCCTACAGAAATTTCACCTTTGATGAGCCCGATAATCAATCTGAAATCATGCAATTTTCCTAGACAAATTCATCATAATCTATCTTGCACAATGTGTATAATGTAAATACAAACTCTATGCTAGATAGTACATAATGGATATTGTTTTGTAATGGCTACAGGTCCAAAGAAGGGGCTAGAGATAGGTGTGTTTTGATTAATCCATCTGGAAATAAAATTTTGATAGCTTTTAGGTTAGAGTTTGAGTGTACAAATAATGTAGCTGAGTATGAGCCACTCATATAGGGTCTTAGAAAAGCTATTGATTTAAAAGTTAAGGATCTTAAATTTTATGGTGATTCTGAAATAATTGTCAAATAGGTTAGGAATTCAATTCACTCCATTTATAATCATTTGAAGAATTATCAGAAAGAAGTATGGAGTTTAATTAACCAACCACTTTTAGTATTTCAACATAAATTTTGTACCTCAATCCCAAAATTTTGACACCAATTTGCTCGCTAATGTTGAATCAAAGCTACTTCCCCCTGATGGTTTTGCACCCAATGCATTTTCTACTGAATTAATGTGTAGGCCTTCAATTCCTGATAATGTGACTAATTGGAAGGTCTTCGATGATGATCGATTGATTTTAGAATTCTTCACTACACAAGATACTTTTAAATATTTTGCTATTAATGAGCAAGTTCATGACGAGTCGCGGACTAATTCATGAGACTCTAGCCCTTCCACACCCGATCCACATGAACCCACTACTCTTATTCCAAAATCAGTTGTTAGACTTAAAAAACTTTATGATCCACAAGACAAATTTAAAAGGGTTACAAATTGTAAAACCAACATTTCTTGTATGAATTATCAAGTTATCAACTTAGGTACCGAGAAAAACCCTCAAAACGTAAATCTAGGAACATAATGTACACCCACTTAAAAAGAGGCCTTCATTAAACTCTTTAGGGAATATATAGATGTGTTCGCTTGGGCATACGATGAATTAAAAAACATTCGGTACAAACATTATGCAGCATAACATCCGAATGAAACCCTAGGCTAAACCGTATCAATAGAAGTTCAGGAAAATGCATCCTAGTCTCGATTCATCAGTCAAGAAACAATTAGAAAATATTTTCGCTACTCGGATTATTTTTCATGTACACCATACACAATGGATAGCTAATCCGGTCCCTATTCGTAAGAAGAACAAAGATATATGTCATTATGTCGACTTTCATAATTTGAATAGGGCATCTGAAAAGGACAACTATCCCATGCCACCCATGGAACAGATCCTTCAGAAGATATCACGACCAAAGATGTTTTCTTTGCTGAATATTTTTTTTGGGTATAACCAGGTCTTAATTTTTCATTCATATCAGATGAAAACTACTATTAGAATTCCTTGGGGAACCTTTTCCTATAGGAAAATTCCCTTTGGATTTATTAATGCAGGTGCTACATTTCAAATAGCAATGGGCATTGCATTTCGATGTCTGATTCACAATTGTGTTATTGTATATCTGGATGATGTCACATTTAAAAAAAAAAAAGGCATGATCATCTCTTTCATTTAAGGCAGGTTTTTTAATGTTGCAAGAACTACGGTATATCATTAAACCGTAAGAAATCTATTTTTTTGTAGCTGAAGGTAGGTTGCTTGGGTTTGTGGTTTCTAAACATAGAATTATGATTGACCCAGATAGAACCCAGGAAATATAAAAAAATATTCTTCCTAATTCAAAGAAATATGTACAGTCCTTTCTAGGAAAAATAAATTTTGTTAGAAGATTTATTCCTAGCTTTGCTCAAATTGTTAAGCCCTTGCAGGATATGATAAAGAAGGATACAGTATTTAAATGGAATAATATCCATAAGAACTCTTTTGAAAAAATTCACGAGGGCATTGTAGAAGCCCCTGCATTGATGTCTCCCAACTTTTTAGAAGATTTTATTTTGTATACTTTTGCTTTTGACATGTCTTATGCTGCATTTTTGACACAGCCAAATTATAAAGGAGATGAAATACCAATATATTTTATGAGATCTAGGCCTAACGGTGCTAAACTTAATTACCCTAAGGTGGATAAACAATCCTATGCTATCTATAGGGTTGTTTAACACTTCATACTGTATCTCCTCAAATCCAAAACTAAGGTAATAGTACCCTACTCTGTGATTTGGAACCTATTGATTCAGAAAGAACATGGGGAAAAATGTGCTCACTGGCTGATGACATTACAAGAGTATGATTTAGAAATCAGGCCAGCTAAGGTCGTAAGAGGATAAGGTTTGTGCAAGCTGGTATCACAGTCTGTTGAAGCACAAAAGGTAGAATTGGAATGGGAAAAGGAGTCTTGCATTGAAAATCAAATTTATTTTATTCCTACAGTTACTAATTCATGGTATAATGATATTAAGCTTTTTTTAACACATGGATACGCTCCTGAAAATTTGGAACCAATAAAGAGGAGAGCTCTTAGGCTAAAAGCTTCTCCTTATCAATTGATTGATAATATTATTTTTAGAAAAAATTATGGTGGAGTTTTCTTGCGTTGTGTTGAAAAGGAAAACGTTGACAGGATATTAATGGAATTGCATGTAGGACCCGCTGGTGGACATTTTGTCGGAGAAACCATAGCTCACAAAATTTGGAGGGTTGGTTACTATTGGATAATGTTGTTTAAGGATTCTTACCTTCACTCGCAAATGTGAAGTATGTTAGAAAGCTTCTAGCAAAAAAAAAAGTGTTACATAACCCCTCCAAATAGTCATTATTGATACCCATTTTCAACAGTGGGGTTTGGATGTAGTAGGACCAATCAATCCTTCATCTTCCATGCAACATAACTATATTATTAATGCTATAAATTACTTCACAACATGGGTGGAAGCAGTTCCACTTCGGGTAGTGAACACAAATCAGGTGATTTCGTTCCTTCAATCCAATATCATAACCAGGTTTGGTGTTCCATAGTTCTTATTCCTTGACAATGCATCATATTTCTCTTCTGTAGATCTTATTGAATTTGCATTGGATAGAGGAATTAAATTAAAATATTTAGCAAGTTATTACCCACATGGAAATGGTTTAGTTGAATCAACCAACAAGAACCTGATCAAAATCTTAAAAAGGACCATAGCAAGTCATCAAAAAAATTGGCACTCTCAATCTTATAACGCTTTATGGATAGATAGGGTAACACCTAAGGATGAAATTGGTAATTCATCCTTTCATCTATTAGATGGAAAAGAATCAATCCTTCCTCCGAATATTTCCTTACCTTATTTATAATTATCTCAATATGAGTCAAGAGGATGATTGCCCTTCTCTAACCCATAGAATAAATACCCCGCTTAAATTAGAAGAAGATAGGGATAAGTCAAAAGATAAATTTTATCAACATCGATGGCTTGTCAAATGTTGGTTTGATGAGATATCCTCTTCCAGAAGGAATTTTCAAGTGGGAAATTTAGTCCTAAAATGTGATAAGCCACATGAAGATAAGGGTGAGCACATGAAATTATAACATTTGTGGTTAGGACCATTTAGTATTAGTGAAAAACTTGGTCCTAGCACTTTTTGTTTACAAGCACTCGAAGGCCAACCTGAAACATTTCCAGTGAATGCGCAGATCCTTAAAAAATACTTCTCCTAGTCAAACTTGACTAGAATTGTACATAGCCTGTTTTGTTTTTCTTTTCCTTTTGTGATTAATATTTCACATTTTTATTTTATTTGGGTTTGTTGTTTAATAAGGTGGATACTGTTAATTTTCACTGGGATTATGGATGTCCTTCTTGTTAGTGTATCATTTGTTAAATTTTCTGAAAGAAAAAATAAGACAAATGCATGTTACTTGGTGTATCTCACAGCTGATTTGAACATGATTCCCTGAAATATTTTCACTGAGTTACCCATCATCGGTTGAAAGAAGGTTTTGACTATTATCTTGAAGATTTAAAATACCTTAATTTATAAATTAAGTAATAAATATTGAATTTCCTTTGAAAGGAATACTCTTGATATGGAATGGGTAAACATGACAATGATTAGTAATCATTAAAACTCTTTACATCATCCCTTACTCTTAAGTATTTTTAGTCATGCTTCCCCGTCTATTGGATAATCCCTTAGGAGGTTAACAATAATTACAACTTGGATTTTAATTATAAAAGGAAAAACCTAAGATGTTGATTAAGGGATAGGAGGTCTCATTACGAGCTTACCTATCATGATCATAGGTTCTTATAGAGTGCCATTACCACTTCTGGTCATCAATATAGAGTGATGGATCTCAATTTTAAGGACGAGGGATAGGAGGTCTCATCATGAGCCAACCTATTCACTTTTGTGGGTTTCTATGAATGACACTTCCATTAGCTAGTTATCAAGTCGTGGTAGTGTCCTTTAGTTAGTATCCATGAAGTTTTATGTATTGCTTGAGCCCAAAAGTTGTATATATATACCTAGTGGGTGGGATCAAAGAAACTAAATTGGGTTAAAAGGAAACCCTGTTGAGGCTATGGATGCCTACTGGAAGCAATGGCAATGCATGTGATATTGGAGTTTAATATTATATTTATTGGTTAATTCTTTGTTCTCTTGTTCTATTATCATGATTGTTCCTAGCAAAGTTAGTTCTCTAACGCTTTAGCTCTTATGCTTTGATTAAATTCTGAATCTTAAGAGAATGGTTTTAACATTCCAAGAGGGTTGATCACTTATTTGAAAACTCAGAAATTATAAAATAGGGATGCATGAATCTATTTAGCTGTGGAGAATAAACCTGTTGCATTACAAGTTCTATATATTTAACTTTAAGAGAATTTAAAATCCTTTTTGACTGACCAAGAGATAATTGTTTCATCCCAATGAGCCACCATTTGTTGTAGCCACAACAAATCCCATCACTTTTTCTTGTAGAAATCATGGGAACCCCTTTAAGTTTGTTTCTATTTTTGAAGATAAGTTGCTTTGATTGGATTTCTTGTTTAAATTATAAGAATTTTCATTATTGATACCTTAGGATGGATTTCAATCAATTATCCTTCAAAACTACACTTTTTCCGACATTCCCGATGTTTAAATTTTCAAGTTTATGTATAAACATCAGATATCAGATCTCAGGATGATCTAGTTCTTAGAATTAAATTTCTGACATCTCGACCCCAAATTTATTTTATAGTCATCGGATGTTGGAAGTCAAAAAACCTTCTAATTTTAAGTCTTTATTATCGATGCCCTGACACCGATATTTTAACTTTAATAATAATATCGGATGTCAGAAATCATAAGCTATATCGTTTAAAAAAAAGTAATTTGTGCTCATGATACCCCGATGTCGACATTTTATTTCGTCAGATGTCGGAAGTCAGAAACGTAAATTGGAAATTATTCAAAAAATACCCAAGTCCCAAGACTCGATAATTTTGAATGGTCCCACATCGGAAATATCGTAGTTCTGACATCAAAATCTCCTACATCTGACACATGTACAAACTAGTTTCCCCTAAGAACCAGTCAAATTTGTTGATGTATTTGTAACTTCGGAATGTATTTCATATATGTATATTGTATTCCCATAGAGATGTTATTATTCCTCTATACGGAAGTGTTTTTATTCCTATAGAGATGTTATTATTCCTCTAGACGGAAGTGTCGTCATTTATATTGTAAGTGTCGTAACTTATACTTGATGGGTTATTAGACCACCTTGATGGGGTCGGCCCTGTCAGCATTATGTTATGTGGTTAAGTTGAGGCCAACCTAGTAAAGGTTATTAGGCAAGTCAAGTCATGTATAAATAGAGTGCGGGAGGCACTCTATTTGATCATTCACTTTCTCACTCATACTCTCATTGGAGAGTGGCGCACGTGTGGAGGAGGAGAAGCTGCTGCTAGGAGAAGACTATCTCTTGTACTTGGATTGTATCATTGCTCTATCTATCTCTGAGGAAGTTGCGGGGTTTTTCACCTTCTTGGTTTTCCCCAGTGAAACTATGTGTCTCTTGTGTGCTTGCATTATTGTATCCATGATTGATATGTTGTACATGTTATTCTCTCAGTTACGATCCTAGATCAGATTGAATTTTCTGAAAAACTAACAAAATTGAAATATTAATTTATAATTAATATTTAACCGCCTTTTTTATACGACACATTTATGGTTGATAGTAACTTGATTTCATTGTGGGTTGGTCTACACTTAGTCAATTTTTGGATTTTTTTTTTCCATTCTACTTTATTTTCCTTTTATCCTTGGCTATGATTCATAGGACGATTAGAGCTTACAAGCGAATTTATGCTGCATTGCATAATAGTTGTTATAATTTATCTGAGGTATTGTATAGTTACTATTTCCTTATGTTTGTATTTTCTGTAAAATATTTAAATTAGATTATGTTTGTTATTTTTGCATAATAGGTTGCGGACGCCATGGCTCGTAGAACTAGGGAAAAGATAGTCATAGAAGAATTCAAGTTTAAAGGCCCAAATTTTGGTATATATTCAAATACTGATGGCTAGAATAGTGATAATGAATGTATGGGATGGGATACTATCTACAACATATTCGACAGTGACAACTTCTCTTAGTTTGGAGAGGATGCTCAAGTTTATCAAAACATTAGCAATTCCCACATACATGTTATTCCAACATGACCATACATCATGCCATACACTAACCTTGTCAAATGGATGATAGATTATACATATATCTCGACTGCCACCTTTTGAGATTCGAACCAGGCCGTGTATTTTACTTTTAAACCTGATACATTTGCAAGGATTTACATTCTGAAGACTCCCCAACAATTGCTGACACAAGATTTCATGAGGGCCTTCGAGTAGAAATATGAAGTAGAAGAGCTGATTAAAAGTTGGTGGTTATATGCAGAAAGATTTGTCTTGAGACCTAACAGAATGTATTGTGCTTGGTATTTAGGGGAACCCTATAAACTTCTTGCTTCTATGCTTTACATATTTTACGGAATGGAGAATTGTGTCTATTTCAAGTTGGGATGGACTCCCTTGATCCATCATGTCGTTACTACATGGAAGGTATTTAACTGGGCTCAAATTTTTTCTATTACTATGAAGGATGCAATTGCTCAAGCACAGAAGACACCAATCGTTAGGAAGCCCAGGTATTCTATGTCATCTTATTTAGTATATATAATGTGTATTTCATTCACATTTCCTTCAATGAAATGGGATTGGAAAATGCAAAACTGTCCTATCCATATCTATTCTTCTATTTTATGGGAGGAAAACTATAGGCCTTACATTTACGACAATTGCAATAATTTTATAGGTGTTGTTTATTTGATTATATTTAAAACAAATGCACCTAGGATTTTTGAGAATTCCAGGAATCTGGTAGTTCCAATGGGAGACTGGTACAGTGGTGAGTTCTTCACCTATTTAAGGATTTGAGGTCATAACTCTTACCACCTTCTCCCAAGGTTTGTCCCTGACAAAATGTTATTGGAAGAATTCACCTTCCAGACTATAGTAGATGGAGTGTATGACCATTGTTCAGGATTGAAGAGAAGATCTTGGTCTAAATTTCCATTGTACATTGGGAACTTAGTCATCCAGAATGCTTCCAATGCTCATATTTTAGCAGCTAACTTAAAAGAATTAAAATTGGGACTAGGGGTCAAAAGAATGCATGACCCCAAGAATTTCATTTAGAATCACTTCCTTCTGACTCAATTAAATAAGTATTGAAGAAGTATTGGGGAAAATTACTGACCCAGTAAAAAGGAACCTGATCCATGAATCATAGAAACATCAAAAAACATTGGTAATTAGGGAAAGGAATAAATCATTTGCCGTTGAAGAGAAATCCAAGACAGAAGAGCTAGAAGCAAGCACCAAAGCTCTGGTGGTCAGCACAGTTCAATCTAAAACTTCAGCATAGGAAAAGTTAGATAAATAATAGGGAAAGAATCCCATGGCAGCTAGCAAGCCCTAGAATCCTTTGTAGAACTTGACCATTCTAATGCAACAAGCATAATATATTCAAGGTAAACTATCTCAACCTACTATTCCTCCTGTTTTTATTGATACTTCTTCCGATGTAATTTCTGATTTGGTAGTCGATGGAGAAAAGGTTGAATTCACCACATATTCAATGTCTAAAACCTCCAAGTCCAATGTTAGAATCATTTATTTAGAAGAAGAAAAAACAAAAGAAACCTTTCAATCAACTCTAGTTATTGAGCTACCTCTTGAATTGCCTCCCCTTGATGTCTCAACCCTTCATGTTAATGCCTTACCAAGTTCTCATCTTGACTTTCCTCTTGATATTGGTATATCCACTAGTGTAGATGTTATTGAATCTAATCCACACCTTTTCCATGATCCATTTCCTCCTTCATTACCTCCTACTTAGTCCTTGAATAATGTCTTAGAGAAGGTCATATCCTCTATTCTCCCACGGGTTGATGCCCTATCAAATATTCAACAATATCTTTTACTTGTGCTTCAAGTTCAATATATAAAACCAAATGTCCATTCAATAGAAAAAATGATGTTGTTGGATCTCCCATCCTGATAACACCATTCCTATTCAAGGTTCAAATCAATGTTAGGTTGATAGGTTATCTAACCCTATATCTACCATCATTCATACAAACCCTTAAGTCTCTCCAGATCTCGCTCAAATTCCATATGCTTCTTAATTAGCCCTAACGATACCCATAGCTACCTTTGTAGGTTTTCTAGTATCTTCATCATAGGAGACAAGTGATTTTGGAGAAGATGTTAGAAAAACAGGATCGCAGAGCAATAACAATAAACATAAATGAAAATATAATCACACATACACATTACAAGAGAGACAAAAATATATCGTGGTTCACCCAACTTGGGCTATGTCCACACTGAAGTTGCCAGTCCTTATTATTATTTCGTCCAGCAAAGTGAAGGGATACAACCTATAGCACAGCCCCTGCACTTCCTCTTCATTGTCTCACAGTCTCTCTTCTGATCTCAGAGATCTTTACAATGCATAAAACCTAATACATCAACCCTGTCCATATTGCAATGTATTTCTTTTATAAGGGAAATACAATGGGAAAAATACCATGGGTTACCCAAAACCATGGGCCCGAAAACAGTTGGCGAAAATAGCCCCAAAATTTTTTCTCGGGGGCATTGCCCCCACACCCCATAGCTCGAGGGAATTGCCCCCGAACCCCAAGGTAGGGGAATGAGTGTACAGTCCTCTAGGGTGCACGGTAGAGACAATAATATCTCCGAATCTGGAGATCAAGCTCTACAATCAACAATATCCCACTTCGAGACTGATCACAACAACTCCACCGCTACTGCACTTGCTGGACTTGGACTTGGAAACTTTCTCCTCTTCACCTTCATGCTAGAAGGCCGACTGAAACTGAGCAGGAACTCATTTTCTCTCTGGTCACTACCTTTGTGAACATATCTACAGGATTCTGGTTAGTGTGTATCTTTTCCAGCTTCAACAGTTCATCTTCCAGAACAGAGCGTATGAAATGGTCTTCAGCTGTATATGTTTAGTCCTGGAATGGAATGTTGAGTTCTTTGCAAGATGACTGGCACTCTAGCTGTCACTATACAACCTGCTATCCTTCTGCTTCTTACCCAATTCCTCCATAAACCTCTGTAACCAAATCATCTCTTTACTAGCCTCTGTAACAGCAACATACTCTACTTCTGTTGTTGAAAGTGCAACAACCTTCTGCAATTTCGAAATCCAACTTACTGTTGTTCCACCTACAGTAAACACATACCCTGTGGTGCTCCTCCTGCTATCCTTATCACTTTCCATATCTGCATCAACATATCCCTGTAGAACAGTGTCTGAACCTCCAAAACATAATGCCTGAGTGGTGGTACCTCTCAAATACCTGAGAATCCACTGTACTACCTTCCAATTTTCTTTACCTGGATTGTTCATATGTCTGCTCACAACTCCCACTGCTTGTGCAATATCTAGTCTTGTGCACACCATGGCATACATCAAGCTGCCAACTGTTGATTGATAGGGAATCTTGGACATGTAATCTGTCTCTTCCTGTGTCTTGGGACACATTTCCTTACTTAGATTGAAATGGCTGGCCAACGGTGTACTTACTAGTTTTTCATTCTGCATTTTGAACCTCTCCAACAGCTTTTGTATGTACTCACTCTAAGACAATGTCAATTTGCAATTTTTCATGTCTCTCGTTGTTCTCATACCAAGGATTTGCTTTACAGCAACTAAATCCTTCATCGCAAATAAATTAGCTAGCTTCCTTTTGAGTGCATTTATATCCTTCATGTTAGACCCTGCAACAAGCATGTCATCCACATACAATAACAAGATAATATATCTTTCATTGTCTAGCTTCTTGAGATAAACACAATGGTCAGAATGACATCTACTATAACCTTGTTCTGTCATAAACCTGTCAAATTTAAAATACCATTTCCTTGGAGCTTGCTTCAAGCCATACAAGCTCTTCTTCAACCTGCATACCAAATCCTCCTTACCTTTGACCTCATATCCGTGTGGCTGCTGCATATATATCTCTTCCTCCAAATCCCCATGAAGAAAAGTTGTTTTTACATCTAACTATTCAAGATGCAAATCTTCTACCACCACTAGACTTAAGATAGTCCTAATTGAAGTCATCTTAACAACAGGAGAAAATATTTCATCAAAATCTATAACTTTCTTCTGTGCAAACCCCTTTGCAACAAGTCTGGATTTGTACCACTTCTTGCCTCCTTCTTCTTCCTTCAACCTGTAAATCCATTTGTTCTGCAATGCTCTTTTACCAGCATGCAACTGAACCAAATCCCAAATTTGGTTTTCTACCAATGAGTCCATCTCCTCATTCATGCCTTACTCCCACTTCTTTCTAGTTTCCACCTGCATTGCTTCTTCATAACATTCTGGTTCACCAGCATCAGTCATCAACAAATAATAAATTGAAGGAGAGTATCGTTCAGGGAGTCTACTTAACTTGGTAGATCTTCTTGCAATTGCAGGAGTTTCAGGTACTTACTGTTGTTCTTGATTTTCTGGCACCTTTGGAACTTCATTTTCTTGAATTTCATCAAGTACTATGTACTCTATGTTTTCCTTTTCCTGTTTCTTTCCCTGGAACTGATCTTTATACATGACCTTTTCATTGAATATCACATCTCTACTTCTATTGCTTTTTTTATTTTCATAATCCCATAAGCGATAACCAAAATCATCAACCCCATATTCAATAAAGGTACATTTCTTGGATTTAGCTTCAAGCTTTGTTCTCTTTTCTTTATCAATATGGACAAATGCTTCACAACCAAATGTTCTAAAAAATGAGTAGTTTACCTTTTATCTGTCCATGCTTCCTTTGGAATACCATCATCCAAAGCACTTGAAGGTCCTCTATTTATTAAATAAACATCAGTATTTACAGCATCCTCCCAAAACTGTAAGGGCAACCCTACATGCAATCTCATACACCTTGCATGCTCCATGATCGTTCTATTCATCCTTTCTGACACACCACTTTCTTGTGGTGTTCCTGGGACTGTCTTCTCTCTACGAATCCCATGGTATGAACAGTAACTATCAAACTCCTTGTTGCAGTACTCACCTCCATTATCAGATCTGAGACACTTCAACCTTTTCCCTGTCTCATTCTCAACCAAAGCTTTCCACTTCTTAAAAGTAGCAAACACATCAAATTTTTGTCTAATGCAATAAACCCAAGTTTTCCTAGTTGCATCATCAATAAATGTAACATAATAATGAGAGCCACCAAGAGATTGTACCTGAGCTGGTCCCCATACATTTGTATGCACAGGCTCTAACTTTTCATTCTTCTTCTATTTCCCAACCCTGAGAAATCTGACTCTCTTCTGTTTTCCATAAACACAGTTTTCACAGAATTCCAAACTTACTTGCTTCAAATCTGGCAACAACTTCCTTGAGTGGAGAATCTGCATCCCCTTCTCACTCATGTGGCCAAGCCTATGATGCCACAATGTTGTATCTGTTCCTATGGAAGCTAAAGAGATAGAATGGTCAATATTATGAGGACATAAATACAACGTACCTACCCTGTCTCCTTTTGCTATCACCATTGATCCTTTAGTGATCTTCCACCACTTTTCTCCAAATGCAAATAGACAACAGCCATCTCCCAACTACCCTGTTGAGATCAGATTTCTTTTCATAGCAAGAATATGCCTAACATCTTTCAACAGCTAATCAGTTCCATTCTTAACTTTTATCCATACCTTACCCATCCCAACAATTTTACATAGCTCATCATCACCCAATAAAACATGTCCAAAATCGCCTGGAACATAATCATGAAAATATTTCCTATGGGGTGTAACATGACATGAAGCCCCTGAATCTACTACCCAATAATCACTAGTATTATCTAATGCAAAATCAAAGCATCTTGTAACACATCACCTGCTACATTTGCTTCCTGGGTAGTTTCCTTCTGTGCATCTCCTTTCTTCTTTAGAGATCTGCAGTCTTTCTTCAGATGTCCTTTCTTTCCACAGTTCCAACACTCTATCTTTCCCAGTCTGGACTTGGATCTGCCCGTTTTAGACTTCCCATGATTACCTTGGCTCTTTCCTCTCTCTTGTTGTCTTCCCCTGCTCTCCATGGTCAATGCATTACCTAATGTCTCACCTGTGCTTTTTCTTCGCATCCTCGCTAAGAATAACACCAATAACATCATCAAATTTCAAGGTGTTTGAACCAAAAACAGAGTTACTTACAGCCATGACCAAGTTATTCCAACTTTCTGGCAATGACTACAAAATTAGAAGAGCCCTAACCTCATCATCAAAGTTCACACTTACAGAACTTAGTTGATTTGTAATCGTATTAAACTCATTTAAATGATCAGTAACAGATCCACCTTCAGACATCTTCATATTAAATAAACGCTTCATTAGAAATACCTTGTTGGAGGCCAAGGATTTTTTATACAGCTTACCCAATGCGCTCATTAAACCCTCCGTTGTCATTTCTTTTGATATATTGAAAGCCACCGACGAAGCCAAGCTCAGACGTATTGTTCCCAGAGCCTTTCTGTCAAGAACCTCCCATTCTTCGTCCTTCATGGCCACCGACTGCTTTGCTTTCCCTCCCAATGGTAGGAATAGATCCTTCTGGTACAGATAGTCCTCCATTTTCATCTTCCATAACTGAAATTTTTGGCCGTTAAACTTCTCGACCTTAAACTTTCCTTCTTCTGCCATTGCTCCCACTCGAACCAGAAACCCTAGATTCCTACCGGTTTATCTGCCAAATAGACCTTTGGATCTGATACCAATTGTTAGAAAAACAGGATCGCAGAGCAATAACAATAAACAAACATGCAAATATAATCACACATATACATTACAATAGAGACACAGATATATCGTGGTTCACCCAACTTGGGCTACCTCCACACTGAAGTTTCCAGTCCTTATTATTATTCCGTCCAGCAAAGTTAAGGGATACAACCTACAACACAGCCGCTGCACTTCCTCTTCACTGTCTCACAGTCTCTCTTTTGATGTCAGATATCTTTACAATGCATAAAACCTAATACATGAACCCTAGCCATATTACAATGTCTTTCTTTTATAAGGGAAATACAATGGGAAAAATACCACAGGTTACCCAAAACCATGGGCCCAAAAACTGTTGGCGAAAACAACCCCAAAATTTTTTCTCAGGGGCATTGCCCCTGAACCCCAAGGTAGGGAAATGAGTGTACAATCCTCTGGGGTGCACGGTTGAGACAATAATCTCTCTGAATCTGGAGATCAGGCTCCACAATCAACATATGTAGTGGTTGCACTAGGATATTATTGCTTTAGCAGAAATCAAAAGGGAATAATAAGGAAAGGTATAAATAGAACTAGGTAAGGATAACTGATTGTAAGCCCAGTGGAAAATTAAGTTATTTGGAGATAGGCTACTATTGATCCTAGGAGAGAAGCCATTGAGACAGTAGCTCCCATGGAAGCATTCACTGGTGCTAATTTTGACTCTATTTACACTCTGAATAAAATGTTAGATGATGAAAAGGCTAAGTCTGCTATTCTGGAAGCAGAAAAGGTTTCTCTACAAGCAAATTTTGATAAGAAGTTGGATGATCTCAAAACTCGGCATCAAATTGAGATGCAGAATCTTTAGAAGCAACTTAAAGAACTTATTGATAAGGAGGATGATTGTAGATGGCAATGTCATGAGCCAAGATGTTGAGCTTAGATATGTCAAAGAATAACTTAAGAAGTTCAAAGTTCAGTGGATTACTTCTTCATTTTTCAAGCTAACTATGCCAGAATCTAAGGCTGAAGTTATTTATGTTAATGAAAGTCTTAGACAATCTCAAAATTTGTTCTTTTAAGGCTTGAATGAAATCCAAGATGACTATAATATTTTTGAGCATTTGTCAGACCTGCTTGGAGAAAATTCGTAAAGAAGGAAGAAAGCTAATAAAGCCTATGTACAACTTTGTGAGTGGCAAACTCACTTGAAGAATTTCCTAGAAACTATTTCTTGGATGGACTCGCTCAAGCTTAAACGAGTTTGGGTATCTTCGAAATCATGGGGATTTGTATGTGAGGATGTTTCTAATTTAATTTTTAAAGGACATAATATTTGTGCAAAGTTTTGGGCTCTGACAAATAATCTAGTGAAGCTTCTTGGGATGCCGATAATTGTTGATTTTGTCAATGTTGTACCTCTGAGACTGAGGATTGCTAAGGTGGATCAACAAAGAGATTAGTCAGTCAAGCTATTTCATGCTACCGTCCAGGTTTATTTGTTTCTCCTTCGATCATTTATTTCAGTGCCTACGTATCGGAAAGTAACTTTGGATAATTTCTTGGAAAATTGGTCTAAAGTTAGAAGCAAAGAAATTCATTCATATTTATGCAGGGCTCGGCTTCAATTACAACATGCCATCTATCAGGATGTATCGAAAATGCTCAATGTTTATGATAGATGGAATAATTATGTGACCAATCCTGATCAAAGTAGTTAGACAATACCAGGTTTTAGGAAGTCTGGTGTTGATTTTGTAGATTTGTTCTATCCACTTTGTTGTATTTATATACCTTTATTTGTAAGGAAAAGGGGGACACCCTGGTCAAACCATTGGTGAAATGTTTTGCATTAGATCTTGTCGAACTCTTTGTGTTCCACCATGAACTTTGTAGTACTTTACAAATCAGTTAATGGAAGTGGAGGATGTTATGCATATTGGTCTCAGCTTGGGTAAATTTTGTTTTTTCTCAATCGTTTTAATGTGTTTCTGAATTATTCTTATCCATCTTTTAAATTTTATTAGTTAGATTATATAATTTTGTTTTGCATTACAATGGCTATAGCTTGATTTTTGAATTTATTCGTTAATCGAATATGTTATGAATAGGACATGATGGATGGTTTTCACAAAACCTGCTCTTGGCATGCTATTTTTATTCTTAGATTAACTAATTAACTTGTTAGTCTTGCCTAAAATATTCGCTAGGTTATATTCTAATCAATTTTCAGATTATATTTTTTATCTTAAATTTATGCTTTCTTCAATGATGTTTTATCAATATTGCATAAGCAATTGGCAGTGATATTGTTTAAGAATTTGTTTTGGACTATTTGCAGCACATTTAACCATCAAATATTTTTTATTTTATATGAATTTCCTTTAAACTAATTTAGGATAACATGTTTTCCTGTTGATCGATGATAATTTAGGTTTTCTCTATTAGATCCGATAATATTCCTATTTAGGATAGAATTTACTAGTTAGAAGTTAGCTCAAATAAAACCCATTAAGTCTCCTTTCAGGAGAAAAAAAATAAACTTGTGGCTAATGGGGACCTGATATCTATCAGAAGCAATCATACCAAACGAGTGAGAACTAGGAAGACTCTTGCACAGGGTTTCCTGACACTCTTGGATCGGATTGCTATCCTTTGCATTAACGAGTGGAACAATTTCTCATGTCAACTAGTTGAAGTTAATTATGCACGGTTCATCAATGCATTGTAGATGAAGGAGCCTTTATTAGTATTTCATATGCATATGGTTGGAAAGGTTTGGGTTCTCCCAACCTTGTGTCAACTACTAGTCAACTGCTAGATTTTGATAGAAGACCTAGTGAACCCTTGGGGATTCTTCCGCAAATTTGTATTACATAAGGTGGTAATATTATCTTAGTCAATTTTATAGTTATGGAAGGCCTATTAGAATTCAATATGCTCCTTGGGCGTGATTATGTATATTCTTTGAATGTTGTGGTGTCTACATCTTTCATGTGATTCATTTTCCTCACAACGAAAACATTGCCACTATCAATCAACTTTCATTTATTGATCTTTCTCTTTATCCAACCTTAGACCACGTGGCCCCTTTGTCTATTTCTATTTTTTTGGTAGACACTACCATACCATGGGAGAATTATGTCACCTCATATCCCATGCATTTAATTACTATTGAGGAGGAGCCTTTGCATTCATGTTTGCCTTCTCAGGACTTGGTTTCAGAAGTTGACCTAATGATTTCTTCAATGGGGGACCTAGAGCCTTTTCATCCCCCCTATTTTTCCAAGTTAATGTTTCAACACATGTTCTCCTTGGGATGATGTTCTTCCCCCACATGAATCTTTTATTTAGGCTATGATCAATTTTGACATACCTTTGGAAATTTTCATCCTTTCCAAATATCATCTCCCTAGAACGGACCCATTTGGAATCAAATCCAACCTCGATTTTCCTTTTGAGTTTGATATTACAATTTGTGAACCCTTAGAATTTGCCATTATTGAGCCTTTAAACTCTGTCATTAATATGCAAGTTGGTGTTCCTTATGAGTTTGATTTCTTTAGTAGATCTTCAGACCCTGTGACAATGGGTCTGTTCATGTAGACTCTATCCTTGATTTAAGTTTTGATATTCCTTATGAGTCTGATCTTATTGGTTGCAGGTCCTTAGCCCTTGGTGATATTGAGTCTTCACTGATTAACTATACCATGGTAATGAATATTTTTGAATTTATCAAAGTTGAAGATACACTTATCAAAGTAACTCTTATCAAATCTTTTTTTCTAGATTTGTTAGATATGGTCATGGTATCGTTGTTTCTTGGATACATGATTTTAATCTAGATTATTGATTGCCTAGGGATAATACCTTTGAAAAAAAATTATCTAGAGTTTTCATATAGATTTAGGATACCCTTCTTTTATGATGCATTTAAACCTTTTCCACTAAATTTTCCATAGGGTTGAACCTGTTCGATAGTGGTGCATCAACCTTTTCTATCTACATTTTACAGTCGTCTAATAGAAGAACCTATCTAAAATGGGACATTATAGTCATCACCCTCTTCCTTTTTTTGGTGCCCATGCTAATTTTTTCGCATAAGCTCAAGAGTCTTATTAGTTGTCCCATTACTTTGAGAAGAAGCCGCATGCCTCTCTTTTTCATCTATTTATCACCATTCCCTATAGGGATCCTATTTTTGTTGTTAGGAATTTTCATTTTCCCATTTCTACTTGCACACTTATGCCTAATGCTTTGTTGCAACTTTCATACCACCCCAATTAGTGTCCATCTCCTGCCCAATACATTTTTTGCATTTGTTTTGCATAGTTTTGTTCTGTGCACTTAGAAAATAGTTGCAAGCATTGAGACACTCATTTCTTCCATTGTATTATGGAATTATTTTATTCTTGGTTAAGCTTTATTAACATGAAAAATATACACAAAATCTCATATTTATTAAAAGAGAGAAGGGGGAAGAAGTTAGAACTTCTATGTTTGTTGACATAGAAACAAACTTGTGTCACATTTGAACAAGAACTTGTGTCATGCCTTCCTCCAAAAATTGGTTTTTAGTATTGGCCTTAAAATCTAATCATGATATTGAGTCTAGAACTCCTATGGTCGATTACTCTTCCAATCACTATGGAGCAACCCTCTTTGCCTCCTGCATTGTTGGATTTATACCATTGGTCTATATATGGGTTTTAAGTGTTGCTTAAGTCACAATTGTGTCATGCTTATGCTCAAAGGATTTAAAACTTATGTCATCCATTTCTCAAATTTCATGACTTTTCATGTTAGCCTTCCTTGTTATCAAGTTGTAATTCTTCGTGAAATTATAACTAGTGTTTACTCATGGTAGTATGGAAGGGTCTTGAATACCTTCTTGTTGGTGAGTATTATCTCATAGAATTCAACTCATTAGTTTGGGAGATAGAATTAGAGTCGATAGCACCTAGGGGATTACTTTCATTATTGATGATTTACCCTACACTCAACAAATGGCATTTCATCATTGGTCACTGAGTAAGTGGTTTCCTTCCATGTCTGACATTAAGGCATCTATCACATAATGGGATTTGTGTTGTACCTTGGATTAAATTTTTATCATTAATGGAATTTCTCACCTCTATCGATGAATTTCATGATCAGTTATCACAGAGGGTAATTTTCATGGGCTATTTCCATTTGGTGCATTCCATAGATGCATTTGGTGGTGTGTTTATTCAACATTTTTTCCAAAACATCTAACTCAAATCATGTTCATGATACTTTCTCGTGTTGGTTGATGGGGGGATCCCTAATTCCCTCCTTTCAATGAACCTCATCCTATTGAAATCAACTCATTTTCTCTAGGATTGATATTTAGAATCATTTTCAGTACCTTGGGGCTTGCAATCATCAATGGTAAGCTCCATTGCTATTAACAGTGGGAATGCATAAATGTACCTTGCTTGATAGATTCTAATAAGGGTTTAAGGTTATCATATCTATTCACACCTACTAGATTGTATTGTGTACCTTGACAACCATTATCATTATCAACGGGTTGCCCCACATTTGTTAATGATATTCATTAATGATTAGTAATCAAACAAATTATTCCGTGTTCCACTCATATCATTTATTCACATTGCTTATATTCATATATTTTGATGAATTTGGAATGAAGACCATGGGCATATAACAACATCTCATTTTTGTTTCCCGAGTTGCACAAATAGTACCACACACTTACTTGATATTGGTACTTGTGGGGGTTTAGATTTTGATTACACCCACCATTAGACATTCTCCTAATGTACATTGAGACATATATACATCCACTATGTATATGTTCTTGGCTATGATTCGTATTTGACATGGATCCACCATGTATCTTTTTCATGGCTATAATTTTGCATTTTACATGGATCCATTGTACATTGAGTACCAATCCTTGAAGGATCTTAAAGGTAAATAAGCTCCCTCTTGAAAATGAGGAGAAAAATGGAGGCTAATGAGTAGGAACAATTGGCTAGCTGGAGGGGACAATAACACATTTTTTTTCAGAAATACATAAATTACATAATTAAACTTAACATAATATGGGAGATAGAAAATTCAAATGGATCTAGAGCCAAATATTTCAAAGAAATAATATAAGTTGATAAGAAGTACTTCAAAAATCACTTCAAAGATCCAAAGGCTACAAACACTGGGGAAATAATGAAGATTATAAGAGTCTTTCCTAGGCTTATTGATGACAATATGAATTCAAAGTTGGAAATAGAAGTCACTAAAGAAGAGATGAAGACATTCTTAGCCTCTTTCAAAAAGGAAAAAATCCTAGGGCTAGATGGTTGGGCATTTGAATACTTCCCTTCTTTTTATGATATGTTGGAAAATGAATTATTGAGATTAATTGAGGAATCTAGAAAATCTAAGAAAATCTTGGGAGTGGATCTCGACCCTAAAGACCAAAACCCTACTTCCTTTGAAGAATTTAGGCCTATTGATTTATTCAATCTTGTTTATAAAAATATCACAAAAATCATTACTAATAGGCTTGAAGGGATTATGTCTAGTGTTATTTTAGATGAAGAGTTCAAATTTCTATTTATAGACAAATTCATGATGCATTGTCTTTGGAACAACACAAGAGGGCATGCATTCCATCAAGGTCCAAGAAATGCAAAAAATGGTGATGAAAATAGACTTGGCCATGCCATATAACAAAGTCAATTGGATTTATCTCAAGTTGTTGTTGCTCCAAGTAGGAATGAATATGTAAACTCTCAATTGGATAATGAGATGTATGTCATTTGTAGTGTTAATTAATGGATCTCCTTAAATATTTTTTGATGAATCAAGGGGCTTGAGACAAGGGTACCCTTTATCTCCATTTTTATTTTATTAATGGTTTAAGGTTTAAGTATGCTTATCAAGGATGCAAGAAGAAAAGGGGAGTTGAAAGGGATAAAGCTAGTAGATTTAGTGATCATCTTTCATTTGTTTTTTGTGTGTATGATATTGTGTTATTTGGACAAGGCTCCATTAAGGAGATGAGATGAATGAATGGAGATCATAAATACTTATTGCAAATAAATATATATGGAGATCAATATGTCAATATCATTAATGTTGTTTAATGAGCTAGTAGAAGAGGCAAAATTGCAAGTATTCAGTTTGTTTCCTATGAAGCATGATTGGATTGATGAAAGGTAAAGTATCTACATTTTAATTTAAAACCAAACAAGTACAAGTATGAGCATTTGAGGTGGTTGTATAATTAGTTAAGCACAATAATCTTGGTTTGGTGTAATAGACGGTTGTCATGAGGTGACATATTAGTCTTGGTTAAGGTTGTTCTATAAATAATACCTATGTATTGGATGCCTGCTACACATATACCAAAAGAAATCTTAAATAATATTAGAAGAAAGTGCTTTAGCTTCTTATGGACTAGGAGAGAGGAAAAATAATGAATTCCGTTGGTAAAATTGACAAGAGTGGCAACCCCAAGAGAAATAGGAGGGTGGGGGATAAAAGAAAATTTGTGTTTAGTAAGGACCTAGTGGTAAAAGGTATTTGGAGGTTAATTTATAATGAAGGCTTATGGGGCAAAGTGATGAAGAAGAAATATCTAAAGGGCATATTCATAGAAGAATGGTTTAGGATGGAAAGAAAAAGGTTCTCAAGGTGCCTCAATTGTACGGAAAGCATTGGTAAGGGCCTTTTGTTTACTTGCAAAGAGGGTAAGAAGGTAGGATTAGGGGAAGACCCCTGGATTGTATATAAAGGAAATTTTGGGTTGTCATATGCACTTAAAAATAATTTTCGTTCAATGGGGATTTTCTCACTTGAGGGAGAAGAACATTAGAATGGAGCAAATTCATGGACTCAAGTATAGAAATTATTAGAAGATTTGAACCTACAAGGAGAAAGAGCAGAGGAATGGTCCCAATATGTTAAATTGTTAAAGCATCATGCCATAAAATTGTCAAATCATGAAGATGAAATTAAATGGTAAAAAAATAAGGGTACACGGGAATACACATCTATTAGAAAAATATAAAAACATAAGAAAATAAAAATAACAATAGAGCATGAGATTTACATGGAAAATCTGTTGTGAGTAGGTAAAACCACAAGGAAATGGCAACTTCGATGTTTTATTATTACTCGGAAAAAAAACTTGCAATGCTAGGGGTCACTCCCTTTTTATATGATACATATGAGGGGTCTAGAAAGAACCAAAATACATTACAAGGGTCTATAAATTTTCACCTTGGGATCTCTTCCCCTACAACCCCAGACAAGGGGGGCCTAGCGGTCTCCTCTGTGACCTCCCTGCGCGCCCGGTGAATACGAATCATGTGATGGGATAGTCATGTACCACTATACAAGAAAACGTCAACGATCTAGATATTAACTTCACCTCTTAACAACATCAAAACGTGTCTACTCAATAAAGATGAAGAGAAAACATGAAAAATATCCTAATGGAGGAATGTAGTTTGGAAATTTGAATGTACCTTGCAATAAATAAATAAAAATGTCGTTAGCAATCACTAACAAAATATTAACATGGGATAATTTCCAAAAGAGAAGTTGGGTTAGTCCAAGTAGATGTGTAATGAGTAAAAACTATGAGGAGACAATAGATTATACATTTGTCAATTCCTTCCATTCTAGATCTTTTTGGAATGAAACGTTACAAGTATAATCAGGAATAAATGAATGGGATCACTTGACTCTAGTGGATTGTATTTATTGTTGGACAATGTATAAATAAAAAATATCTTATAAAGATCTTCTTTGCTTTGTTATTTGGGGAATTTAGCTATCAAGAAACAAAATGATATTACAACTTTTGGATTCTACCCCTACACAAGTTGCATATAAAATTAGAATAACATTCCAAGACAACTAAAAATGTTTGAAAAAAACTCATCAAAAAGTCATTAAAGAAACTCATTGATGATTATTAAAAACCATGAAGATTCTTCCATGATGCTTGCCAAAGTGATCTATGTATAAGTGGAGAAGGATACATAAGAAAAACAAGTTTGACAATATGTCATTTTCCCACATTAATAGAATTTAATTCAAACACTCAATTATCAAAGAAAGAAGTGGTCATGCATGGAGGATCCTTGTATGCATGGAAAATCCTTGTGTGAGCAAGAATTCAAAAAACATGTTTAACAATATATCTTTTTCTCACATTTATAAATTCAATTGAAACACTCATCAATTATCAAAGAAAGAAACATGAAGGATCATTTTGTGAGCAAGAGTTCAAAAGAAAGATCCAAACTTTATTTATCAAATAAAGAAGCGGTCATGCATGAAGGATCCTTATGTGAGAAAGAGTTCGAAAGACGATCCAAACTTTATTTTTTAAATCTAATTCTTTATTAAAAATATCAAATATAAAATGTTTTATCTGAAAAAATTATTGTGTACACATGATAGATAATTCAAGAAAAAACACATCATAAATCAGTGCTTAATGTAATATACATTTATAATTATGTGAAAATGTATATGTTAAAGGTTTTTTTAAAATACAAGTCTCTATCATATATTTACATATTCCTAGGAGTACATGTGGTTTTACTATAAAATTATTTGCAATGGTTAATTGAATGTTTTGGTGACTTCTCTTTAAATACAAAAGTTACTTTTTACAAAGTGTAAAAAGTACACGAATGGAAACTTTTAATCTAAGTAAAGAAGTTTTTTTCTTTAGTTTAAGATATATATTTTTTTCACTTCATAAAAACTATACTTTATTAATAACTATATGATGGAAAAACAGCCAACATCCACGGTCATAACATACTAAAGTCACCTAATGGCAACAAGTTAAAAAAAAATAATAATAAACAACCCCCTGGGAAAAGTAGAGAAACGACCCAAAAGTCATACAAAAAAGGGAGATACGAGCAGGAGAGAAAGTTAAAGTAAGAGTTTCAACGGCTCGCCACCATAGTCACCAGAACAGGTATAGCCATACCATCAAATTCAAGGACCATACAAGAAATAGCTGCCTGATTCTCGAAGGACATCAACAACCTAGAAATCAAAAAATAGGCGACCTTTCACAACAAAAAGCACCCTTTTCGAAAGAAAATCCGCCTTGTCATTCTCCAATCGAGGGATATGGAAGAACTATATGGCCTTCAATACCTAGAGAAATGACTGGATCTGATTCAACCAAGGCTTGAGAGATATTACGTGTAAGGGACCCCTGCCCAAAGCCCAGTTCACCACCACAAGCGAATCACCAGCCACCTGTGTAAATTCCAGCTATCAAATTTTAACAAAATATAATAATGCCCATAATGCACAAACCTCACTCTAGATATTGAAACCCGAGCCACATTCATCTATATATTAAAATGACAGCTATCATTCAAAAATATATATCCACCTATCCCGCATTTAGAAGCTAATTCTTGAAAAACCCCATCGAACAAACCAGAAGCACCAGAAAAAGAAAGTGCAGAAAGCTTACCACTGAGAGATCTTAATTGAATTAGCCATTTCCCAATACTCCTTATGAGCAGCGTCTTACTCCTTATGAGCAGCGTCTTGGGTGGCAGGTAAAGCTTAGTTTAAGATACATGAAACAAGTAATGAATCCTATGCTAATAAATCAAGGACCATTGGGGTCCACCCTAAAAGGCAATGATGACCTCAACTTTATATATTGATTTGTGTACTCTTAGTTGTGGGGTAGTAAAACCCAAGATCATTGGGATCCACTTCAAAGGCAATGATGACTTTGACATTAGCTCAATTTTTGTACTCCTAGTTGTGTCCCCAAGTTGTGTCTCGAAGGCTGGACTTTATTTGTGGTTTTATTTTATGTATCATGTCTATTTAAAGCTTTATTGTATGTGAAAGTGGCCATTTTGATGATAACGATTACGTAGTAGGTAGTGGGGGGGTTATTTTATTTATATTTTTTTAATTGAGTATATATATTATTAAATAGAAAAAGAGAAAACAAAATTGAGATAATAATATTTAAATATTTTTATTTTATGGGTTAGGGGTAAATTATTAAATGGATATTTTAAATTATGTAGAGTTTTTATCAAAAAGGTAGAGGTTCATTTAATTAATTGAACTTTGCTCTTTAGGTTTGGGACAATTTTAAAATGATTGAAACATTTGAAAATTAATAAAAATGGATGGATGAATATAAATTATTAGAAAAAAATAGTTTTTTGAGCTTGTACAATGATTTTTTATTTGAGTATGGATAGTTGCAATTTCACCTACCTAAATTATTATAGTATTTAAATTGCTTAAAATGTTATAGTGAATCTAAAGAATAATTTTAAAACTTATCATAATTCAATTGTCAAACTAGCAAGAATAACTATCATTGCTATCACTGGGTCTTGTTACTTAAGTATTTTTGAGGTAGTTTAGACATGTAGAATGTCTATACTTGCTAGATATGATAATTGTTATTGTTATTAAATTTTGTTGCTGATTTTTATTAAGTCTTGTTAGGTGGCCTTGAGAGAAGAAACCTAGATGATACTTGGTATGAAGGTTGTAATGAGATATTGTAACTTTGATTCTAAATGAATAACAAGTTACAAGTTTTTCTTTTTTTTGGAAAAAAAGTTCAAAACAACAACTCTTAATCAATCAAAAATAATCAAGGAAAGCTAACAACACACGGGAAAGCTCAACAAACTTCCTCACATATTGTGGATGGTAGGTCGAGCAAACCATCAACCAGTAATCCAAACCAGAATATGTCTCAACGGAATAGAACCCGGGTGGATGGAATGAAATCCATCTAACCCCACCAACGGACCAACGTATCCTTGACATCATTTCATTATTATTATCATATAATTATTAACATTATAACTTTGATTCTAAATTAATAACAAGTTACAAGTTTTTTTTCTTAAAAAAAAAATCAAAAAACAACTCTTAATTAATTAAAGATAATTTTAAATCTTACTCCAAAAACAAAACTCATTCTATTATAATATAAACGAAAAAAAATGAAAACCTACTTTTTCGTACTATTCTCACAATTTGTTAACCACTAAATTATGATAAATTTTCATATCTTTAAAAATAACTGAATATAAATCATATTTAACTTACTTCTAATTAATTCAAGAAAACACTTCATAGACGTACAACTTTAAACAACGTAAAATATCGAGGAAACTTACATTTATAAACATGTTTACAAAAGAACGTTGAATAAGGTTAAGGTCTTTCGGAGAATAAAAAGGTTTTCTATGTTTACACGTGGTTTTGTCATAAATTTCTTTTAAATAGTGAATTAAATAAGTTTACGGTAGTCGCTTTAGAATACAAAACTTGACTCTTTACAAAGTACAACTTTGGAGTCTTTTTGTGGCACGAAGATATTTTGTTTGATTCGAGAAAACTTTCTTGGTTACTGAAAATGGTTTGGAAAATTTGATTCTTATGAAATATGGCGCAGGAAATAAAGTATATGGGAATATAATTTTAAGTTGTTTTATTTAGGATGGGAGGAGGGTTTATAGGAAAATGGAGTCCAACGCTAATGAAACCCTTATAACTCTACGAACAACACCCATGGAAGGAGGCACTGTAATGGAAGTTACGTATATTTTGTAGCCAGGGTTGAGGTTTTAGTTTAATTAATACTGGTGCCCTGGTGCTTGGGTGGGTCAAAATATTGTTATGGGGTTGCTATACATGTTGGGGGTCGCTATCTGTTGGATTATGTGGGTCTGAGGATTGCTTTTTCAGTCGTTATTGTCTATTTTATCAGGTGTGGTTTGTGCATCCGAGTTTGTGCTACTTATCTGGGGTTTTCGGTAACTGGGTCTTGTTTATAAAACCCTCCTTTTCGCTAGGCTGTCAGACAAAACCCGTGAGGTCTATTTGCGGTGATTATTCGTGGTTTGTGTGCCACAGACAGTTTGGAGGGTGAACTTTCCGGAATCATTGAGACAGTTTTGTCATTTGGGTTGTGGGTGCACGTTTTCTTAGGGTTATTCACTCGGACTTGCTCTTTTGCCGGTGGTGTGTTTCTGAACCATTGCTCCTGTCACTATTCGTGGTGTTTTTTTGTTTCTTTCTCGAGGGCCGTTTTTTTTCTGGAAGTCAGTCGTGGGGGTAGTTCCCACATCTTGAAGCTATGATTTGATTCCGGCAGTGGGGGGTGTGTGTCGGTTTCTTGTCCACGACTCGACATTGAAGTGGTTTCTTTGCACCCACGTTGGTTGACCATGGGTGAGCCAACTGCCCCAGTTATGACCACCACATCCCCGTCATCGACCGATTACTGGATTGAGGAGAATGGTCTTATGAAACCAGACGAATTCTACAAAGAGATGCTTAAGGGGAAGCGGCCTTTGGTGCCAGGTGTAGAACAACCCTCCCGCAGTGACTGCCACGTTTCCAAAAGGGGGCAGTTGTCTTTTGCACAAGGTAAGAAAGCTAGGAGGGTTTCACAGCCATTCTCGAGTGGTGCTGGCGAAATAACTCATCTGGGGATTTTGGCCACAACTACCATTCGGCTCGCAAAATGCGGAGGAGGCTTGAGAAGTATCAGAGCCGGCCGGGGGAGCATTGGCTCACAATGGGCAGAGATGTGGGTTTAGAGTAGCTCGTCGAGTACAGTATGACTGCTTTGGTTGGTCGGTTCTCATACATGGCCATGAATAGGAAGGACGTTGTGCGTTGGGTTGCGGATACTTGGGGCCCTAAATTAAAATACGTTCCCAAGGTATCCATCCTTGCTCATGGGTGGTTTGGCTTTAAATTCCAAACAGAGGAACATGCTACATACATTTTGGAAAAACTTTGGTTGAAGGGTGTGGGTAGCCTCATGCTTCAGAGGTGCACACGGACTTTGATCCGGACCATGCTTCCATAGGTTCCGTCATCTGTGGGTTGTGCTGCCCAGTTTTCCATTAGCAATGTGGAATAGGGGGGCTTTCGAAGCGGTTGGAAACAACCTTAGTCGATTCCTTCATTTGGAGGCGGAGGTTTTGGATGGTGTGGATAAGAGGATGGGGAGGATGCTGGTGGAAGTGGACATCTCGATGGGGATTATTGATACACTTCATATTAATTGGAGGGGTCAGAATTACACATAGGTAATTTATTAATGGGGAATCCCTTTCCATTGTTCTCATTGTAAAGAAGTCAGACATCTTTGGCGCCATTGCAAAAATTCGGCTCAACCATCTCGTCCAGCGGTGGAGGATCCTCTATGGTCTTCGGAGGATAGCAGCGATTTTGAGGTGGATGTGGACGGCGATTTGGATGGATATTCCAACTGCTTCCCTCGTTCGGCACCGCGGAACTCGACACCATGGGTAAGCTCAAACATTATGACCCTGCTTTCTTTCAATCGTTAAATGAATTGGAAAAGTCATTTATCCGGGATTTGGATTTAAAAAAAAAAGCTGGGATTGGGTCCTCTTCTCTGTCTGCTTCACTTGTGTCCTCCCATACTTTGTGCCCGGCCATTGATGCGCCCACACTACCATGTCAAACTGTTTATGTTACTAGTTCTTCTTCGGCCGTTTCAGACTCTCCCTCAACCGATCCCTCCTTCTCGAACACAACCCTTGTTTCTTCAGACCACTGACTTTCATCCTCGTTGAGGGTTCCTCCACCATTGACTGTCTCGCCACCTTTGGAGCTCGAATCTGCGGATCCGTCTTTGGACAACCCGCGCCTCTTACTGATTCGTTCATATGTTGATATGGTTAAAAAGGAGCCTATCTCTACATACTTCAAGAACCGTTTGGTTGTCCCAAACTCGTTAGTGGAGTCGATGGAGGTTTGTCTGCAACCAGACTCGTCACAATTGATAAAGCGGGCTTGTTTTGGTGGTATAGCCTCAAAATACTCTCCACTGAAAACTCGTAGTGCGAGGAAGGCTATAGGCGGTGCAAAAGGGGACAAAGTGGTGGAGGTACCTGTTAAATATCTTTCTGTTGACACACTCTCTCCTAATTTTGGGGCACTTAGAGGCATTAAAGCCCTTGCTCAGGGTCGCAGATGATCTATTTTTCCCTTAATATTTGGGGAGTGGGAGGCTTCCCGAAGTTACTTTCCCTCAAGCATGCGTTACTTATCACCAAACTGGATATTGTTCTTCTTCAGGAAACGCTGGTCTGTGCAGAGAAGGTGGGATCTTTCTTTGCCAAAGTTAACCCTAACTGGGTGGTTTGTGTTGTCAGTGCACATGGTCTATCGGGTGGTCTCTTGGCCGCTTGGAATCCACAAGTCTTGGAGTTATTTTCTTACAATGTCTCTGTCGGGATCCTGTTGTCTAGGAAGTTAATGGGTTTTGCGGGTACTATCAATTTGGTGAATTGTTACTATCCCTGCAAAGACCGCAAACAATTCTGGACAATGGCGTGCTCGGACCACCTGTTTGAATTAGATAATTTGCTCTTGGTAGGGGACTTCAACTTCACCTAGGGCGATTCATAAATCTGGGGGCGCCAGGCCAAGATGGATCCTTTGGGGGATTTTTTCAGAGATATTTTTTATTCTAAGAAAATGGTGGATGTTGAACCTTTACCCAAGTCACCTACATGGACAAATGGTAGAAGAAATGAGGCTCTCATCTCGAAAAGATTGGATCATTTTTTTGTTGTTGAAAATCTCTTGGAAAAATTCTTCAAATATAGATCATGGGTTCTTCAATCACATATCAGCGATCACTTCCCTATTATACTCCAAGTTGATATTGAGATGATCCACCAGAATTATCCTTTCAAATTCAATGCAACTTGGTTATCGGATCAGTCTTTTCGACTTGCTGTGATCAGTCACTGGACTAAATTGGATGTCTCTGGTGAAATCTCAATGATGGACAAATTGGTTGCCAAGTTGAGTTTAAAATTTTTCATGACAAAGTGGATAAAACAAAAAAGCTTAGAGATGGATTTAGAACTTGCTTTGATTGAGAAATATTTGGGCATTCTCCTTGAGAAATCGGTTATTGGCAAGCTCAGTAATTGCGATCAGGCTTCCCTAATGGTTTTGGAAGGGCGGAGGTTAAAATATCTCAAGTTTAAGGAGGAAACTTGGCATCTTAAGAGTCGGGCTTTATGGATCAAAGCAGGGGACCAAAATACAAAACTCTTCCACAAATTTGTTGATGCTCGATGAATACAAAATACCATTTGGGACTTAAATGATAAAAATGGTCGGCGTATTTCTGGCCTCGGTGATCTTCAGGTTGAGGCTAAGAACCATTTTCAGGAGATATATCAGAACCCAAAAACAACTTCTATGATAGATCAATTTAAGGTGATTAGAGAATATCCAAGGCTATTCTATGATGAGGAGGGAGATGAGATTTTCAATGAAATAACTCTTCTGGAGATTGAATCGGTACTTAAAGGTTTTACTAAGGATAAGAGCCTTGGACCGGATGGGTGGACTATAGAACTGTTCATCGATTTCTTTGATATTATGGGCCCCGACATTTGGGCTGCGGTGGAAGAGTCTTGTATCAAAGGATTGGTTACGGAGTATTTTAATACAACCTTCATTGCTCTTATTCCAAATAAATCACATTATGAGGACTTTGGCGATTTCAGAACTATTTCACTTTGCAATCTCATCTACAAAGTTATATCCAAAATTATTGCTATTAGAATCAAGTCGGGTTTATCTAAATACATATCAATGGAACAGTTTGGTTTTCTTGAGGACAAACAGATCCTGGATGCTGTGGGGGTCACGCAGGAGGTATTTCACAGTGTTAAAACCAAACAATTCAACTCCCTTTGCCTTAAAATGGATCAGGTTAAGGCCTATGATCGTGTGGATTGGACCTTTCTTCGCCTATCTCTTATTCATATTGGATTTCCTTGAGCGATGGTTAAATGGATTATGGCTTGCATCTTCTCAGTGAATTTTGAGGTGATCATTAATGGGTTTCCATCAAACTTCTTCAAGTGCTCCAAAGGTCTTTGTCAAGGTTTCCCACTATCCCCTTTACTTTTTTTGCTGACCATTGAGGGCTTGAGTAGACTTATTCATCGGGCAAAAAGAGATGGGAGCATTCTGGGCATTAAACCTACAGATCATATTTCTGTGACTCATACACTTTTTGTGGATGATGTCATGTTATTTGGTCCTGGTACTTTTTGTGAGTGGCATTCCTATAAGGATATATTGGACCTTTTCTGCAACGCATCCAGGATTCTTATCAGTGCTGGGAAATCTTGGTTTATGGAAAAAAGTGTGGACATTGCTATCAAAAATCTGGTAAGTAACTTTCTCCCTTTTAATTTCAAGGAGTTATTTGAGGGTACCACTTACCTTGGTTTTATTCTGAAGCCAACAAATTATCATATTTGCGACTGGATTTGGTTACTTAAGCGGTTTGACAAGCACATTAATCATTGGTGTTGGCGTTGGCTCACCATAGGGGGAAGACTTGCTTTAACAAAATATGTGCTCCAAAACGTGGCAGTTTACTGGCTCTCACTCAGCAAAATACCGAAAAACATTTTGAATGGCATCCACATGCGTATCTTCTCTTTCATTTGGTCTGGTGGTGGGTAAATACAAAAAATTCATTTGGTAAATTGGAAATTTTTGGCTCGTCCTCAATGCTTGGGTGGTTGGGCTATAAAAAATATGGAAAATTTTTATTTGGCACTGAAAACCAAAATTTTGTGATGAGCTCTTTTTTTTGGTTCGGCGTGGAGCTTGCTTATTAAAGGAAAATACTTGAAATCCCTTTCTGTGGCTAATTGGATCCGGGGTGGTCCTCCTTGCAAAAAAATTGTTTCAAATATCTGGAGCGGGTTGTTGGGTTATTTTAATGCCTTATCAAACTGGTTGACATGGCTTCCTGGGAATGGTTGTGCAGTTTGCCTTGGGGTGGATCCCATTCAGGGGGGCCCTCTTTGTTACCAACTTTCTCTGGATTTGCTTAGGGTTTTGAAATCCAAGGGCTATTTCTCCTTATGTCATGCTGTGATCAGACCTCCGGTTGGCTCGGGTCGCCCTTGCTGGATCTTGTCTTCACAACTCGGCCTTTCTGGGAATCTGGCACTGGAATGGGACAAATATGTAATGGGTTTAAATAGTTTGAACTTACATTACAAGATACTCTTAATAGATTGGTATGGTCCTGGAATGTCTCCATGGGGTGGCTACAACCAAGTTGGCTTACGACTCATTGATCTCATCTGAAATCCTGCAAGGAAGGTGGTGATTTAGCAAGATTTGGAACTTTCAAATGCCACTGAAGTTAAAATGTTTCAACTGGCTTGTTTTACATAACTATTCCCTAACATGGGACAATCTTTGTAGCAAGGGTTTATGCAGTCTGGGTCATTGTCATTTATGTGTTTCTTGGGAGGAAACTATTGAACATCTTTTTGGTTGTTGTCTGGTGGTTAAAGAATTATGCGAGAGGATCCGTTTTTTATGTGGGCGTCCGTTTCAGTGGAGCCCTGGTAGTCTGGAGGTAAGCTTGTACCATTGGGGTCACATTCATAAGGATTGGAGGGTGCTCTCATATTTTGTCTTTTGGAAAGTGTGGCATTCCTGAAATGTTGGGATTTTTTATGGGGTGGTGACCAATGTGGCAGTCATGGCCAGCAGTGCTCTTGCGGACTTTATGGACTACAATTCAAGGAGCTCTCCCTGCCCAGTCACACATCCAAATTTAGTTGATCCATTACAATTCATTTATCCATGCAGATTTTTCGATGGGGCCTCTCAACTAGGTGGGGCGATTAGTGGGGTCGGTGTTGTGTTGTATATCAATGATAACAAGTTGTACACGATGTGGATGAACTCGGGTGTGGGCTCGAATACGCGCAGCGAGCTCCTAGCTTTATGGATGCTCCTATGTTTTTTCGTTTCAAAGGAGATTTTTAGTTTGCAGGTCTAGGGAGACTCGAAGGTTTTAATTTCATGGGCTATGGGATCATGTGCTATAAACGTGTTGATTCTCTCTCACTGGCTAGGGGAGATGAGCTCACTTATTGAAATATTTGATCATATCACCTTTCTTCATGTGCCCCAGACTTCAAATCAATTGGTTGATTCCCTCTCTAAGCGAACACTCCATTCTTCACCAGGCATCATTTTTTGGGAGGACTGGTCCGCGGACTCTTTGGTTGCTGATGGTTCTTTGGGTCATTATTTTCTCTAGTATAGATTATACTTTTTTGCGGCTTATATTATTGTCTCCATCCTTTTTAGGTTCCTAGATCTTTTGGTTGGCCAACTATTGGTTGGTTTCCTGTTATTACTTATGGTTCTATGGTCGCCACAGGTGGTTGAGCTCTCACTTTTTATGTATTTCCTGTACTACGGGTTCTTTTTGGCCGGCTGGGTAGTTGTGTTTTGATTATGTTAGTATTTATACTCTCATTTTATTACTGGTCGGATGGACTTTGTTGAGACTTGTGTTCCACTTAGCCGGAAGGGTTGCTTATGTTTCTACTCTTATTATGCTGGGGGTCCCATGTTGAACTATGTTATGGGACTTATATTGTCTCTGATGGGAGTCTGTTTTTTCTTGGTCCTATGTCTCTATTTGGCTGGTGGTAGCCATAGATATTGTAACCATTGATACTATTTTCCATCTATTAATAGTATGCTATTTTCATTGTGTAAAAAATAAAGTTGTTTTATTTACGTTTTGGGTTGTTAGAAACCTTCAAAATTTGCAACTATGTCCTTAAAACTATGTAAAATGTTTTAATTTATGCTAAATTTGATGTCCAAAACTTAACTATCAAAAGGATATGTTTAGATAATTATTTCACATAATGAACTATGGGTAATAAAACCATAACTATTGAGATTCACCTTCAAAGACAAAGAGTTACCTCTACATGATGTCATGAAATTAGCTTCATATATTGATTTATGTACTTTTTATTGTGCCTACGCAAGCTATACTTTGCTCTTATTTGTGGTATTCAATAGTTGTGTTTAAAAAGGCTAGGCTTTGGTTTTATTTGTGGTTTTATGTTATGCTTAAAAGTTGAAGAAGTTGTATAAGTTATGGTTTTTAAATGTTTTTAATAATGTTATCAAAGACTAGTTTTTGTTGAATGAATATAGAAATGATAATAAAAAGGTTAAACTTTGGTTTTATGTTATGCTTAAAAGTTGAAGAACTTGTATAAGTTATGGTTTTTAAATGTTTTTAATAATGTTACCAAAGACTAGTTTTTGTTGAATGAATATAGAAATGATAATATAGTTTACAATTTTTTTTGGAAGTTACACGAGAATTTTTGGACATGCCATTTCAATGGAAAGTTCGGTGGCAAACTATCAGGACGCGTTAGAACCCCTTTATGAGTCCCTTTGAAGAGGAACAATGGGGCATGAGTGGGATTTTCAAGTCCGAGGAAGATTACTTGGCGAAACTTACACAGGTGCGTTTTGCAAGGGGGAGTTGTAGTTCTCGAGAACTAGTTTTTCAAGATTCGGTTGAGGGGCCATCTGGAGGCCCAAAAGAGGGAAGTTATGGTAGTGATGAGGTTCAAGGGGACATTATCGATAATAAGGGGTCATCTGGGGGGCCAAAGGATGGAATAAGTGGTATCGAGGAATGTCAGGGGAATATTATCAATAATATGGCATCCTAGTCTAGTGCTCAGGGCCCGCTGACACTAGTGTCAAAAAATGGTGATAAGTTATGTGGTCCATTGTTGAGCCCTGTCGGAACGATGCATACTTGTGAACATGGGATTTCGGGTGTTGGTTTAGGCACAGGTCTTGTAAGAGCATTTGACTGGAATGGTATCGATAGTGTTAAGGATCTTCTAAACCCATCCAGGAACCAAGGCCCTCAAAAGAGTGTCAATGTGGGTAGGGAGGATTGTGATAATATGCAAGATATATAGCAATTGTAACAACTCACAATCAAACTCTCAAGTATATTGCAAAGAAGAAGAGAAGAATGCACTCAATAATCACTCACAAACACATAATAATAAACAAGAATCAATATCATACAATGAATAATGAGTGTAAAGAGTGTGTTACAATGAATTGCAAAGGAGCATGATATAGGATTCGAATTAGCCAAGTAGGGCATTCGAATCTGAGCTCAGAGTCTAGCTTGGATAACAATGGAGACATCATCCAGTCAGTAGTATCAGTCATAAATGGTAATAGTCAGTCAAGTGTGTCTAATTGAGTCTAACAGAACCATCTAGGCATAAATCAGGGAAGGGAGACTCCAACGGAGGCGCATGAGGTTGTCATAGGGTCAAGCGACACTCCAAAAATAGCTAACTAGGAGCTACAGGTAGTTAGGATGAGCAATCAGTGGAAGAACTACTCATTCCATTCACTAACTGAGTGATGACTCTCGGTAGGTGAGAAAAGGCGCCCTAACTGAGTGATAACTGGTGGTAGGTGAGCAAAGGCGCCCAAACTGGCTGTGGTAGGTGGGAAAAGGCACACTAGGCATGAAGAAACTCAAAGAAGGCGCAATAGGTAGGTGGGAGGCCAACTGAGGGCTGTAGACAGGCTCTGGAGAGCTAGGAATAAGCTCTAGGTGCTAGGAGGACCATCAAGGTGATGACTGGATGCATGCAAAAATGCATGCAGACATACAAAACTGAAAAATGATGGGGAGAATATTCCAACAAGGATCTTGTTACCATGAAGCAAGATTTTGGACGTCCTTCTTGTAACAAGCATCAGCAAAAGGCTCTAATCATTAGAGTGGCAAGGAACAATCTTGTGGTAGGTAGGAAGGGATCTGGGAATGGACGAGATCACAAGCCTTTCTCTCAGAGTGTTGGTCACGAAATTTGGCCCTTGGATGCCGCCTAAAAACTCTATAGACTCTTGGATGGCAGATTTGTGGTTTTCCACTCTGGAACATCTCCCAAAGGTATCATTTTATGACCAAGGGCTGGTATAGTTTCCATTTTAACTCAGAGAAGGATGCTTTGAGGATTTTGGGGGGTCTCTGGTTATGCGAAAAAGGAATCCATATGCTTAAAAGGTGGCATCCCAACTTTGATCCAACTATTGAACAATTTACCTTTAAAAAAAATTGGGTTCCCCTGCCTGGCTTCCCTTGGCTCTCTGGAATAGAGGAGTTTTTGAAGCTATGGGAAATGCTTTGGGTCGATTCCTTTATGTTGATGATGAAACCCTTGCTGGAAGGGATAAAAGAGTGGGGAAAATCCTTGGGATAAAAGAGTGGGAAAAATCCTTCTCAAAATTGATGTGACTCAGGGTTTCCTAGCGGAGCTCGAAATCAAATGGACAAGTCTTTCTATAGTCCAAAAACTTGACTATTGGAAAGTCCCGTTTAGATGTTTTGTTTGTAGAAAAACACGTCACTTAAAGGATGCTTGTCCCTTTAGTCTTTGCCTTCCTATCCATGTTAGGCACCAAGACAAGGTAGAGGACTTAAGTGTTGTAATGAGGGATGCTAATATCTGCATTGGAGATCCCTCCAGTGATTCGGGCTCGAATACCTTATCTGGGCCTCAGGAATTAGAAATAGTGGTTCCTTGTATGTCTCCTATCTCTCTTATTCCTCAGTTGAGAATTCTGATAAGTCCTCAATCTTTTCATCCTATTAACCTTATCTCGTTTGGAATGGTTGGTGAGGTATCAGTGGAGTTATGTGAAGAGGAAGTAAGCACTAACAAGGGTCGTGTACTTCTTGAGGAAGTTATGGTTTTAACCAATTTGGAGATTAATGAGATTTCTTCCCCCTTTATTGGCTCTGCGACTGCAGACTTATCTTTTTCTAGAGAAATTGTTGATGTTCCTCATCTCTTTGGAAATGATGGGACCAAGGATGTTATTCATATTAATGATATCATGGACATTATTTTGGAAGGTCATTCTCAGGAGGAAATCAATGTGATATCGTCTCTCATTCCTAGCTATAACGAGGCGCTGATCAAAATCCCCCTTCAGATTTATTCGATGAATGAGAAAAATTGCATAGAGGTGAATGGGATGAATAACTCTTTGGTTGATTTAAATGTTGAAGCGGTTCATGATGGAGTAGGTAAAAGTGGGCACAAGGCGAAAAAAGCTTTAATTGGAGGTGTGAAAGGAGGTTTGAAATCTAAGCCTTTTACTCCTTCGAGCTCATAGGTTCAGTGGGTTGTTGGAGTAGCATACAAAGACTTTCGAGTAGGCAGTATTCAGGGAGGATTTCAGACACTTAGAGAGTAGAAGGCCCTAACCAGGGTTCCCAAATGATTATTTTATCCCTCAATGTAAGGGGACTTGGAGAGAATCCCAAACAGTTGGCCCTTATGACACTGGTTGAGAAAATTCATCCAGATGTTATCTTGTTTCAAGAAACAATGCAGTGTGGAGATAAGGTTCGTGATATTTGTGAAAAATTCTTGACTAACTAGGAAATTAAATCGGTAGAATCTACAAGCCTTTTGGGTGGCTTGCTTTCGGTGTGGAATCCGAGAGAAACTAATTTCATTATGTATCTAATTAATGGTGGAATTATGTTGGAAGTTGTTGTCAAAGGGATTGAACACCCTCTGAAGATTTTAAATTGTTATGGTCCATACTATAACCGAGAATTTTTTTGGAAGAAAGTTGTGGAGTCTAGTGTTTTGAAGGATCCTAGCCTAATCCTCATGGGGGACTTAAACTTTACTATCTCGACATGAGAAATTTGGGGTGTCATGCCAGATTGGACTTGCTGACTAGTTTTTTCTTGGATATTATTCAGGATGCAAATATTATTGATGTTGTGCCAACCCCCATGGTTCCCACTTGACGAAATGGAAGAGTTGGTGATAATGGTGTTGCCAAAAGGTTGGATCGTTTACTTTTTACGGCTGCACTAGTGGATTTTTTTTATCGTTATCGTGCCTGGACTACAAACTTGTTGATCTCTAACCATATGCCAGTGGTACTCCAGTTAGGATCAGGTGTGGAAAAACCAAAATACCCTTTTAAATTCAATCACTCCTTGCTTTGTGGAGATAATTTTAAATCTCTTATCCAAAATATATGGGTTCCTTTGATGGTGATGTTGTATCCAAAATAGAAAGATTGACATTGAAATTGAAAGGTATAAAGGACGTAGTTATTAGATGGGAAAAATATAAGAAGTTTGAAATAAAAAAAGAGCTCTATGAGATTGAACACAAAATTGAGGATTTTTTCTATTCAAATCTTTGTGGTGTTCTATTTGATGTCGATAAAGAGGCAGTTGCGGTTTTAGAAGGAAGGAAACACAAGATTCTTTTAATGGAAGAAGAGAGATGGTGGTTAAAAAACAGAGCCACTTGGATTTCCCAAGGCGATCAAAACTCGACTTTCTTTCATCGTTATGTTGATCATAGGAGAAATGTGAATGCTATTTGGGAACTAAGGAAAGACGATGGGCGACTTCTAAATAAGAGGAGGGTGCAAAACAACATTTTCAGCACATCTTTAAAGACCCAGACAATCTTGGCACTATTGAGGATATTATTGTATTTATATTCAAGGAAACTATTTTGGATATGGACTGTCAAGGTTTAGAACTCTAAAAATCCCGTCTATAGTGTTGGCAATAGAGAGATTCTCATAGATTTTTGTCTTTTTGGATTTGTATGTTCCATGTGGTATGATATGCTCTTGTTTTTTATGTAAGGCTTTTGCCTGGCCGAATGTGGTTTTATTCTAATACAATGCAACTCCTCATTATTTTCTAAGGAAAAAAAACTAGAGTTATCCATGCATCAATTGCCAATCATCACCTACAGTTTATATTCCTTTTTTTTATAATTGTTTATTTTGAATTTGGAACAACCACCATAAAATCAACACCCCAAATTATAAAATATAAACACCTATTAGTGTTGTTTAAAAAAAATAAATCAGTGTTTTATATATTATTTCAAAAGTAAAAATTAGCCAACCATCAACACATGATAAAACAACGACATTCATCCTTCAACCATCTTGCAAAGAGACACATTTTATCAAAGAAAACACTTGAAGCTCCTAAAGGGGTTAAGCATTATTGGGATAGGCTTGATGTTAGTTTTTATTTAATGATGTGCTTATAAGTTATATGTATGTTTATAAGTTATATGTATGTGATATCAATTTTTTTTTAGAATGTCTCTACACCATAGATATTATAAATTATTTGTATTTTTAGAATAATGACCATATTTTCTTATTGACTATAAATGCTATTAAGTTTGTATGTTCATGACACATTTTGTCATTTTATCAAAGAAAACACTTAAGCTCCTAAAGGGGTTAAGGATTAGTGGGATGGGTTTAAGGATTATTGGGATAGGCTTGATGTTAGTTTTTATTTGATGATGTGCTTATAAGTTATATGTATGTGATAGCAGTTTTTTTAAGGAATGTCTATATAACATAGATATTATCAACATATTTGTATTTTTGGAATAGTGACCATATTTTTTTTTGTTGACTATAGATGCTATTAAGTTTGTATGTGTGAACCTTAACTTTAATTCTATCAATAGCAAGTTAATAGTTTTTTTTTTTTTTCGGGGTGTGGCTCATACCATGAATTTGCCCATTTTCAAGTCAAATCATTCTTACGTCGTTAATGGTGTCGTTAATGGAATCCTTCCCTTCTTACGTCGTTAATGGTGTCGTTAATGGAATCCTTCCCTTCCCTAATTCGCCCATTTAAAGAAGTAGGTATTACGATTGCAATTTTGTCCATGGACGGACAGACCAACCTCCTCCGTTATATTCTGTGGTTTTTTTAATCTCTTGGCATGTGAGACTGTGAGACTTATTGGACAGTTGAATGACAATATTACGTACAGGTAGACGTATGAAAGAAACGAAAAACAGTCAAATACGGCCAGAGTTTGAAGGTAAGGCACACGAAAGGGAGGACGCATGGGAACACGCACATGTTATTGAATACGAATCAAATTAGGGAGAGTAATAACAATCACACGGCGACGAGGAAATAGATTGTAAATCCGACGAAACAACGGTCTGTCTGAGATAATTTTACAGTTTTACAGTTGTCTTGGCGAGAATCTGAAGAAACGACGGTCTGCTGTCTGAGATATAAATTTATAACATCGATAACGTGTTGTGGATAGATTTCCGTGAAGGCAATATATTTTTTTATAAAAGCAAACAGACTGTGCAGTCAGTCTTGGCTGCCGTGCAGGGAAACTGGAAAAACATAGCTGAGCTACTTGAGGGGCCGAGGGGCCGAATTTCTTTACATGATTGCATGACCTAGGTCTTGGGTTTATGTTTGTGAATGAGATTTAATTAATTAAATGATAGGGAGCAACGAGGTTGTTGAATCCATGGCTACACTCAGGCCCGGAGGGGAAGAAAGGATATTATCGATCATGTTGTCCACTTCAGAACTTGCACAGCTTGATCTCTCTAATATACAGCTCTTCCAGGCCAATGTAGACTGCACTCATAATGATTTGAATGACCATGAAAAGGAAATCGATCCAATATCTCTTACGCGGCAGGATTCGTTCTCTTTCGGTCTGGAGGCCGAAGAGGGGGTTTCTACGGCGCCTGTGCAGGTTTTCAAGAGCAGAGGCGTGATCGAGGCTGAGAAATCCATTATGATGGAACAAAACAGAGGAAATAACAGTCAACGTAAGAAATCGGTGTCAATGGAAGAGACGTGTCGTGATTGTTTCGAAAGCCAAGAAGTAGCCGAGAAAAAGAAGACCAAGAAAGCCCAGGACGACTCTGCCGTGCACGATAAGCTAACACCTGATCCGCCTTTGCCCATCAAAAATAGCCGGGCGGAGGAGGAGCAGGAGCGGGGCGTAGAATCCGAGGAGATCATGAGTATTAAGCTCCGTATAGACCTGAAATCCTCTCCTGCCGCCAAGTTCCTTGTGCAAGTCATGCCGTGGGAGCTCCAGCCTTCTCCTGTGACTCCTTTCACGCCTGCTGCGGTCCCCTTCAAATGGGAAGAAGTTCCTGGAAAACCCAAAACTCTGCACCAAGCCAATCGATTGCAGCCACAGACTAATTCATTCCCCGTTCTCCATCCGCCGCCGCGGCTCTTGATGCCTCCCCTGGCAGCCAAGAAGCTACCTGCGTCGCAGTCTCAATCGGGCGCTCAGCACAGCAGGTCCAGCTCGGGATCCTGCAGCGCTGAAGAGAAGGCAGTTATCTCCATCGAGACAAAAAGACATGAAGAGACCCCGGGAGCTGTTATATCATCGTTGGACTACAAGCTGCCATCGCCATGGAATGGGGATGTTAAACCTGCTTATTCGCCCTTCAGAGACTTGGGTCCGCCCGACGATGCAGTTCAGAGGCTGCGAACCAAGGCAGCTTCAACCTTGACCAGCGTTTGGCGGAAATCTAACCCTAAAAAGCACAAGCCAAAACCTAATTCGGTTCCCCCTGTTTCGTGCTGCACCAGTGGGGAGCTCCTGATGGATCGAGAGGCCTTGTGGGTGGAGGTGAATGAAAATACTCAAACAAATAACTCTCTCAATGCAAGAATCGCAGTGGCTATGGGGGGTGTTAATGATGAGGGTTTCTCAAATAAAACGATGATGTGCTCGTGGGATGCCAAGGATCTGAGACCTATTCCGGACTCTGAATACTACAGGAATGGATTGAAGCCCATAGAGAAGAGGCCGAAGAGGAAATGGGTTATGAGAAAACTGCGACGACCTGCACGGTTCTTTGTAAGTTTTTTATTAATGTTATTGTTTTTTCACTGGATTAATGTAATGGATTCAACGGGATTGATCATTTGATGTAATGGATATTTTTCTTTGCCTGCAGAGGGCTTTCTTCAACGCAGTCTGGAGTGCAGTTTCACTGAGAAAATCGAGGCACAGAAAGCGTGGAAGCATCAAGCTATCATACCAATCGCTTGCTCGCTGAGCAACTGCTCTGCTCTGTTCCTGCTTCATGTACAGTAACTCATCATTCCAAAATCAACATCATTGCCTCGGTGTAAATGCGTGTGAAGAGTTTCTTGAGATTTCTCCATTGTGATTGTTTTCTGCCATGGGCCACATGCTTCTGCAGCTGCAAAGGCAATTTTTCAAATGCTGGATTGTGCCGTGAATTCTGCAGCTACTCTCATTGTTTGATCTCATCAAAACTCAGATTTATGATGAACGACAGAGGAGTAAATGGACTGATATCTGCAGTGAATAAATCTGTGATATTTTTTTTTTGGAGTACTTGTGCAGGGATTGATTCTGCGATTTAATGGAAATGAACACTAAAGAGTTGGAGGAGTTATTTTCTTGGACATTGAATTTCTTTTCATTGAAGTGCTGTACTCACAAAGTTTTCATGCTTTGTTTTATAACGAAGTATTATAGTGACAATTTTCAAAGTAATAGAGGTAGTGTGTATTTAGAGTGTTTAAAAAAAAAAAATTGTGTGAGCATAAATAAATGGTGATATGGTCTGGGTTTAATACTACAAAATAGTTATTTTATTTTATTTTTTTAATTCATGCAATAAAATTCTATGATTTGATTTTGAGGATTTTGTAGTGGATATTATAGTGGATATTACAGTGTAACATTTGTTAAAAATATTTTGAAATTTTTTATTATAAAATGTTCGATATTATTTGTTTAGATATTATTTGGGATTTTGGACTTTTTTGAGTGGATTAACAAGATTAACATGAGTGTAACAAGTGTACAATGGGGATTCATTTCATGATCGTAGTATCTTGTTATGCTCGAATGCATCTTGATTAAGATTTAAATAAGCTATTTTTTTATATTAATTAGTTTAATGTTTAGCTTTTGTTTAAGAACCAATTATCTCCACAAAACTAAGTAGTTGGCTACCCTATCGGTGTTCACCAGCCACTTTACCTGTGGCTGTGCTAGTATATCATTCATACAATGAACACAAGATGTTTACTTGTTTAATGCAATGAACACAAGATGTTTATGAGAAAATTTAATATGAGAAAAAATTAGTTAAAGGTTAAGCCTTATGTTCTTGCTCTTTTCTTCTCATCTATTAAATACAAGTACAAAGAAAAACACACATTTTGTTCTATGGCTATTACATATCTTCTACTTCCTTCATTATGCTTTAATACCCCACATTTAGATGCTTTGCTCAACTAGGAAACAATAAAAAATACAATAAGAATGAATCCCTTCCTTTCATAGATGCCTTATTTAACATAGTTGACAGTGCCCTAAGGTTAGGGTTAGGGTTTTCACATGCCTCAACCCCCAATTAGTGTTAGGGTTTCGACCCTCTAGAATATTTTTGAAAGTCTACATTTTACTAGGTCCACATGTGTGGCTAATGCAACCTCACATGCCATCTATCTATGAACGTGTAGAACATTATGGAGAGGTTGAAAGCTAGTATCACAAATTTTTGACCCCAAAAATGGTTGTTCAAAGCCTCAAATGGGATTTAGAAGGTTCTAGATTGCAAATTGCCAACATGGGACTTTCCCATAAAATGCCCCCTACAAGCCAATAAATCCAATATCTCCACCTAGAAAGTACTAAAAGTGATGACAAATTATATAATGATCAATTCCAAATCATACCTCCCCATTTAGGGAGGCTTTTGGTTGTCTAAAGATTTTATTGAATAAGGTGAGGACATGTTTCCTCTACCTTCTCCAAGGATCACCATTTGGCCTTGCATGGAAGTTGTTCTTTTAACCCAACTTGCAAAAGTTCATACTTTCATTGTCTAGTTGTTCTCAATTTTTTTTTTCTGCAAAACTATATCTTCTACTAACTTTGGTTGAGATTTTGATGCTAAGCCCTTTAGGTAAGACTTGCTCATCATTTGTTGGTCCAAGATGGAAGGCTCATAGAGTTTAAGATTCTCCACATTCACTATTATGTAAATGTGCATATATGGGAGTTGACTAAATCTGTAGGAATTATCGCCCACCTTCTCCAACACTTAAAAAGGACCATAGCATAGAATCTTGATCTTCTTATTGAGATCTTGTAGCCTTTCCTTGTTTAAATACAATCAAACATTTTCTCCCACCTTAAGTGTTTTCTCAATTCTATGTTGATCATGATTGGCCTTGTACTTTTCCTGTAACTTCTTGAAGGTCTCATGTATTTGCAAATGGATCAAGCCAATCATATCAATGAACTAGTTAGCCTTCAATGCTTCTCTAGTGATGTCTTCCCTCACTCTTTGTTGTCCAAATGAGACATCTAAAGGTGCCAATGTAACAAATACCGAAAGCAAGTTTCAAAAGGGGACTTATTAGTAGAAGCGCGGTTTGCTCTATTTAAGAGTTCTTAATGTGAACCAATTTTGCATCCTAGGTCCTTGGATGATTTTGATTATAACCCCTCAAAACTTGAACCAGTGCCATGTTCATTAATTTTGCTTTCCCAATTGTTTGTGGATGGAAAACTATAGATCTCGTCAACTTAATGTCCATCTTCCCCCAAAGTGTTTTCTAAAAGGCACTAGAAAATCAAGCATCTCCATCCCAAAGTGCACCCAAATATTTTCAAAGAACATATTTATTGCAACTTGTCCCTTGATGGTAGTTTTATAAGGCGTGCGAATGCACATCTTGCTAAACTTGTCAATTAGCACAAATAATTGGTCATGTCCCTTCCTTATTCTTGGTAAGTCACCAATGAAATCCATGGAGATGTTCTCACATGGTCTAGTAAGTACAGGTAAGGGATGGTGTAAACCTTGCTTTCTATTATTGATCTTGCTAGTACAACAATTTATGCATCCTCTCATAAACTAAGCTATATCTTCTTATATTTTAGGCCCATATACATACCTTTGTGAGTTGGAAATTTTCTTCGCAATACCAAAATGCCCTATAACTTTGGATGTGTGAATCCCTCTTATAAGCTCCAGTCTTTCACCTTTAGGAACACAGAGCTTGTCTAGCTTATATATTAACCTATCTTGAATATGACAATCAATCTTATTGTCACCTTCTATTACACTACCTTGGCCTTGCACTTGCTAGAACACCTCTTTAAAGTCCTTATCTTCTATGTATGCCTCTTTGCTTGAATCATGGGTGAAATGGTCCAAGAGGATAAGAGTTTCCAAAGTTGTGATGTTGGATGTGTGTGACCTTGAAAGCATGTCTAGCAACTCATTAGTTTTATCCTTCTTATATTTGATGATTAAATGAAATTTTTATAAATCCACCATCTGTTTGAATTCTCTGGTTCATTGAATCTTATGCTAGGACTATAAACACTGCATCAACTAGTTATTAGTGTGTATGATGGTCTTCTTTCCCATCCAATAGTGCTTCCATTTCTCATCAGCTTGTACGAGAGCATAGAGTTCCTTGTCATATGTAGGGTAGTTTAAGACTATACCATAGCCCATTTTACAATTATAGCACATCAGTTTACCTTCCTGCATCAAGACTATGCCCATAGCATATACACTTGCATCCATCCCCACTTTGAAAATATTCTACAAATCAAGCAATGGAAAAACTAATGTTTGATTGATCTTTCATTTTAAGTCTTCAAAATCTATTAATTCCCCAACAAAAGCTCTTGTCATTAGTTATTATGGCACATAGTGGTGTAGCCATAGCTGAAAATGATGATATAAACTTCATAAATATTGTTCTACCCCAACAAAGCTCCCAAGATCAATGGAATTAATAAGAGTTGGTCACTTTAAGATAGCCTCCATATTCATGGGATCTATCTTGAGTTCCCCTCCACCAATTGCATATTCCAAGTACACCAATGATTTCTACACAAATTCACATTTCTTAAGGTTTGCCAACAATTGATGTTTTTTCAAGGTCTTTAACTTTTGCATGAGATGTGAGACATGATCTTCCAAGGTAGAGATACAAACCGATATATTATATGTGTACAATATTACAAATGAATCTAAAAATACACATAATACATCATTCATCAAACACATAAATGTAGCAAGTGCATTACATAAACCAAAAGACACTACTAGCCATTCATATAGACTTTCCTTGCCTTGAAAGCCATCTTCCAAGTGTCTTCTTTAATTTGTACCTAGTAGTATCCCAATTTGAGATCCAATTTGATGAAGTACTTTCCATGTTGCAATTGATCCAACAAGTCATTGATCTTGGGAAGAGAGTACCAATTCTTGAGGGTTATCTTATTCAACTATATGCAATTGATACACATTCTCTAAGTCCCATCCTTATTGGCTACTATGATAATAGGTGACCCACTAGGTGAGGTGATTAATGAAATTACTCCCTACTCCAATAGCTATTGTAACTATGTCTTCACTTTGTCTACTTCTAGGATGGACTGTCTATACAACCTAATATTTGGCAATATGGAGTTAGGCACTGGAACTGTATCTCATTCTCCACTTATCTCTTAGGGGGTAATCCTTTAGGATCATAAAACACTTCTCTGTATGCCTATAACAACTCCTCTAACTAATTCATTTTTTCTCTTTACAACATCCTTTCAAAGATGCCTTTACTTTTACCAATTCATCTCTTGGATGATTTTGTTTTATGAAGTGTAACAAAGACTTCCTTTTTGAACTGATCAATTCTTTGACTTGGTTAGCACTTACCAGAGAGATCTTGAATTTAATTTTGTGTGCATTGATAATGAAGGAGTTCACGTCCTTGATTAGGATGTATTAGTTTTCTCTCTTGATCATCGATATTGCAAATCCCTCATTTACATGGAGAGGCTTTTAAACACTACACCACACACATCAAGTAATACTGCATACACCTCCACTTAATCAATATAGTTTGCACTTGTAAAAAATTTGATCTTCTAGGTAGAGCTATAAACCAACATATCATCTAAAAGTCCACTATTACACATAAATCTAAAAAGACATGCAATACATCATTCATAAAACACATAAATGTAATAGGTGCATTACATAAACCAAAATGCATTACTATCCATTCATATAGACTTGCCTTGTCTTGAAGTTAGTCTTCCAATTGTCTTCTTCTTTAACTCATACTTGGTGGTATCCCAATTTGAGATCCAATTTGGTGAAGGACTTGGCATGCTACAATTGATCCAACAAGTCATCATTCCTAGGTAGAGGGTATTAGTTCTTTATGGAGATCTTATTCAAAGTTTTGTAGTCGATACACATTCTCCAAGGCACATCCTTATAAGTTACTATGATAATAGGTGACCCAATATGTGAGGTGCTTAGTTGAATTACACCCCCCATCAAGAGTAGCAAATATGTATTCACTTCATTTGCTTCTAAGATGGACTATTTGTACAACCCAATATTTGGAAATGGGGAGTTAGGTACGAATTGTATCTCATGCTTCACTTCTATCTTAGGGGGTAACCATTTTGGCTCTTAGAACACTTTTATGTACCCCTATAATAACTCATCCAACTGATTTTTTTCTCTTTAGTACATCCTTTCATATATGCCTTTAGTTTTATTCATCTCTCAACTTATTCTCTATTATGAAGAGTAATACAAACTTCCCACTTGAACTAATCAATTTCTTAACTTGGTTATCACTTACTAGATAAATCTTTGATTTATTTTATGTGCATTGATGATGGAGGATTTCACATCCTTGATCAAGAAGCACTAGTTTTATCTTCTCATGTAGATTTCGTCACTAATGTACAAGGAGGAGCTTCCAAACACTACAACACGCACATGAAGCAATACTACATCTACCTCCACTTCATCAATATAGTTTGCACTTATAAAAAAATTTGTTACACTGCTTAGTGACCTTGAGCTCTACATCCTTATTTACCCAACCCAATGAATATGGGTGAGGATGGTCATGAAATTCTAATCCAAACTCGCTGACCATATCTTATTTTATGAAGTTGGACTGTGAACCAAAATCAAATAGAGCATCCACCTTTGTCTTCTTATCCTAGATCTTAATATGCAAGAGTTTACTCACCTCCTTCTCTTCCTTGGAATGGAGGGCACCCAGATTCACCTCCTTCTACATTGTAGTGTCGGAAATATTTTCATCTACACATGAGATACTCTTTACCTAGTTATTTGAATCAATGGCTATCACATTCTTTTTCTTGGCATCCTTCTTATGGTTCTATGGATTCATCTCAGGATGTAACTCCCAACACTTGTCTTTGATGTAGCCATCAATATTATAGTGATTGTTACAATGGTTGTATGGATCCTTACATTGGTGTGAAGTGGTTGTTGTATTCTTATTATTTCCTTTTCCATTCTACTTCCCCTCCCTGGAAACATTTGGGTGGTATTTATGCTTCGAACTATTACTTTCCTCCATAAATTACCATGTAGACTAGATACTTGAGGAGTACATCCAGGTTCTTGGGAGATATACCCAACATAAAAGCCATTTTTCTAAACTCTGGAGTGTACTCTTGCATACTCTTCCCTTGCTTCTAGTGGAAGTAATTCCAACAAATCCATTGGTTCTTTTCATACCTAGTAGGGTAGAACTGGGACATAATGAGGGTTGTAAACACCTCCCACTTAGTTAATAGGGTATCACTCTCCAACCTAAGCATCTATGTGTGAATTTCCCATCAAATTTGGGAAAATGATATCATTTTTTCTCCTATTTTATGAACATTGAAATAAACTTCTAATTGTTGCAACCATTGATTCAACTTAAAACCATCAATCTCTTCTTGGTAGGTTTTGGTGCCCTCTTTCACTTTCGCATTAAACATAGATTGGTAATAAGTGATGGCACTAGAACTTGGTGTCTCTTTCTTGGCTCATTTTACAATTCTTCATTGTCTCCAAATTTCTTGTTCGATCCAACTTCTAGTTAGAGTTATGTTGACGTGTGTAGAGTGTCACTTTCAATAGTAGGGGTTCATCCCAATAAAAATTCCCAATTACGCTACTCCCCAGTTTGGTATAGGGAGCCCATCCAAATTCTAACTCGACAACCATTACTATTTTAAGTGTTTTATTTGAAAATGAAATACTGTTATGCAATGTGAAATTTAATTCCTAATATGAAGAATGCAACTAATCTAACCTATCATGGCTATGAGAAAACATCTAGCAAGGAAATATAAGACATTAATCATAGTTGTGCTACTTATTTTTGGTAAACAAAAAAGCTATTTAAGAAATAAGGTGGTACTGTGAATATCGAATGATAAACAACAAAACCAAGTTAAGAATAGTCTATCTTTGTACTTACTGTCAAGAATCTCATATTTATCCTTCAAAGCACAATATGAAGGGGAGAAGTAAAAGTAATAGGAAAAAACATAGAATAGTCTATCTTGACAACATATATCCATACAACAAATTTTGAATTAAGAATAAGCAATAGAAATACTTCATAGATTACAAACAATAATCTGATTTCTCTTGTAATATGGCCTTTAGGGATTCTCCTCATTAAATTCTCACAAAATAGTTTTACAAAAACTTAATGTGAAAAATAAGAGCCCCTATTCCTTTGCTCTGGCCTCTTCTTATACAATTCAAAAGATAACTACTAAAGATTCTTGAGTTTATTTCTTGGCAGTTATGGATATTCAACTTCATGTTTGTCATATTCAAAAAAGAATATTCAAATATTTACTTGGACTATAGAAAACCTTGAGATTTATCATCAAAATAGGCTACCCATATGGCATGCCTTAACATTTTTCTCTCAGATAACCTCATAATTGGATAACTCCTTTGACATTGTACTCCTGCCTCTTTTGTGTGTAGTGAAGTATGACTAATAAGTTGTTGTCTTTAGAGGGTGTAGCAATGAATTCTTTTAGCACACTTAGTAACTCTATGTACAATTCTACTAGAAATGATTTTACCATGCATGGATTCTTCCAAATATCTCCATATTTCTTATGAACTTCTTAAGGCATCCATTTGACCAATAGGGAGTAGACTACAAATTTTAATTAGCTTTTTAGCCGCTAAATGTAAGCGTATGCAATTATTCCTTGACTTGGTCATGCCCTTCTCTAATAGAACACTAGCCATTTGACAATTGGGTAAAGTTGTGTAGTTTCATTAATTATCTTTGTCGTAGATGCATGTTTATCTTATGTCTTCCACCTCTTTAGATCATCCATGCCCAGTTGGACCCCCCATAAAACAATTATTTTATCTTGTATTTGCCTTAGAGAAGTCGAGAACTGTGAGGCATGGCCTTGGAATTCTTGCAAAGTTGTGTACATATCCCTTTGAACAAAATTTAGTTCATCTTGAAGCTGATATGCATATGTCTTAAATTATGCAAGGTTTCTAGCATGGACTCTCAATGATGTGAGCTACTTGTCTCTTATGCTTGTTGGTCCTTATTTTGTATCAATTTGTCTCATTCACCATATTTTGAACATTACACTCGGTTGATTAGAAACAAGCAACTCTGGTAGATGTTGTGGCAGCTAGATCATCTTTTATATTGGTGACAAATGGTGCTTTATTGGTCATTGTCAACTATGGAACTCTAGGTAGTTTTAGTTTCTTGCGTGTTTTCTTTACTGCCCACTTTCTCTTTTCATCAAACATAAAGGACTCCATAGAGTCCACTACGTCAGAATTTCACAATGTAAATCTTCTTAGGCTCATACATGTCGTGGAAAATTTCTTCCCGTAACTGTTGGAATAGGAATATTTGGTGCTATATTTAGATTAGAAGTCTTGACCTCCATTTGTTGAGCTTCCTCATTTCTTTTATTTTCTTTTCTTCCTTAACCTTCAACTTAACTCCAAGTTGTGCTTTGGAAAATGCCTCAACTCCTTACTATGCCTTTAGTTCTTCTTCTCTTTCCTTGGCATCAACCTCTTATTTATCCTTTATCAACTTGAGAGTGTGCTTCAAGATTTCTCTTTTCCAAGCCATCTTACTCTTCCTAGACCCTTGTTGCTTCTCTTTCTATTGCTACTGCTGCTTCTCACTCTAGTTGTTCACTTTTTGTTATAGCATACACCTCTTCCTTTTCGCTACATCCTTAATGCTACTTCATCAATTGATGCAACTCTTTCGAAGTACTCTTCTTCTTGTCAATTCTAGTTTTTCTATGGCCACCTAAATTTGCAGGCATGAGAAAGATTGTAAACACTGTCTCAAGGATCATGCCTCTCGAATATCTCTTCTCCAAAATGGAATGTTTTGAGTGCATGTGCTTCTTCCTTGGCCTCTTTAGCATTCACTATGCTATATGCACCCATAATAGTCAACAAAGGAGGCCATGGTGCCTTCTTAGCTACTAAGAGTTGTAATGTCCTTAGTTTTGACCATTGAAATAAACTATGTAAATTATGTAATATCGTTGACGTAATTGATGGAACATGGTGAGGAGCTCAAGGCCAAGAACCTACCATGGATATCCTTAGTATGTGTGTATGTATCAACAGTAAATATTAGAACCATGCATAGGACAAACACAGTAACATCATAAATGTGATGTACACGTGCATAATAACAATAATAAATCCACAGTTGAATGTGCAAGGAAACGAGATCATGGGGCATGATTATCTTAAGGTTAGGGAGGGATGTATTGAATACATGAAGCTAATAGATGAGATCCAAGTGTCCTAGAGAGGATTGATGAGCCATTAGATGTCAAGTTGACTCATACACCACAATCATTTAATGCTTCCAAGAGGAAGGTAGTTGAGATAGATATTACCTTGGAGGAAGGAAGGTGTGGGTCTAAGTTTCCTTGGGATAGAGTAGTGTCATTCGCCCTACAGAACTAGGAATGGGAGTTTCTTATTGGGTAAGCAAACAGTTGAATTGAAGTCATCCTTAAATTACCTATCAGTTGGGGGTTGTCATAGTCCACGTTCTAGTAAGTTCATCAGTCACCCTGTTAGTGAGTCTATCAGTGAGTTAATTAGTTTATGTGGTCAAGCAACTCAATCCATCATGGGTGTATCTATCTCACTGTGTCTTGAGTGCAGGTCATTGTTATTATCCATCGACCAATTTATTAATCTCATTAGGGGGAGGAGGAGTCGACCCTTTCCTGAGAGGAATCCGAACCTGATTAGTGACAGAGTGGAGAGTGGGTCTAGGATCTAATTTGTGGTCAAGACTGTGAGTTGAAGAGAAAACTAGAGAACACAACTACTATGCATTATTCTACTGATGTATGTAACAAAACAATATCGAATTACCTAGATTCTAGCTTGAGCTGAGCATCTTGAATTTGTGTTGAAGACCTATGTGATAGAGTCTATTCCCAGAAGTGGTCTGATTCAGAGTAATAGAGTAGTGAAGCATCGTGCGATTAAGAAGTATTTTTTCCTTGATGTTGAGTTAGCTCAAGTGTGGTTACATGTGAGTCTTGTTATAGTAGTGTGGTTTGTTGGATAGTTACTGAAGTGATTCCCTGGAGCCATTGGTTGTGCAAAACCTAGATTTGTAAGAACTGGGAAAATAGATCCTAAAGGTAGAATATCTGGGGTTTGGGCGGTCTTTCTATTCACACACCAATATAGCACTTGGAGGAAGGAGACACCTAAGGGACCATTGAGCGGTGAAGGGGTACCTTCTTGATGTAGTGTGGGGCGGGCATTATGGACCCCAATCTAGATGAGTCTGCACAAGGCGTCTGTGGTTTTGGATCCCGTTGAATTGTTGTAATCCCTAAGAAGTGAACATAGTGTTGAGGACTGAGTGGATTGGATTCCAATAGAGGTTGCGTGACCTTCCAGTGGAACATTGGGGTTTTGGTGGTCTTTCTATGCACATAATGGAATAGCACCTACATGGTGTTGTGTGGGGAAAGTATTGTGGACCCCAAACTAACTGAGTTTGCATGATGTTGATTGCTGGTAATACCAAAGTGGTGTAGAGTGAGGATTTGGATAAGAGACTAGTAAAGGTCGTGACCTCTTGGTGGAATAGTGGGGTTTGGGTGGTCCACGGGGGATTCACTAGAAGGCAATATAATATCACGTTCATTCATATTGCGGTATTAAATATTCATGAAAACCTAAAAATGATATTTCTTATATATTAAAGGGCAAAGGGTTTTTTTATTTAATGTAACAATACAAAAATACTTTGGGGTCTTTTTTATATGGGTGAACTGACAAATATTTGCCAAATGGAGATGGCAGGATCACAGCCGGATGAGAAATCGGGTTGAGGCAAGGCTCGGGATTACTAGTATGCAGGGAAATCGCGTCTTGAGGCATGCTTGAGGCCATGGGTTTCGTGGTGAAGTGGGTTTCCAGTCGATCATAGTCGAGAGACAGTGGTCATTGACAACTAATTGCTACCAATAGCACTTAGTCAGTTGTTACCAATAGCCTTGGGAGGCTCTAAGCCTTGAGGGCCTATTATAGGCCCTCAATAGGCCTTGGGGGATTGAATACCCAACCACTCATGCCTATTGCAGGCCTTGGGAGGTTTAGTCAGCCTCCTAGATCTTGTTATAGGCCTCGGGGGCTTGGATACCTAGCCCACAATAGGCTTAGTCAGTGATTGGGGAACTGCAACATGCAATCTAAATGTTGTACCATGTGCATTGGCTCTAGTGACATACACGAAATGATCTCCTATATATTCATTAGACCATTAGATGTTGCAAATCATAATGATATGTGGTTGAGTAATTGCATTGTGGGTGAAGTAATGTGCATCCACAATATACATCGAAAGAAGCAAGGTGCATTATAGAATGCATGTGGGGTCATAAGAGGGGTATCATATCAATATACTACATAGAAATATAAAGGGGTATAAAAAATGTTAATGAAAAAATTGATACATACAATATCTAGTGAAAATAGGGTTTTTTTTAAATTGGGAAGGCATATTGGGAGGGGGTAAAAAAAACGATTTTGGAAGGTATTTTCCAATATTTAGTGAAATTAGGGGTATTGTTTCATATGTCACGAATGAATGTGCTATGATAGGGGTTTATTGTGTGAAGCCCCCGTGGGGTGGTCTTTTTACACACACACACACACACACTAGTGTAGCACCTGGAGGAAGGTGATGCTTGAGGGACCACTGAGCGGTGAAGGGGTACCTTCTTGGTGTTGTGTGGGGTGGGTATTGTGGATCCCAACTAACTGAGTCCATGCGAGGTGTTTTCAACTCTGTGGGGAGTCACTAGTTAGCATTTCCCCTCTAGTAATTGGAAAATCCTGTTAACCCAACAGAGATTGTCTTAGTCAGAAAATTGAATCTGTGTGACTATAACAACATGTTAACCCAGCAGAGGCTGGCTTGGATATGGCCTTGTTCATTTTTTATTGTGAGTGAGCTCTGGATAGTTCCCCTTTCCTTAAGGTAATCATGCCCAGCGTGGGGGGTGGCGTCTTAGCAGAAAGAGTATATGCTAGATAGAGCACCTATGGTTGGGTGGAACGTTTCTCTTGTGCAGTTAGTTGCTCGGAGAAGCTCCATTCAAGATAAGTGTTATGTGATGTTTCATTGTTATTATTCATTTCCATTGTATGAATGTTGATCTAAATGAATGATGAGATGCATGTTGTATATAATGATTATGAATATGAATTGCTTAGATAGAAGTAATTTGATTTCAGATATCTAGTTGATGAATATTTGATGATGTCCCTTATAAATACTTGCATCTAAATGTATGATTTACACAAGAAGTCCATCTATGCATATAGTGCTAGCTCCGAATGAAGTTAGTGAATTGGTATTGCAAGCTGTGTTGCTAGAGGGTGGTTAACTTGCACGGTGGTAGTTTCCCAGCAGTTAGAGACAATCGCATAGTGGATCACGCGGCTGTTTGGTTTCACTCACGTAGTATAACTACGCAATAAAAAAATTGATAAGCGCATAAGTGCATAGGATCAAGTTAGTTTATGCAGTTTCACATATGGATCAGAGCGTTATGTGTGCAATGCCACGCTCAGTGTATTAAGATCATGTGGCATATCCTATCGTGCAGTAAAATAACCTAGTATTAGACAATGATGTCTTGGTATTAGAAGTAGAAAGGAAGACAAATATCCCTCATGGCCCCGATAGGCCACTGAGGCTGTTGGGGACGTAATAGAGTGGTATTAGAGTAGTGGTTTCAACACTAGGCCTTTGAGTGCAATAAATGACCCAACACAATAATATTAGAGAAAATATTGAGGTTTATTAATGTGTTATCTAATAAATTTTCCTTTGTGCACAACACTAGTAGCAGTAGTAAGATCAATATAGCAAAGGAGAGAAGGAAACAATCATAAGAACTAGAAATTTAACTAGTTGAATGCTCATCATGGAAGATGCACACGATCCTATGATCATGAAGAAGATGCTATGGGTAATATGTGTGAGGTGTTAACACAAAAACATAATCCAATGGATAGAAGGCACAAATAACACCTGTTGTTCGGGAAATCTACCCTATAGCGAGGAGAGGGACACTACCAATTTCTGGGGTGACAGGTAAATACATAGATCATATCACATAGGCTTCTACAAAAGGAAAGAGATCAAGGTTCTTGAAAGCATACCTTATTCACGAAGTTCGATCCTAGCTTTCGCTTGCTCCTTCGATCGATCCTCCACTTGATCTTCTGTTTGACGAACCTGCAATACAAAGATACCTTCCTCAGCGTATCTTGAATGATATAACAATGATGAAATTGAAATACAATTTAGAAATCAAATACAATCAAGCATTTAATCTAAACAAATATGCAATCCATTAGACATTTGATTGGGACGTGAAGGGCATTTCAACCTTTATTGTCAAAAGCAAATAATTAGTACAATGATACCTGATCATTTAAAGTGCTTGTGCAACCGAATCCTGGGCTCCTGCTCTTCACACTAACTTTGGAATTTCTCCAGCATAACAACCCTTAATGCATAGTTTCTCCTCTATTTGTGAGTCTAGTCTCTCTCTTCTATCCCCTTGTATTTATGGGACAAGGTAGGCAGTTTGTATCGAGAGGTAGTTTGATTGGGAAGTTGGGGAAGTTGCAAAACCAACTTCAACTAATCCCAATTCGTCAAATTAATATATTTTTGATTACTTTTTAAGGTGTACGCTAGTTTTCTTAAGTGGAGTAGCGTTCAATATGCAACTTTCCTGCTTACAACCAGCGTTTGCAAGAGTTTTTGAGTTGTACGCTAGTCTATTGAAGCAAAGTAGAGTATTTTTTGAGGTGTACGCTACTGTGCAAGAGGCAAAGTAGAGTATTTTCTGAGGTGTACGCTACTGTGCAAGAGGCAAAGTAGAGTATTTTCTGAGGTGTACACTACTATCATGCCTATAGGGTAGTGTTTTTCTCAAAAAGTAGGTAAAATGAGTGTTTTGTCAGCTGAAAAGGGGTAAGTCTAGTCCATACATAATCTAGGGAAATCATGCTCTTCAATCCAAGTTGTCCTTTTGTGTGATCGGCAGCTAAAGGTGATCACGGATGGAGAAGTGCAGATTTGACCTATAACAACACCTCTGAATATGGATGAAACTATGAGGAGTTTCAATGAAAGGATGACTAAGGCGCAGGAAGAACAACATCAGATCAATTTTACCATACTGCAGAGTCTAATAGACCTCTAGTTGAAAGAAAATCCAAGACCAAATCAGAACAATGGCAGTAAGGATGGGAAGAGTGCTAGTAGTCACTCTAGAGGAATATTGCGATGCCTAGAAAGAATTGCATGCAAAAGGAGAATAAGTATGTCTCCATTAGGCACCTTGAACAACAAATTGAGTAGGTCAGAAAGCTTGTTAGATAGTTCAGCTCATTCGAACCGAAGATCTAAGAGAATGAAGCCTCATAAAGAGAGTTCCTCTTGAGAATCCTAGAAGGAAAAGCCTCCTACATTCGACGGAGAAATTAAGTCAGGGAAGGAGGATAAAACATGGCTTCTTGGAATAAAGAAATACTTCAAAATACGCAAGTTCTCGAGAAATGAGAAAGCTAATATTTCCATTTTCAATCTGAATGGTATAGCCTTGATTTAGTGGGAACACCTCTAGAAAGTGAAGGGCATCAAGGAAAGGAATATTGGTTCGAAGGAGTTTGAAAGGTATTTCAAGCAGAAGTATATTTCTAAAAGATACTATGATAGTAAGAGAAAAGAGTTCCATGAGATGAAGCTAAGATAGATGATAATGGAGGAATATGTGAATAAATTTCTAGAGCTACTCTGGTATGTAGACTATCTCAGAAATGAGAAGGTAAAGATTCATAGATTCTTAAGTGGATTGCTTCATAATTATAGAGACATAAGTGAATTCGTGGAGCCTAAGACTTTGGATGATTCTATCTAGAAGGCTATGCATTGCTATGAGAAATATAAGGGTAGAGTTTAGGAGAGTAAAGCAGGAAAAGGAAATCCCAAGGGTAGGTTTGATCCTACAAGGAAGAAGGAGTTCATGCATGTTCCCTATAGGAATCAACAAAAAAATGTTCGACATGAACATCCAATGTATGACATATTCCAACATGCTATTCCAACAGTAGGAAGGCCTAGAGAACCAATGCAATGGTGGGGATGTGGAGATAATTATGACCTGTATGATTTCCCTTATAGGAAGGAGCATACACAAAGGATACATAACATTGAAGGAGCCATGACTATGGAGGATATGGCCAGGTCAACTCCTAGAATCTATGCAACTTTGGATGATCATCAAGCAGACCATCATGCAACCGTAGTTGAGGTTGGAGGTAAGATTGTCGCATAGTCTGTTTCTATTTTAATAGACCCAAGATCTAGTCATAGTTATATTCATCCTATGATTATTGAAGTTTGCGTGCTTAAGAAAAGTAAGCATGGCAAGTCATGACTAGTCTAGTTAGCGATAGGGACAAGAAGGAAAGTAAGTGAAGTGGTAGAATAATGTCCGTTAACATTGGACGGTCTACCTAGTGCAATAAAATTGAAAATACTACCACTGGGATCGTATGATGTTCTCACTGGCATGCATTAGTTGAAAGAGCACCGCACCAAGCTTGATTGCTATAATATGTTTCTTGAATGCCTTGATGACGAAGGCAAGCCTCAGCTAGTAAAAGGTGTGCCGAAGAAAGTTTTTATAAGGCAAGTTTTAGCGTTGCAGTTGGTAAGGTATTTCAAAAAGAACTATCAGGTATATGCACTTCATATATTAGGATCCGCGCTATGTATGAGGTAAATAGGTCAGGCATTTTCTCGAACGAATATATTGTCTCTCTATAGCTTTTGGAAGATAAAAAGAAAGATTTGTTGGAAAAGAAGAAATTGCCTAGAGGTTAAAACTCCGAGTGACGTGGTTGAAAGAAGGTGATGGAGATACATTTTTTATCAACCTATGCTAATTTTCGAAGACATCAAAATACGATTTGGGAAATCATGTCTGCAGATGGTGAAATGGTTAGATCCTTCAGGGATAAATCCATGGAAACAAGGAATTGTTTCAAGTATTTATTTAAGGAAAGGGAAGGTTTTCCAATTGAGGATATTACTAAAATAATGAGATTGGTCCCTAGTATGATAATCGATGAACATAACAAAGCATTGGAGGCGGAAATATCTATTGATGAAATTGAAACAATGTTAAACTCCTTTAAAAGAGGGAAGAGTCCTAGACCAAATGGATTATGTATGGAATTCTATCTGGATTTCCTCAATCTGTTGAAAGAGGATCTTTTATTAGTGGTTTGGGAGTCAAAGGAGGCTGGAAAAGTCTTGGGTGCTTTAAACTCTACTTTTATTACCCTTATTCCAAAGAAGCGGGATGCAAAGACCTTCGAGGACTACATACCCGTCTCTTTATGTAATTTAATTTATAAGTTGATTTCAAAGCTTATTTCTAATCGATTAAAAGGTATTTTTCCAGGTATTATATCATAGGAACAACTCAATTTTTTGTATCATCGCTAGATACACGATGTGGTGGCCATTGCACAACAAGGATTGCATATGATAAAGATGGATAAGAGGCAAGCGGAAATACTCAATATTGATCTAGAAAAAATCATATGATAAGGTCAGGTGGATCTACATTAGACTAATTTTAATTCAGACGGGGATGAAATCAAAGACGATTAACTGGATTATGGGTTTCACTCAGTCTACGTACTTTGCGGCATTGATAAATTGGTCACCTTCATAATTTTTCAAAGCTTCATGTTTCTTTTAGTGGATGAAGGTCTTTGTTTGTTGACTACGGAGGCTAAGGAAATAGGAGAACTAAAAGGAAATATAATATCTCCATTGCGGTTATTACATATGTTATGTTTTTAAACAACATATTGATATTTGGTCACAAGGAAGCACAAGTATTGGTTAAGATAAATGACATTTCGCAGATATATTGTTGAGCAACATGTATGGATATAAACCTATCAAAGTCTTCAATTTATACCAATGTAATTTCATAAGAAATGGTAAATTTCTTTGTAGACATGTTAAGGAATTGGATCAAGGCTTAAAATATATTGGTTTTTATTTAAAACCAAATAATTATGGTTTTGAGGATTTTATTTGGTTGTTTAAAAAAATTGATGTAGGAATTTTGGTTTCGGTCAATACGTTCCTTTCTAGAGCTGGTAGGTTGGTCTTGCTTAAGTCAGCACTAGAAAGTATTTTGGTTTATTGGGTTTCTATTGCTAAGGTTCCTAAAGGAATCTTAACTAAAGTAAGAAAGAAATGATGCAGTTTTTTATGGATCAGTAAAAGAAGGCCATCCTTATTTCGATTGTTAATTACCTCCATCCAACGGGCATGGATAAACGTCAACCTTTGACCTTGCTCCATGCCCGTTGGATGGAGGGAATCATCAACCGAGATAAGCTCAGGCTTAAAAGAACAGTAGAATGTATTCTGCTGGTAGAATGATCACGGGTGGTAGCTCCCAAAAAGTATGGGGGTTGGGGACTCAAAAATATCTATCATTTTAGTGAAGCACTAGTGTCAAGGAGTCTATGGCACTTAATATACAATGAGGCTCTATGGGGTAAATTCATGAAGGCTAATTATCTAGGAAGAGCCTGAATGGAAGACTGGTTCAGAGATAGAAGAAAAAGTTCAAAAGGTCGCTCAATAGTGTGGAAGGATCTCATTGAAGCTTTCCCATTGGTAGGTCCTTAGGTAGAATGGAAAATTGCTGGTGGTAGGAGGTTTAGGATTGGTGAAGACCCTTGGATTGGTGCAAAAGAAACATTTTTTCTCTCATAAGAGAAGGTGAATATGCTGCATGACAAAGTAATTTTCCATTTGATAGATATAGGGGAATTCCATGAGCTAATTCGTCACTTTCAGAGATGGAATTCAATAACATATCTTGAGCTAGAAGGAACCATATAAGATGGAATGGGAAAGTTATATAAAACAATTTTCCATAGTATCCATCAAGTTGTTGGATGAGAAGGATCATTTACATTGGTCAAAGAATAAGGGCACTAGTGATCTAACAAAAATATCGGCTTATGTTGTGAAGGTAGAAGAACATTTCTCAGGAGAGAAAAAATGGTGGTGGAGTGCGGTTTGGAAGATTCCTGGTCCATTGAAGGAGGATATAAATTTATGGCTAGCCTTGACAAACAAAATTTTGACGTGGGATAACATATCAGAGTGAGGCTGGAGTAAAGCGAGAAGGCGTTGTCTATGTTTTCAAGCCACTGAAATAATGTATCGTCTTTTTTTTTCGTGTACTTTTATTAGATATATTTGGAGCATGATCAATCACACCTTTAAACCAACTAATCATTGATCAAATTCCTCACTGGAAGTATGTGTTAAATAGTGGCTTATGGATGCAGTGGTCAATGAATATAAAGAAATTCCCAATTTGCTGGTATAAAGGATCTGGTGGATCTGAAATCAAATAATTTTTCAGAATAATTCTATCTCAATGGAGTTAGTGGCCCATAAAATTATCATGGTGATCAAGGAACATAAGAATGATATTAAAATCACAAGTCACAGAGTTCTAGAAATGTTGAGCATGGACTATGAAATACCATGGGGATATTTTGATGGAGCAAGTCAATGTCATCTACCAATTGGAGGTGAAGGCATAAGTTTTCACTTAAAATCCATCCATTCCTTTCAAACAAAGTATATTTTGGGCCACGGATCAAATACTAAGGTTGGGTTATGCGCTCTATGGATGTTGCTAAGAAGCCTTGTGCAAAAAGGGTGTAAGAAACTCTAGGTAATTATGGGAGATTCAAAAGTTGTCATTGAATGGGAAAAGAATAAGAACAAGATCAACATTCTTAGTTTGAAACCAATTTTGAATGTAACTGAGGAAGAAGTAAAATATTTTGATTGGATCTCATTTACACATATCTTGAAAGAATTAAATTAGGAGGATGATACCTTATCGGAGCATGAATTAGAACTACATGAATGCAATATTCTTGAGCATGAATTTAGAGATGGTTAGTTGTGGGAGGAAATGCCATTATCCATTTTCTATGAGAGGCTCAATTAGATCAAATTTGGGTCGGAGGGACTTGTCTTTTTAGTTGCGAGCATAGACTAGATGTTTTTTTTTTTTTTTTTTTTTTTTTTTTTTTTTTACAGTTTACTTACAATGTTGTTTGGATCATATTACTAATAGATATTTGTATGACCAATTTTATTAGGGATATGTTGATACGCTATGCTTTAATCCATCCTTTTGAATATCACAAATATTGACTATGTATATTTCATTTTTCAAATGAATATAGAGGTACATATATATGTACACACACACACCTCTATATTCATTTGAAAGGTGAAATATACATAGTTAAGATTTGTTATATTATCATGAGTTATCTGTCTCAAAAGTATGGATCAAAGCATATCATATCAGCATATCCTAATAAAATTGGCCATACAAATATCTATTAGTAATATGATCCTAACAACATTGTAAGTAAACTGGAATTTTTTTTTTATGATCGCAACTGAAAAGACCAATCCCTCCGACCCAAATTTGATCTAATTGATCCTCTTATTAGAAAAGGGATAATGACATTTCCTCCCACGGCTAACCATCTCTAAATTCATGCTCCACAAGAGTACCTTCATGTATTTCTAATTCCTACTTCGATAAGGTATCAACCTCCTAATTTAATTCTTTCAAGATATGTGTAAACGAGATCCAATCAAAATATTTTACTTCTTCATCAATTACATTCAAAATTGGTTTCAAACTAAGAATGTTGATCTTGTTCTTTTTATTTTCCCATTCAATGATAACTTTTGAATCTCCCATAATTACTTGGAGTTTCTTACACCCTTTTTGCACAACGCTTCTTAGCAACATCCATAGAGCGCATAACTCAGTATTAGTATTTGATCCTCGACGCATAACATATTTCGTTTGAAAGGAATGGATGGATTTTAAGTGCAAAACAATGCTTGCATTTCCTATTGGTAATTGACCCTGACTTGCTCGGTCAAAATATCCCCACGGTATTTCATAGTCCATGCTTGGCATTTCCAAAACTCCGTGACATGTACTTTTGATATCATTCTTATGTTCCTTCTATATATATATATATATATTTATTGTCATTTCATTCAACCACTTGTAGAATATTGACGAGTTGTGCTGAAATATTGCTGAACTCGGGACTACACTACAAACATTACCAAGTCTTAGTGTCTTAAACAAATATGTAAAATTTGGAGACAAATTTGGTGTAATGTTTCTAGAATGATCATCGAGGGTTGATGTTATAGTTGTTTAGTTCATGATAGCCACGTAAACTATAAACAACATCATAGATCTAACTTAACTCTAGATCTACCAAGGCCCGAGAGGGATCAAATCCCTTTAGGTACAAACCCTTTTTAGAGTGCAAAATTTGAGGAAAGGTTTGCATCTTGAGGGATTTGATCTCTCTCATTTCTTTGTAGATCCATAGTTAATATGGATCTATGTTGGTTCCAATCATGATAGCCACATAAAAGAAATGATGTCTAAAACCAAAATTACCCTATTGAAATTATTTCATCCAAAATTTTATATATCTGAACATAGTGTAAGTAAAATCAAGATGAGGAGAAGATATTTGCATGATGAAGATGGTGAACTGTAATAAAGTAATCATGTTCCATATAATTATGAAAAACATATATACTAGAGATGTATTAATGACTTAAATGCATTTAAGTCATTTTAGAGTTTATCCATCTAAGATTTATGCATGTAGGGCTTATGTCTTAAAAGAACACGTGCTCTTGCTTCTTATTTACTTTGTTATCTTGGTAACTTTGTCTATTCAATGTTTTGTAATTCGAAATGGTTTATCAATTCTCTAGGCTCAAATATTTGAACTCTATTCAAGTCAATCAATTCCACAATATGCTTTTGATTGGAATAACATTTTTTAAAGAGTAACGTTTGAACTAGGGAAAGACATAAGATAAATAACATACCTAGATTAGGAAATCCTATTGTTGGGTAGAAATCCATCATCATTACTCAAAAGGATTGCAAGTGTTGCTCACTACCTCTATCAACTGGGTATCCTATGTTACTTGCTAGAAAAAGATGCAAGCCACTTTGCTTACTTCTAATCACTACATGGATGACATAGGTGGAAAAGATTGAGAGTGTGAAATTTGAAAGGCTATGGAACTCAAATGATTGGAATACATTATAAAACCTCACCAACCATTAAAACCATTAACACTATTAGTGGGAAATCAATGCCTCTATCCTTCACATAGGCTATGTAGAGAACATTACAATGGATCAAGATTTGGGAAAATTCAGACTATCAACCTTCTTGCAAATTCATTGACATATTCGAAGTCTGGATAGTTATCACAATCAAAATTGGTAGTTTTGGACGTTTGAATAATGGGGTGCACTTGAAACAATTTGAAAGAGAAGCTCAAAAAACCTTCCATAGAATTTGCATTTAAAACCCTTGAAAGGAAGGTGATTCCCACTATTATCATCGGGGAATCATAGAGTTAGGCCATCGACCCACTTTAAAACATTTTGAAATGAAACTTTGAAATAGATCCAATCGAACTTGCACTTAGAGCCTTCAAAATTATGTCATTTCCCTCGACATTGGATTGGGTTATTTCATAGGCTTATTCAATACTTTTTTTTTTAAATTTGGACCCTAATTCAAATGAATATTGGTATCATCCCATCAGGGTTGTTACCCCTTGTATTGCATGAGGCCGTACACTTGTAATTTTTATCACAAATCTTGTTGACATGTTGATGCAATTGTTGGATGTCTTGGGTGGTTGATGTTAGAGTTATAGCGCTTTTTAATTGGTTGATGGATCCTCATGGTATATGGATGCAAGTAGCTATTGGATGTGGTGTCTCCTTTAATTTTTTGTTCTTGACATACTCTCCTCTTGGTGATATTGGAATGCTTGCCATATGTTGTGCTTAGCATTAATGCAATTACCTAACAATTTGTACTTTCATGGAATGGGACCCATCAATCTACGGGTCTCCCTAAATTGTAAAGTGTTAATAATTACTCCTTAATGAAGTATTGCCCATGGGATGTTTTGCATCATAGTTATTAATGTGGTTATGTGGGTTTGAGGCCGCTTAGCTAAAACATTATAGGGGACGATGGTGCACTTCACTCATATGTCACTTTCTCCTGACACATTGCTCACCCCTTGATAGAGTGCCCTAGAAATTTTGGTTTGATGTGGCATCTTGATGACATGGACTATCATTTTTGGTGGAGCATGTGGAGGATTTCTATTGGAGCGCTTTAGCTCATTGGCGGGATTCACACATAGGGATGGTTTATTGTTGGATCTCCTTGGAGTGTCCTCCCCTCTAGCACATGTTTGGAGACATATATCAAATGTTTTCACATGGATCTCCCTTCTTGGCACTTGGATGGAATCTTGAAACTATTAGTTACCTTTGCTAGTGGAACACTCCCCTTGGTCTTCTCTCTTAGCACACATTTTGATTCATGGTTGTACTTTATTGATTGGAAAAGGGGTCAACCCCTTCCTTCATGAGGTTGATTGACCATGGTGGGAGCTTGCTCTTAGATTCATGCTTCTATCTTATTCCATGGATTTAGATTGTGCACATGTTTTGATGAGATAAAACTTGGTTACTGAGCCATTTGGAAGCTATCCTTCTAGAGTGCTCCCTTTTTATGGCATACACATGGAACATCTGCATATATTTGATGAAATCGTCTACCTTTTTGATGAGCTATTGCATATGGATCTACTTTTTGGTTAATGGTTTGACCCCTTGGTGGATGGATATAACCCTTGCACACTTATTGAGGTATATTTGACTTGATAAGGGGTTGTCCCCTCTCTTTATGGAGTTTGTTGATTTTTTTCTACCATTTAACACTCACATGTGCCATCATTTATGGAGGTCGTTGCATCACTCTTGGGTTTTTCATAGGTTCATCCACCTTGGAGGTATCGCACATGCCTTTTCATGCCTTATTTTGAGGAGGAATCCTACATTAGAGGACTCCTGGCATGATATGAGGAGGTGTCATACATTAGATTACTTGTGGCATGATTTGAGGAGGATGTTTAAGAATTGGAGGAGATCTAGGAGGGGTTAAGACCTATATCTAGGGTTCATTCACCATCTTGCATACATTGAGGGACTATTCTATTGGAGTGTTATACTTGAAGAGCCTTTAGAGGCTAGGCTTTGGGTTTACCTTTTATCATTCCTCACTTGATGGAGGTGCCCCCTTCTTAGAGGCTTGCATATGTGATTTTAACCACCCTATCTTATGGATTTTTTGTTGTAGTTGTATTATTTTAGTTTCTTTACTCCTCCCTAGGCTAGATCTAGGATTTTATTGATATTTTATTATAGGAGGAAGATGAGCTAAAACCTATATAGCAGTTTTCTCTCTCCTTCATTTTTCATGGTAGATTGGGGGAGAAATCCCTTAGACATTATTTGAATATCTTTTGAATTCTCGAGCTTAGTTGATCAATGTGTTCAATTGGATGGTTTTGTTGTTCCTCATGTTTCATTAATGGATGAGATCTTCAAATGATAATGGTCTTATGGAGTAAGTTATTTCTCTTCTATGTGGTGATTTTCAATTGGAAGTGTTTATTTGTGACATGTATCTCATTTCTTGGTTGTATGCTCTCTTATCCCTTGCATGATTAGTATCCCTTCAAGACTATTTGAAAATAGCTTCACTATTGTTTTCCTTTTGTTAGATTTTTGAGATTAGTGGAGCAATTAGAGAGTGACTAAAGTTTGTAATCTTTCATCCCTAACCATTTCTAATAATTTATTTAAGCCTCATAAGAGCCTTGGTTGACCCCATATTTCCAGATGGATAAGACACTGGTCTTCGGTCCATTCATCCTTATTTCATAAAATACATAATCATATTGTTTTTCCATATCCCTCTTTTCATTTCACCTTGGATTGCATTGTAATATCTCATAATCAAAATCTAGGGAAGCCCCCCTTGCATTGGAGAAGATCCAACCTAAAGTGCAAAAAATGATTTCTTGTGGTGACATTGAACTCCCTCTTAGTTTCATCAAAACCATACCTTGAACTTTAGGAATTTATCTCTAAGAATGTGATTTTGAGTGATAAGGCCAATGAGGAATAGGTAGTTGATCACATCAAAGCTTAAGGGTTGTATCAAGGCATTTACTCAATTCAATGTCCCACTTCAAAACAATTGGACTAGGAACCTAGGAAGGCGCCGATGTTGTTCGAAACTCAACAAAATCAAGTTTAAAATTCTCCACATTGAAAAAGAAAAGATTCGGAGGTTAAAAATATTGGGCAAACTAGAGTTTGAACCATATAGACCAATGGGCTTGATGACAAATTCATTGGCCCATTTTGGCCATAGGAAACGCAGTTACTTAAAAGGATGCTTAGGACAAACATCCTCAATCAATCCAAACCAAGGCAACGAAAAAAACATAAGATAAGACTGAATCTCAGAAAGAAAACACCAAAAGATAGAGGAGGACAAACACCCAAGAAAAGGCTTGTTGATTGCTCATTAAAAAACAATCTATATCCTCTTTGAAAGAGCTTAATATTTATGCCATGTTATTTTTTATGCATTTAGAGAATGGAGATTGATATTCAAAAATCATAAATTCCTCAAAATTAATGAAGGTCTCTCAACTCATTGGACAATATCTTTTCTTTTTCCTTTCCCAACAATGGAACCATCACCATCCTCACACTTCAATTAATCACCTTTCATTTCCAAACATAATCACAAAGACCTAGGTCATGCAATCATGCAATGAAATCCAGTCACGGTAGCAGCTCAGATATATTTGCAATTTATTTTCAGAATTACTTATTTTCATTACTTATTTGATTATTCCAAATGCATTTTTATTATAAAAATAAATTCAACTATCTAAAACTATAATTTCAAGAATTTCAATTATGATAAAATTATCACATATACACATTTCCCAACAGTGCGACCAAGACTGGTTGCGCACTCTATTGCCTCGGTCTGCTTTTATATAAATATATATTGCCTTCATACACATCTATTCTAACAGAACACGTTATTGATCTAATAAAATTAATAACAAGTTATCTACCTTATAAAATCATATCTCACACAGGCTTCTCGCCAAGACAACCCAATTCCCAGTCGCCATGACCCCCTAATTGAATTATTTTCTCTTGAATGCTCACACAATAATTCAATTATCTGTACATGTTTCCACGTGGCATCTCTGTCGTGGGCCTCAACTTCAATATCCGGCAGTGTTTCACAGTTTTCATGAGCTTTTATACACCTAAAAGCTTATCTGCACGTACTATTTTTTGTTCAAAATGTCTTGGTGAGTCTCAGTCTCATACGCACCAAGTAAAAAAACAATATAAGAAACATACGAGGTCGGGCTGTGAATCGACAAAATTGCATTGGTAATAGGCAGGGTTGGAATTTGAGGGGGAAAATGGCCCTCTCGTCAAATACGGTATATTTTACATTTTTCGTGAAAAAAAAAAAAAAAACATTGAGAAAGTTAAAAAGATTTTTTGTCAAAAAAATACATTAAAGAATCATTTTTTTCGTGGGAAATTTTTAAAATTCCTACCCTGGTAATAGGCACTCCAAAGAATCTATTTATCTACATCGATATTTTGTATTTTTCCAGTAAAATAGTTAATTTCTTAGTAATATGTGGTGGATCCATTATTAGTATATTTTTTTTCTACAGAAAAAAATCATAGCTTTATTATAAAAACAAAGATACATTGTTCAGCTACCCATTAAATGAGTAAATCTACAGTTTTGCTTACATCTTAGCAAAATAGTTACAAGCTTCATACTTTATAACATATCTTTAAAGTAACATCTAGATACTGCATAATCATCAACAGATAGAGCCTAAAAGCTCAATATAAAAGTATTGGAGTTCAAAACATCCATTCGGTAATGATTCCCAAGTAGTCAAGCTCTCAAATTCTGAGCCAAAAAACATATGGGTGTTCAGCTTTTGCATCCTGTCAAAGGATCATAATATGTTTCAATAGTAATTGTATTTTTTCTTTCAGATATACTCCAAAAACCAACATCCATCAGTGCACCTGCTTTTGCTAATAAGTCAGCTTACCCATTCCTTTCACGATATATATGCTTGATTCTTGTTTGTCCTAAAATATCTTTCAGCCCTACGACCTCATCTAGAAGAGATACCAAATGTATATTTTGAACTCTATAAGTTCCTAAAATCCAATTTACCGTAAGCAACGAATCTCCAAAAATTTGTATATTATTTACCTGATGTTCTATGGCCAACCACATCAAAAGTTTTAGAGCAATTAGTTCAACAAAATTGTTAGTATTTGATCCAAGTCCATCTTTGAAACTAATTCTATGATCTTTGGAAAGGTGTAGAAGACCCCCTGCTCCACATCTAGTCTGTTCACCTGTTGCTACACCGTCAAAAAAATCCCAAGGAATATTTTCCTCTGTATCCTCCACTACCACCTTCCTAATTTTTAAATCCACCTTTCCTTGTGGGAAAAAACTGAGGATCCCCAAACTTTGAAGTGCCACTTGTATAGGCATAATTTTTCTATCTTCAAAGCAGCTTGCATTCCTGGCAAGCCAAATACCCTAGGATACTATCGGGGGTAAATATTTTTGCTCTGCAACCCACCCATTTTTATTCCAGTTCGTAAGACAAATTTCAATAGTCTCCCCATTCCATAGATTGAAAGTTGTTAATCTGGATTTGATTTCTTTCCAAACTGCCTATGTATAGGAGCATGTCACCACTATGTGAAAGTTTGTTTCCTCCTCCATTTTGCATAAATAGCACCTGCTCGGGCCTGCTCTATTTTTCCTCTGTAGTATATCCCATGTTAGGGCTTTGTTAGACAAAAGAAACCACATATAAATTCTGGACTTTGATGGAAATTTGTACTTCCAGATAGCACTCCACGACCAGATTGGCTCTTGTTCAAATCTCTGTAATAAAAAGTTATAACTAGATTTTGGAGTATATAATCCTGTATTTGAAACATCCATATCAGCTTGTTAGGATTATTTGATAATCTAACATTACAATTCCTCAAATTTTCTATATAGTCATTCCATAGAGCAATATCAAACCCTGATAGACCAACTTCCTCCGCATTCAACCATCCTTATCCTTTGTAATTATTCTTTGAGTAGTCTACAATATTATTTAAAAAATAAAAACCTTTTGACATAAGAATGTTTACTGTATTACCTGGAAGTACGTATTTGTGACTGCAACCCGCCCAAGGATCAGCTCCAACTCTAATGGATGCTCCATTCCTGGCCTTCCATGATAGTCCCTTCCCAATAATATCGAATGCTTTGAGAATAGCTTTCCAGCAAATAGAGGCCTTCCTTGAGGACTTTTTAGGTTTACGTATCCATTCGTTGAAAGGGATCATGTAGATATACTTACGTATTACCACCATATTCCATAGTCCAAATCTTGTAATGAGTTTCCAAGCCATTTTAGCATCCAAAGCAGTAGAGAAAAGGGAAGGAATTTTTAAACCCCAGTCTCCAAATTTCTTAGGAAGTGCCAATGCTTTCCATTTGATCCAGATCAAACCATGCTCAGATTTTGCAGACCATAAAAAATGATAGCAGATTTTCCTAATTTTTTCCAAAACTCTAAGAGGGATCCAGAAAGACATCCAATAAACATGTATGGACTCTAAAACCGACTTTATCAAAATGAGTTTCCCACCTTTGGAGAGCCATCGATTGCTCCAGTTATGAATTCTCACTTCACATTTGGCTATCAGCCAATCCCAATATTTAATGAGATAGGCAAAAGGATTCAATCTAAACCCCAGATAAGTTTACCCAACATCCAGATGGGAATAGAATAAGAGAAAATACTCCGGAGTGTAGATATGTAATACCCCGTTTTGCCCTTGATGTATTTGGCTTTGATGTAAATACTGTGTATGTACAGTATGTGTATTTTCCCTAGTGTGGAGCTCAAGGCCAAGGCCCCACTAGTGGATGTTTAAGGTTATTTGCTTAGGCAAGTATTTGGATAGTTTGATTATTCATGGGTTGATTAAGCCATGAAGGAATGTAAATGGTGTAATTATTATTGAATGAATAAAATAACCAAGAAGCTGGCTAAGGAGGCAACGAATGAGAAGGGGCCAAGTGTATCCACCAGGGAGAGGTGAGGGGGTTTGGGATTGGTTTCCCATATTTCCACATGTCTGACTGAGAACCCGTTTGAAGTCTCTCCTGAAATTAATGCAACTGTAGTGGGTGGTTGATAAACCTGATGGCTGACGCTGCTAGAGTATGGAGCATGTCTGCGATTTCGTATGGCAGGGCATGGCTCTGATCGCTTAAACAAGACGACACTCAATCGCCTAGGAGAACTTGTTGAACCTGTTTGACTATCCGAGAAGATAGGGGACAGATTCATTCACTCATTCATGCAGACATTCCTCACTCCTCACTCACACACTCACTCACCCCTACACGCACTTGCCATTGACGAGCCATCGAACCTCGCAGAGAAATCGTTCCTGTATTTCCTGTATGCACCAAACCAATCCGGGAAGGGGGAAATCTGAGGGTAATATTGCTTCCTGTGTGGGAGAAAGAGCTTGAGACTTAATAACCGTAACCACCCTGTGTGAAAACCCCCAGTAATAGGGACATAGTTGTATTGATAGGAGATGCTACAGAGTGGTATTGGCAGAACGACCGAGAGGAAACCCCAAGTCTGGTAACGAATTAGTTGTTGAACCGTGGGAGAGAGTTGGGTTGCTTGATAAACCTAGTGAAGGCTATAATCTCAATGAACTAGTGACTGGACCTTTATATTCCCATCCTGGAATAGCACTGGAAGGGAAGGACCGAGAGAGACTGTGCAACAGTGAGAGGATCTTCCTTGTGTTGGATGTGGTAGGTATTGTGGGTGCCAGGTCGGCTGAGAGCGACTGGACCTTTCTATGCCCATCCTGGAATAGCACTAGAAGGGAAGATGCCTTGAGAGACTGTGTAACAGTGATTTAGGTCTTCCTTGTGTTGGATGTGGTAGGTATTGTGGGTGCTAGGTCAACTGAGTGCTGAGGTTCCTACAACTCTGTGGTTGAGCTTACTGGCTTAGCAACGCCTTCCTTGTTGTCCCTGAATTGCTTGATAACCACTGTAGGTTGGCTTAGCATGGGTAGGAGCCCTGGAATGCTTGATAAACCCAACTACAGACTGGTTTAGCATGAAAATGGAGCTTTGACTATGAGAGAACCTGTTATCCCTCCTCAGTGGATACATTGCCCAGCTCGGGGGTGATTTCTCAGCTAAAATAGTACAGGCTGGACAGAGATCTAAGGTTGGGTGGAACGTTGCTCTCACTTAGCCAGTTGCTTAGGAATTGAAAGATAAGTATTTCTTGTTATGTTAAATGATGTTGTTCATTGTGATGAAATGGTTGCTCATGTCCCTTTGTGGAATTATGAATGCTTGTGTATAATTATGGAACTATGGAATGTATGAATATGAATTGATTGACATGAAGTCATGTACAGGCCTGAGTAAGATGCTGAATTCACTGTTGTGTGTATATCTTATATTGCATGAGTTTAATGCCTTGTAATTCTTGCATATGATAGATGTGTGGATTTAATCTGCTAATGCATTTTACATGTTATAATGAATGATGGCGTTTCATTATTGAAGATGAATGTTTATGCATGACTAACCTTGTGAAGGAGATGTATACTTACACTTGATCCTTAGGGAGGGAAGGGAAGCTTGGAAGTGGTTTCAGAAACCTCTGTGGGTCAGATGGAAAGGAAGATCTTGGCAGGTTGAAGGTTGGAAGTATCTAAGTGGAGATATAGACAGAACTTAAGAGAAGAAAGTGAGGAGGTTAGATACCTCACCTGATGAGGGGATTCTACCATTGGATAGAGATCTCCAAGAGATTTCCAACGGTACTAACCTTGCCCCATTTGGATGCTGGAGGAAGGAGTTATGCCCCTTTGAAGAATTGACGAAATTACCTTACAGAGGCAGGGTTCTGCATGCATGGTTCCGTAATTGCGGGTTGCAGGATCACCAAGTTCAAAACTTTACGTATTTTGGGTTTCCGCAATCCCGCATCCACAATTGCAGGATGTGGATTGCGGTATTAGCTATTGCGGGTTGCGGGATCGTCAAGTGCATGTTTTCGTATTTTGAGTTTCCGCAATTCTGCATCCACAATTGCTGGTAGCGGATTTTGGGATGTGGGTTGTGGGATCGTTGAGTTCAATATTTTTCGTGTTTTGGAATTCCGCATTTTCGAATCCGCAATTGCAGGATTCGCTGTTGCGGAATGAAGGATGCGGGTTCATAGCTACGGGTTGCGGATTGCGGATTCGAGCTCTCCCGATATGTGTATGGGAACTCAGTCGATGTTTTGGGAGAAAAAAATGGATCATGGTCTCTAGTGGCTAGGTAGGTCGGTGGGGACGTGACAGAGTGGTATCAGAGCTTCAGTTGCAGCACTGGGATCTATTTTGGGCTGGACCGTGCATGAATTTTTGGTTGTGAAATGCGCCCATGGCGTGATTTTTAAATGAACTTATTTGATTAACTGTTGTTCAAATGAATAATTCCTGGTTTGAATGGGTATGATAGAGCTTATTTGCATTCTTGTGATGTCTAATAGAGTGTATCTGGTATGCACAGAGATAGCAGCAGCTGTAAGACGAGTTGTATCATAGGGAAACGCATAGAACGGTGTAAGAATGGTTACTTTCAACAATGCGCAGGACCCGTTTGGGCCAGAAGATGATGTATTGAGGGAGAATGTGCAAGAAGCACATACAAAAGCCGAGTCTGATGGAAGAAGGGAGCAAGTGACGCCTCCAAACTTGGCTGAGACTATGGTTAGCTTAATGAGCGAATGATGAAAGCGCAGGAAGAGAAACATCAGCTCAATGCAGCCATTTTGTAGAGTCTGACCGACTTGCAGCAAAGGATAAACGACGGTTCCAACCGGAGCCACGAATTCTGTGAAGAAAGAAATGCAGAAAGTCAGTCTAGGGGCTGTTCCATGAGAAGAACTCCAAGCCCTAGAAGAGGTTCTATGGGCAGAAGGAATAGGACACCTTCTCCCAAGTTTTCTTCCAGCAGGTCAGCCGATTCAGAGGGTTCTCAAGGGATCCCAAGACGTACTTCCAGCAAGAGTAAGGGCGGAAAGAAGCACCGAGGTATTTCACAGGGTGAATTTAGGAAGGCAAGGCCTCCTACTTTTGATGGTGAAAGTAAAGAAGGTCAAGAAGCAGAGGCATGGCTTCTTGGGATAAAGAAGTACTTCAGAATGCATGAATATTCAGAGAATGAAAAGGCTAAGGTTGCTATCTACAACCTTAGTGGAAGAGATTCTATTTTGTGGGATCACCTCATGCAAGTGAAAGGAATCAGTGAAAGAAGAGTCAGATGGGGTAGATTCAAAAGATACTTTTAGGAGAAGTACCTATCAGCTAGGTATTATGATAGCAAAAGAAAGGAGTTCAATGAACTCAGACTGGGACATAACACTATGGATGAGCATGTTCATAAGTTTCTAGAGTTGCTGAGGTATGTGGACTACATCAAGGATGAAAGAGTGAAGATTCAATGCTTCCTTGGTAGTCTACCATAGAGCTACATAGATAGGATAGAGTTTGTAAATCCACCAAGCTTGGATGAATCTATCAGGATGGAAGAGCATTGCTATGAGTAGAATAAAGGTAAAGCAGAGGCATAACCAGCGTGGAAAGGTAAACCCAAGGGAAGGTTTGATCAGAAGAAAGGTGAGTCTAAACCACCATTCAGAAATCAGCCTAGGAGATTTCCACAAGGCCAACAAGCAAGAAGAGAATTCAAGCCAGTTGTAGCAGCGGATAGAACATCAATGGGGCCACTTTAGTGTTGGGGTTATGGGGAGAACCACATGCTTAGAGATTTCCCAACTGTAAAGAAGAACCCCAGGAGCTTGCACAATGTTAAAGGAGTAGCCACAATAGGGGATATGGCAAGAGAAACACCTAGAATTTATGCAGCACTGGATGATCATCAAGCAGACCATCAATTAGCAGTGGTGGAGGTTGCAGGTAAGATTGCTAAGTAGTCTATTTCTATTTTGATTAACCCGGGGTCTACTCATAGTTATGTATCTCCTAAGATAGTTGGAAGTTGTTCTCTTGGTAAGATAAGACAAGATAAGGCTTGGCTAGTTCACTTGGCCACCGGTACCAAGAGAAAGGTAAGTGAAGTAGTGAAGGAGTGTCCTATAGAGTTGGATGGACTCCTCACACATGCTGAATTAAATATCTTTCCATTGGGATCATATGATGCCCTAATTGGCATGGATTGGCTGGAACGACATAGAGCCAAGGTGGACTACTATAAGAAAGCATTGGAATGCCTTGATGATGAAGGCAAGCCAAGGTTAGTTAAAGGGATTCCAAAGCATGTTTCAGTGAGGCAGATTTCAACTCTGCAATTAGGGAAGTTTTATAAAAAGGGTTGTTAGTTATATGATGTGCATGTATCAAATTTAGCAGAAGATAATGGACTTGGGATAGAAGAATTCCAGACATTGCAGGAGTATCAGGATGTGTTTCCAGATGAGGTTCCAGGATTGCCACCTAAGAGAGACATTGAATTTTCCATTAATCTTGTTCCAGGAGCAACACCCATATCCAAAGCTCCTTATAGAATGAGCACACCAGAATTGGTAGAGTTGAAGATGCAACTATAGGAGTTAATGAACAAAGAGTATGTCAAACCGAGTGTATCCCCATGGGGTGCACCAGTGTTGTTTGTTAAGAAGAAGGATGGAACATTGAGGCTATTTATTGATTACAGGTAGCTTAATAAGGTGACAGTTAAGAACAAGTATCCCTTTCCAAGGATTGATGACTTGTTTGATCAGATGAAGGAAGCTAGAGTGTTTTCAAAGATTGACTTGAGGTTTGGGTACCATCAGGTAAGGATTAAGGAAGAAGACATTCATAAAACAACCTTCAGGACTAGGTATGGTCATTATGAATTTACAGTAGTGCCATTTGGTCTTACCAATGCGCCTGCTACGTTCAAGTGTCTTTATCAAGTAGTTGGATAGGTTTGTAATTGTGTTCTTGGATGACATTCTTGTGTACTCAAAGAATGAATAAGAGCGTGATGAGCATTTGAGAATGGTAATGCAAGTCCTTAGAGAACACCAGCCATATGCTAAGCTGAGTAAATGCAACTTCTATCAAGAGAAGGTGTAGTATTTGGGTCATATTATATCAACAAAAGGCATTGCAATAGATCCAGAGAAGATTAAGGCCATCATGGATTGGTCCACTCCAAGGAATGCAGCGAATGTTAGATCTTTTATGGGCCTTGATGGTTACTACAGGAGGTTCATCAAAGGCTTCTCCAAGATAGCCCATCCAATTACTTCATTGCAGAGGAAGGACATCAAGTTTGTATGGTTTGAAAAGTGTGATAGAAGTTTCCAGCAGTTGAAGGAATTGCTTACTAGTGCACCTGTGTTGAAGATTGCAGATCCAAGTAAAGATTTTGTGGTATGCATTGATGCTTGCATTGAGGGACTCGACAGAGTACTAATGCAAGAAGGTTCTGTAATTTTTTATGAGTCAAGGAATCTGAAAGAGCATGAAAGGAACTACGCCACCCATGAATTAGAGCTAGTAGCCATAATTCACGTTCTCAAGAGATGGAGACATTATATTTTGGGAAGGATATTTGAGCTCAGAACTGATCATATGAGTTTAAAATACTTGTTTGACTAGCCAAATCTCAATGCAAGGAAAACTAGATGGATGGATTTTCTTTGTGAGTTTGATTTGGAGATTAAGCATGTCAAGGGTAAGGAGAATAAGGTTGTTGATGCACTCAACAGGAGATTCCATATTGCAGCAATAAGTAGATGTGAATCAGATTTGAAGGAAAAAATTTTGGAGGCTCAAGATAGTGATGAAGTCTATCTCCATATTAAAGAAAAATTGCAGCAGAATGTTATAGAGGAGAAGTATGCAAGATATCAGCTGTGTGAGGATGATGTTCTCATTTATCAGAACACTAGACTGTACATTCCCAACAATGCAGATTTGAAGAAGTTGGTGATGGATGAGATACATCAGAAGCCATACTCAGGGTTGTTAGAAAAACCAGGATCACAGAGCAATAACAATAAACATAAATGAAAATATAATCACACATACACATTACAAGAGAGACACCAATATATCGTGGTTCACCCAAGATGGGCTACTTCCACACTTAAATTTCCAGTCCTTATTATTATACCATCCAACAAAGTGAAGGGATACAACCTCCAGCACAGCCGCTGCACTTCCTCTTCACACTCTCTCACAGTCTCTCTTCATGATCTCAGAGATCTTTACAATGCATAATACCTAATACATATTACCCTAAACGTATTACAATTTATTTCTTTTATAGGGGAAATACAATGGGAAAATACCACGGGTTACCCAAAACCATGGGCCCGAAAACTGTTGGCGAAAACAACCCCCAAAAAACATTCTTGGGGGCGCTGCCCCCAAACCCCCAACGGGGGATCGTTGGACCCCGGATCCCCTGGGGATCGTGCTGAGATCATAACCAAACCTAGCATACAAACACGGCTGAATCATCATCTATGAGACTGAAGATCTAGCTCCACAACCAACAATCTCCCACTTGGAGACTGATCACAACAACTCCACCGTTGCTGGACCTTGGACTTGAAAAATTTCTCATCTTCACCTTCATGCTAGAAGGCCAACTGAAACCGAGCAGGAACTCAGTTTCTCTCTGGTCACTACCTTTGTGAACATGTCTACAGGATTCTGGCTAGTGTCTATCTTTTCCAGCTTCAACAATTAATCTTCCAGAACATAGAGTATGCAATGGTACTTGAGTTGTATATGTTTAGTCCTGGAATGGAATGCTGAGTTCTTTGCAAGATGAATGTCACTTTGGCTGTCACTATACAAACTGCTATACTTCTTCTTACCCACTTTCTCCATAAACCTCTGCAACCAAATTATTTCTTTACTAGCCTCTATAACAACAACATACTCTGCTTCCGTTGTTGAAAGTGCAACAACCTTTTGCAGTCTCGAAATCCAACTTATTGTTGTTCCACCTACAGTAAACACATACCCTGTGGTGCTCCTCCTACTATCCTTATCACCTACCATATCTACATCAACATATCCCTGTAGAACAATGTTTGAACCTCCAAAACATAATGCTTGACTGGTAGTACCTCTCAAATACTTGATAATCCACTGTACTTCCTTCTAATGTTCTTTACCTAGATTGTTCATATATCTGCTCACAATTCCCACTACATGTGCAATATCTGGTCTTGTGCAAACCATGGCATACATCAAGCTGCCAATTGCTGATTGATAGGGAATCTTGGACATGTAATATGTCTCTTCCTGTGTCTTGGGACACATTTCCTTACTTATACTAAAATGGCTGGCCAAAGGTGTACTAATTGGTTTTGCATTCTACATTCTGAACCTCCCAAAACCTTTTGTATGTACTCACCCTAAGAAAATGTCAATTTGTGATTTTTCCTATCTCTCGTTATTCTCATCCAAGGATTTGCTTTGCAACACCCAAATCCTTCATCGCAAATGAATTAGCTAACTTCCTTTTGAGTACATTTATATCCTGCATGTCAGACCCTGCAACAAGCATGTCATCATCATACAATAACAAGATAATATATCTTTCATTGTCTAGCCCCTTGAAATAAACACAGTGGTCAGAATGACATCTACTATAACCTTGTTCTGTCATAAGCCTATCAAATTTTAAATACCACTGCCTTGGAGCTTGCTTCAAGCCATACAAGCTCTTTTTCAACCTGCATACCAAGTTCTCCTTACCTTTGACCTCATACCCTTGTGGCTGCTGCATATATATCTCTTCTTCCAAATCCCCATGGAGAAAATTTGTTTTTACATCTAGCTGTTCAAGATGCAAATCTTCTACCTCCACTAGACTTAAAATAGTCCAAATTGAAGTCATCTTAACAACAGGAGAAAATTTGTTTTTACATCTAGCTATTCAAGATGCAAATCTTCTACCGCCACTAGACTTAAAATAGTCCAAATTGAAGTCATCTTAACAACAGGAGAAAATATTTCATCAAAAGCTATACATTTCTTTTGTGCAAACCTCTTTACAACAAGTTTGGCCTTCTACCGCTTCTTACCTCCTTCTTCTTTCTTCAACCTGTAAATCCATTTGCTCTGCAATGCTCTTTTACCAGAAGGCAACTGAACCAAATCCCAAGTCTGGTTTCCTACCAATGAGTCCATCTCCTCATTCATGCCCTGCTCCCACTTCTTTCTAGTTTCCACCTGCATTACTTCTTCATAACACTCTGGTTCACCAACATCAATAATCAATAAATAATACATTTAAGGAGAGTATCGTTCAGGGAGTTTACTTAACTTGGTAGATCTTCTTGCAGTTGTAGGAGTTTCAGGTATTTGCTATTGTTCTTGATTTTCTGGCACCTTTGGAACTTCATTTTCTTCAATTTCATCAAGTACTGTGTACTCTGTGTTTTTCTTTTCCCGTTTCTTTCCCTGCAACTGATCTTTATACATGACCTTTTCATTGAATATCACATCTCTACTCCTAATGATTTTGTGATTTTCATAATCCCATAAGCGACAACCAAAATCATCAACCTCATATCCAATAAAGGTACATTTCTTGGATTTAGCTTCAAGCTTTGTTCTATTTTCTTTATCAATATGGACAAATGCTTCACAACCAAACGTTCTCAGAAATGAGTAGTTTACCTTTTTCCCTGTCCATGCCTTCTCTTGAATACCACCATCCAAAGCACTTGAAGGCCCTTTGTTTATTAAATAAATAACAATATTTACAGCATCTGCCCAAAACTATAAGGGCAACCTTGCATGCAATCTCATACACCTTGCACGCTCCATGATCGTGCTATTCATCCTTTCGGACACACCATTTTCTTGTGGTGTTCCTGGGACTGTCTTCTCTCTATGAATCCCATGGTATGAACAGTAACTATCAAACTCCTTACCGCAATACTCACTTCCATTTTCAGATTTGAGACACTTCAACCTTTTTGCCTGTCTCATTCTCAACCAAAGCTTTCCACTTCTTAAAAGTTGCAAACACATCAAATTTCTGTCTAATGCAATAAACCCAAGTTTTCTTAGTTGTATCATCAATAAATGTAACATAATAATGAAAGCCACCAAGAGATTGTACCTGATATTGTCCCCATACATCTGTATGCACAAGCTCTAACTTTTCATTCTTCTTCTGTTTCCCAACCCTGAGAAATTTGACTCTCTTCTGTTTTCCATAAACACAGTTCTCACAGAATTCCAAACTTACCTGCTTCAAATTTGGCAGCAACTTCCTTGAGTAGAGAATCTGCATCCCCTTCTCACTCATGTGGCCAAGCCTATGATGCCACAATGTTGTATCTGTTCCTGTGGAAGATAAAGAGATAGAATGGTCAGTATTATGAGGACATAAATACAACGTACCTACCCTGTCTCCTTTTGCTATCACCATTGATCCTTTAGTGATCTTCCACCACGTTTCTCCAAAAGTAGATAGACAACCACCATCTCCTAACTGCCCTGTTGAGATCATATTTCTTTTCATAGCAGGAATATGCCTAACATCTCTTAGCAGCCAATTAGTTCCATTCTTAAATTTTATCCATACCTTACCCATTCCAACAATTTTACATGGCTCATCATCACCCAATGAAACATGTCCAAAATTGCATGGAACATAATCATGAAAATATTTCCTATGGGGTGTAGCATGACATGAAGCCCCTGAATCTACTACCCAATAATCACTTGTATTATCTAATGTAAGAATCAAAGCATCTTGTAACACATCACCTGCCACATTTGCTTCTTGGGTAGTTTCCTGCTGTCCATCTCCTTTCTTCGTTAGAGATTTGCAGTCTTTCTTCAGATCTCCTTTCTTTCCACAGTTCCAGCACTCTATTTTTGCTAGTATGGACTTGGATCTACCCGTTTTAGACTTGCCACGATTACCTTGGCTCTTTCCTTTCTCCCTTTGTCTTCCTTTGCTCTCCATGGTCAACGCATTACCTGATGTCTCACCTGTGCTTTTTCTTCACATTTCCTCACTATGAATAACACCAATAACATCATCAAATTTCAAGGTGTTTGAACCAGAGACAGAGTTACTTACAGCCATGACCAAGCTATTCCAACTTTCTGGCAATGAACACAAGATTAGAAGAGCCCTAACCTCATCATCGAAGTTCACACTTATAGAAATTAGTTTATTTTTAACCGTATTAAAATCATTTAAATGATCAGTAACAGATCCACCTTCAAACATCTTAATATTAAATAAACGCTTCATTATAAATACCTTGTTGGAGGCTGAGGGTTTTTCATACAACTTACCCAATGTGTTCATCAACCTCTCCGTTGTCATTTTTTTTGAGATATTGAAAGCCACCGACGAATCCAGGAACAACCATATTGTTCCAGTGCCTTTCTGTCAAGAACCTCCCATTCTTCATCCCTCATAGCCGTCGGCTGCTTTGCTCTTCCTCCCAATGGTAGGAATAGATCCTTCTGGTACAGATAGTCCACCATTTGCATCTTCCATAACTGAAATTTTTGGCCATTAAAATTCTCGACCTTAAACTTTCCTTCTTCTGCCATTGCTCCCACTTGAACCAGAAATCCTAGTTTCCTACGGGTTTATCTGCCAAATAGACCTTCGACTCTGATACCAATTGTTAGAAAAAACAGGATCGCAGAGCAATAACAATAAACAGAAATGCAAATATAATCACACATACACATTACAAGAGAGACACCAATATATCGTGGTCCACCCAAGATGGGCTACGTCCACACTGAAATTGCCAGTCCTCATCATTATACTATCCAGCAAAGTGAAGGGATACAACCTACAACACAGCCGTTGCGCTTCCTCTTCACACTCTCTCACAGTCTCTCTTCATGATATCAAAGATCTTTACAATGCATAATACCTAATACATCTTACCCTAGCCGTATTACAATGTCTTTCTTTTATAAGGGAAATATAATGGAAAAATACCACGGGTTACCCAAAACCATGGGCCTGAAAACGGTTGGCGAAAACAACCCCCAAAAAAATTTCTCGGGGAAGTTGCCCCCAAACCCCCGACGAGGGCCCGCTGACCCCTGCACTCCCCCAGACCCTCTGGGGATCGTGCCAGAATCATAACCAAACCTAGGGTACAAACACAGTTAAATCATCATCTATGAGACTGAAGATTTGGCTCCACAACCAACAAGGGCACCCAAGATATCTGAATACTATAACAGCAGCAAGGAAGCAGTACTTTTGGCATGGTATGAAGAAGGACATAGCTGAGTACATTGCTAGATGTCAGAAGTGCTAACAGGTCAAGGCAGAGCACCAACACCCAGCAGGGTTGTTGCAGCCCCTACCCATTCTAGAGTGGAAGTGGGACGTGATTTCTATGGATTTCATAACAATACTGCCTATGACAGTAAAGAAGTATGATTCAATCATGGTTGTGGTGGAAAAGCTATCAAAGGTAGCTCATTTCATTCCAGTCAAGTCCACCCACAAGGCTAATGACATTGCAGATATATTCATGAGGGAGATATTCAGACTGTAAGGATTTCCCAATGCAATAGTTTCAGATCGTGACACAAATTTCACATCCAATTTTTGGAAAGGATTGTTCCAAGAGTTGGGAACTTAGTTGAAGTTTAGCACAACCTATCATCCTCAGATAGATGGTCAGACTGAGATAGTGAATCAGATACTTTAATATATGTTAAGGATCTATGTGATGGATAAGCCATCTAAGTGGGAAGACTATTTACACTTAGTGAATTTGCTTACAACAATGGACATCAAGCATCATTGAAGATGAGTCCTTTTGAAGTGTTGTATGGCAGAAGATGCAACTCCAATAAGCTGGGACAACCCAGTCAAAAGAGTAGTGCTTGGACCAGAAATAATTGAGGAGATGGAATAGGAAGTTGTTAAAATTAGGCAGAATTTGAAGGCAGCACAGGACAGGCAGAAGAGTTATGCAAATCTGAAAAGAATGCATAAGGAATTTCAGATTGGGGATCATGTCTACTTGAGAGTGAGACCCAGGAAGAGTTCCATGAAATTGAGAATTTGTGCCAATTTGGCACCAAGATATTGTGGGCCATTTGAAATACTTGATAGGATAGGGCTAGCTGCATATAGAATTGCATTGTCTGCCAACATGAAAGCTCATAATGTTTTCCATGTGTCTTTGCTTAAGAAATATGTACATGATCCTAATCATATCATTGATTGGAATGTGATACAAGTGGAACCAGAGGGAGAGTTCTAGGTGGAGCCTACATGCATCCTCGACAGGAACGTTACCTTGCTTCGGAACCGGGACATAGGGTAGGTAAAGGTGCAATGGAGGCACCTTATCTCAGAAGAGGACACATGGGAGATGGAGGATGCCATGAAGGAGGCATTCCTAGTTTTGTTCAGTTTTGAGAACACCAAGGACGGTGTTATTTTAAGGGAGAGGGAGTTGTAATACCCCATTTTTCCCTTGATGTATTTGGATTTGATGTAAATACTGTGTATGTATAGTATGTGTATTTTCCCTAGTGTGGAGCTTAAGCCCAAGGCCCCACTAGTGGATGTTTAAGGTTATTTGCTTAGGCAAGTATTTGGACAGTTTGATTATTCATGGGATGATTAAGCCATGAAGGAATGTAAATGATGTAATTATTACTGAATGAATAAAATAACCAAGAAGCTGGCTAAGGAAGCAACGAATGAGAAGGGGCCATGTGTATCCACTAGGGAGAGGTGAGGGGGTTTGGGATTGTTTTCCCATATTGCCACATGTCTGACTAAGAACCTGTTTGAAATCTCTGCTGACATTAATGCAACTGCAGTGGGTGGTTGAGAACCCTGATGGTTGAGGCCGCTAGAGTATGGAGCATGTCTGCGATTTTGTATGGCAGGGCATGGCTCTGATCGCTTGAACAGGATGACACTCAATCGCCTGGGAGAACTCCCTGAACCTGTTTGACTATCCGGGAAGATAGGGGATGGATTCATTCACGCAGACATTCCTCACTCCTCACTCATGCACTCACTCGCCCCTGCACACAATTGCCATTGACGAGCCATCCACCCTTGCAGAGAACTCGTTCTTGTATTTCCTATATGCACCAAACCAATCCAGGAAGGGGGAAATATGAGGGTAATCGTGCTTCCTGTGTGGGAGAAAGAGCCTGAGAGTTGGTAACCATAACCACCCTATGTGCAAACCCCCAGTTACAGGGACATAGTGGTATTGATAGGAGATTTCGTAGAGTGGTATTGGCAGAGCGACCAAGAGGAAACTCCAAGCCTGGTAACGAATCAATTGTTGAACCATGGGAGAGAGTTGGGTTGCTTGATAAACCCAGTGAAGGCTATAATCTCAATGAACTAGTGATTGGACCTTTGTATGCCCATCCTAGAATAGCACTGGAAGGGAAGGAATGAGAGAGACTATGCAACAGTGATAGGATATTCCTTGTGTTGGATGTGGTAGGTATTATGGGTGCCAGGTCAGCTGAGAGCGACTGGACCTTTCTATGCCCATCCTGGAATAGCATTGGAAGGGAAGATGCCTTGAGAGACCGTGTAATAGTGATTTAGGTCTTCCTTGTGTTGGATGTGGTAGGTATTGTGGGTGTGAGGTCAACTGAGTGCTGAGATTCCTGCAACTCTGTGGTTGAGCTCACTCGCTTAGCAACGCCTTCCCTGTTGTCCCTGAATTGCTTGATAACCACTGTAGGTTGGATTAGCATGGGTAGGAGCCCTGGAATGCTTGATAAACCCAACTACAGACTGGTTTAGCATGAGAATGGAGCTTTGACTATGAGAGAACCTGTTATCCTTCCTTAGTGGATACACTGCCCAAGTCGGGGGTGATCTCTCAGCTGAAATAGTACATGTTGGATAGAGATCTAAGGTTGGGTGGAATGTTTCTCTCACTTATCCAGTTGCTTCGGAATTGAAAGATAAGTATTTCTTGTTATGTCAAATTATGTTATTCATTGTGATGAAATGGTTGTTCATGTCCCTTTGTGGAATTATGAATGCTTGTGTATAATTATGGAACTGTGGAATGTATGAATATGAATTGATTGAGATGAATTCATGTACAAGCCTGAGTAAGAGGCTGAATTCACTGCTGTGTGTATATCTTATATTGCATGAGTTTAATGACTTGTAATTTTTGCATATGATAGATGTGTGGATTTAATCTGCTAATGCATTTTACATGTTATGATGAATGATGGTGTTTCATTATTGAAGATGAATGTTTATGCATAACTAACCTTGTGAAGGAGATGTATACTTATACCTGATCCCTGGGGAGGAAAGGGAATCCTGGAAGTGGTTTCAGAAACCTTTGTGGGTCAAATGGGAAGGAAGATCTTGGTAGGTTGAAGGTTGGAAGTGTCTAAGTAGAGATATAGACAGAACTTCAGAGAAGAAAATGAGGAGGTTAGATACCTCACTTGATTAGGAGATTCTACCATTGGATAGAGCTCTCCAAGAGCTTTCCAACGGTACTAACATTGCCCCATTTGGATGCTGGAGGAAGTAGTTATGCCCCTTTGAAGAATTGATGAAATTCCCTTATAGAGGCAGGGTTCCGCACGCATGGTTCCGCAATTGTAGGTTGCGAGTTGTGGGATCACCAAGTTCAAAACTTTACGTATTTTGGGTTTCCACAATCCCACATCCACAATTGCAAGATGCAGGTTGTGGGATCGTCAAGTGCATGTTTTTTGTATTTTGGGTTTTCGCAATTCCGCATCTGCAATTACGGGTAGCGGATTTCGGGATGCGGGTTGCGGGATCGTCGAGTTCAAGATTTTTCGTGTTTTGGAATTCCACATTTATGAATCCACAATTGCGGATTGCAGATTGCGGGATGCAGGTTATGGGATTCGCTGTTGCAGAATGAAGGATGCGGGTTCGTAGCTGCGGGTTGTGGATTGCAAATTCAAGCTCTCTCGACTGTGTGTATAGGCACTCAGTGGATGTTTTGGGAGAAAAAAAAATGGATCACGGTCTCCAGTGGCCAGGTAGGTCGGTGGGGACGTGACAAGATATCTCTTGAGAGTCCATTCCAAGAGTGAGTAAGGAAGACTTCTGGGTATTTACCATCATTCCAGTTGCTAAGCAAAACTTACCTATAACCTCATTTATTTACATAAAGTCCAGTAAGGTTCCATTGGAGGATAAGAGTATATCATCGACAAAAAGAATATGGGTTATAGAGATACAACCTCCAAAGGAAATTCCCTAAAAATCCCCCTTACCTTTTTCCTCAAGCACAACCCTACTTAAACCTTCAGCAACAATAAGGAATAAGAGTGGAGCAAGTGGACAACCATGCCTAAGTCCATGGCCTGGTCAAAAGAAATTTGATGCAAAGCCATTTATGAGTATAGAGATGGAAACCGAAGAGAGGCAACCCATTACCCAAGAGATAAAAGGAACCTCAAAACCCATCTAGGATAATACCACTCTTATATAAGTCCAGTTAGCTCTGTCATAGGATTTTGATAGATCCAAAAAAAAATTGACAACAAAAAGGAGAAACAGAGAAGCATTCCTGAAACTAGTTTGGAGGAATTCCTTCATGGGTCTGTGAGTCATCCTCCATGAGAGAGCTCTCTTCGTGCTGGTGTCTAGGAGTCACTGGCTCAGTGAGTTTCCCCACCTCATCCTTCATTTCCTGCATGGAGACTTCCAGCTGGGTCAACCGAGCTTCAATCTTGTCACTGCTATCCTTCAGGGTGTCGAACAACTGGCATTTCAGAGAAAAGAGGAATTGCTTAAGTCCTTCAAAGTTTGAAACTTGAGACTCTTTCATGCCCTTTAATTCCTTTTGCATCTCCTTAAGATCTCCCACTTGAACCTGAGAATTAGACTTGACTCCGCCTCCATGCACATATCGAACCTGATTATGTCCTGTCCAATAAGCTTACGCTCATCCAGAGCAGCTCGGGAGGCTTCGAAAGCATTGTGGGCGTGTTTCTTAATATCATGGTGCGCCCCTCACAGCTCCTTGAGCTCCGAAGCCATTCTCTCGAAGTTCATCTTGAAACGAACAGAGGTAAACCTAGGAACATAGTAGAGATCACCGACAAAAGAGATAGCATTGCAAGTGAGTTCTTCTATGCCCGAAATGACATGCTACAAGATGGTGCCATCTACCGAGGCATATACGTGCGAGCTGAGACCTCGAGGCTTGTCATAACTCCGCGTGCAACCAAACTGCCGCTGCACCTAATCCTTTTAATGCCCAAGAGTGGACAGGGCTCGTCATTAAGGCAAGGATGGAGGAGAGAACCACATTTCCAAGCAGAAGGAGGGGGGATGTGCATGAGAGCCCCCCACAAAACTAGGTGGGTTAGAAACATGGTGTCCAACAAACAAGGCTATAACCTTGATTGACCACCCTATTCCCTTCTTGGAGCCTAGTTCCATGGTTTTCCAATAGATATGCTTTTGAATTGTTGTGCCTATGAATATGAAAGACGTGGATCCTGGAAATATCATTGGTGGACACTATTCGCTTCTGGATTCTGCTAAGAACCTTGCAATGGCCTTTCTGAATATTAATAATTTTCTGAATAAAGATCTTGGAGTCTCCTGGGACGCTGAAGTGTTCTATGTGAAGCAACTTCATGGTGTCAATCCCTTGGAGAAGAGCAGCCCACTCAGCTTGATTATTAGTTTGACTACCTAAACCCCAAGCAAATTGAGATACCATTTTTCCTCCTAGGTCGAAGATGACCCCTCCCGCACCTGCCACACCTGGATTACGTTTGGATGCTCCATCAAAGAAGATAAGATAATTGGCTTGAGAATTCCTCCAAACTGGAAATTCTGCTGGTGACACGTCTAGAGCACATTGATGGCTCCTAGAAGGTTTGGACTGAAGAAAGCTCGAGGCCAACATGTTGGAGACCCATAGAGCTTCAAATAGATATAAGGAGTCCCGAGGGGGGGACCAACCCACACAAGCCATGAATTCTTTGATATGGGACGTAACATTCCTCACCGTTCTTCCCACCTTTGTCTTCTTGTCTTTGAAATTACCTTATTCCTTGTGAGTCATATCTTCCAATTAATGTAATTAGGAAGAGCATTACAAAGCTTTTCCATGGATTTTTTGATTCCAGAGTACTTGCGACCCCAACCATTGAAGAAATCACTTATGTTATTTGGAAGAGAGATGCCTAGGTTGATATCCTTTACCATCTCATTCTAGACTTGAAGAGTGAATTTGCAATAAAGGAAGAGATGTTGCACTGTTTCTTCCTGGTTTTGGAAAAGTACACACCTGCTAGGAACGGCGATTCCTCTTTTATTTAGATTCTTAGAAGTTAAAATTTTCTGATGTGCGAGGATCCAAGAGAAGGAGCATATGCGGGGCAATCACGACGGCAATTTTTTTTCCATTTCTGATCCTTTCTAGGACTGGCAGGTAGATTGGCCAGCAAAAGATTGTAGCCATCCTTAACTCTGTAGAAACCTTTTTCTCCCCAACCTCTTGCAATTTGTCACACAGTTCTATTGGGGGAGAGAGGGGAACCCACCTAGACCAATTCCCATTCTTGTCCCAAGTGGATAAGTCGTGAAGTTTTACAATGTTCTTCTCCCTAATCCATTGCCGTAACCCATTAAGAGACTCCATGAGCTTCAGAGGAGGAGCACCTAGGATACTATCCTCCCAAATATCGATTCTTTTCCCACTTCCAGGGATCCAGTATATATGATCCCTTATGATATGATCAGAGGACTTTCATAGACTCCAAATCGTAGTTCCCTCCCCCGATAAAATATTTTATGTACTCCTTAATCTGCTCTTTCCTTGTATTTTTGAACAATGATTTCCTTCCACCAATCTTTCTTCCCCGTAACCAACCTCCACAGAATTTTGGTTCCCATGGCTATGTTATTCAGTCTAGGCTCTCTTAAGGCAAGCCCACCTTTAGTTTTTTCTGCTATGACAGTTTCCCACTTTATTAAGTGGAATTTATTATTATTATTATTAGGTAATAATACATTTTATATGTTAAATTTAATTGAATATTAGTATGATAGTTTATTTTTAATATGACTAGTTTGATCAATTAAAATTGTACATTTGCAATTAATTTTATTATTATTACAATTGATTTAATACTTTAGATGGATTTAAAAATGTTAAATTATTTTTAAATTATGATTTATAGTGGTTAAGATTGTAGATTTGGATTATTGACATTGAAAGTATTGAGATTCAAAGCAATGGTTTGTTTAATATTTCAATTTTTTAAACTTTGTTACATTTTATTAATTTAGTTGATACCTTGCATTTAATATTAAAATTAAACCCCCTAGATCCGGGTGTTAATGTGGCATTGGTTCATGCCCACACGGACCAACCTTCACATGGCATCGGTCCCAGCCTTGGCCATGTGCTCGCAAGTACGACCCACCTTCCTGCATGCTCCACCTGCCAGCACGCTCCCCATGACGATGGTGAGCATTTAAGATTTGAGGACGAACCCCAAGACACCACCCTCATCCTCTTGATACCATGACGATGGACGCTGATTGATGGCGCTGGATATCATTAATTCTGCCACCTCTTCCAAGGATGATAGCCTGCGACATTAACTACCTCCATGGGAGGGAAATGGCTTGGCTTGGTTCCATAAAGCCAATTGTCAACATGCCTCACTGCTCTGCTGCCGTTTTTTCTGCCTGGATTTTCCTCTTGGCTCTCTCTGCCCGGTTCCTGAAAGCTCTCAGGCGACGAGACTCCATGACTCGCACTAGAGGCACCCCCCATCGTGGTAGTAGCAAGAAAGGTTCAAGCTATGGCAGGCGGCCCAAAGTTTCTATGGATTGGCTAGTAATGAATGGACATGCAAAGCGTATTTCTGTGCGGAATCGTAGTCTCATTGATGGTTGGGAAGCTCATAGGGTTGCGACTCTCTTGGCCTTAGGAAACAATGGTGGAGCTATCAACCATTACTGGTTGCTGAAAAACATGATGAGTACTTTGGTAGAGGAAATGGAAGCAAGCTGGGAAGCCAACACCAACATTGTCCGGAACATAATTCAGTATGATAGAAGCCTCAGAACGCCTAAACACTATGGATGCCAACATGACTTGGGATATCTTCTCCCTGGGGCACAGCACTGAACTAGATATGCAGGGAACTAATGCAGTGACCAGTGAACCTGTGGCTCAGAACGATGGATCAACCAAGGAGAAGGATACGGTGAGAAAGGACACGGCTCAAACACCTTCTACGCTGGCCAACCACGCGGTGCATGCTGGACAAGGTGCACCAGGACCATCTTCCCATGTCTTCACCTCTTCGAGGACAATTGAATATTTCTATGCAGGCTGTCCGATCCTTGAGGAGGAACCAGAAGCACCGCCTGCAGAAGCATGCCCCTAGATGGGCCACTCTAGCTCCGGTTATTTTTGTAATGTTCAACTTTTTTGTTTCTATTTCCTTCACAGTCTGCTATCTAGAACTCCCAGACATTATGAAATATTTTTTTGGAACAAGTCCCAGCCTTTTTTATGGGCAGGCCTCACCTAGGAGGTTTTAATTTTGTATAAGGATAGACATTTTAGTATCTTTGAGCGACTGGGATGGTGGCTTCATCACCTGAGGCCTCCCCACTTAGCACTAGAATCTTCGGTCACTTATGTAATTTTTGCCATCATTTCTGGCTCTGTTTATTAAATTTTCCACTACAGCTTACACAAAAAAATATTAAAATTAAACCATTTAATTATGAAAATAATTTTAAAAATAATTTGTATTTATATATTTGAAACATTTTTAATATTTAAATACTTATCTCATCATAAAAAAAAATCAATAACTTTCCATATTAAAAACAGTGTATGTAAACAAGTGCTGCAGGGCAGCTAATACCTGCCGAGATTAGGTTAGACTGGTACGTCAAAGCATTGATTTGTTAAATGAAAAAAGATTCATAAAGCATTGATTTGTTAAATGCAAAGAGACATCGATGTAGTTATATAAGATGTGAGGATTTTGATATTTTAATGTTTAAAAGAAATAAATTTGAGCTTAGGTGAATGCAGATGATATTAGGTGAATGTAGATGGTATATAATACATGGTATTAGGTGAATGCAGATGGTATTAGGTGAATGTAGATGGTATATAATACATGGTATTAGGTGAATGCAGATGGTATTAGGTGAATGTAGATGGTATATAATACAGTTTACATATTAATCATCTACCTGCTTTAGCTGCTTTGTTTTATATAGCAAAAGTCTAATATGTGTTTTCTATTAAATGTAATTTGGGATCATGAACCAATATATAGATATTGAATTTTTTATTTTAATATTATTAAAAATTATATTAACAGATTCATAGTATTGACAAGCCAACACAGATTCTAAATGATTGTTTTTGGGAAAACGGTTGGCTATTTATCCTACCCAAACCTGCTACTCCCTACAATGCTACTTTAAAGTAGAAGAATTGCATTATATAAGAGATATTGTAAATAGAAAATAGGATGTTATCTCTGAAATCAAAAAGTATTGTATGAAGGAAGGATGTAGGGAGCTACTGTCAATTTACAGATTTTTTACAGGTCAAAGGAGAGAGAGCTCTTCATTTGAACAGCCCGTTTGGAGGTTTATGGCATTGTTTTGTTGAATATATATACATGCTGTGGTCAAGCATCATAAAGGGAGGACGTCCAATATTAACAGCTCATTGATATGGTCAAAGGGTGCTTACTTGTAAGAGCAGTTCACCTTGCTAGTTTGTTACATTGGATACCAAGCTAAGGAGCTAAACGAGAAGGCACCTAGCTTGTTGAGGGGTCATAACTATCTTATTAATTTATGCAATTCTGACTTACATATAAGGTAGTTATGAGATCTTTTAACTTATTTAATGATGATTTCTCACTATTTTTATGAGATGGTGCGGTTTTCTACGGTTTCTTATTCAGTTCCAGCATGCAGATAAATTTGGAACGTCAGCCACGAACAACTTAACAAATAAGCAGCGCAAACATTTTTATAAAAAAACAGTACGAACTTTAACTTATTGTCAAAATTTGTGCCTACTCATTTTGTTAGTGAAACCATTTTAAAAGGATTCTCGATAACCAGATGCTACTGAACGCCCAACATGTATGTGTTTTATCCAGGGGAATTTGTTGTGCATGACACACATAAAGGTTACAATTGTTCCATTTACAATCCTTTGATGCCTGTTTTTTAATACCTCTGTATTTGGAATATGTTGTGATGCCGGTTTCCATAGTCCAACATGCAGTTGTTATTGCAGCTGGCAACATGATCTCCTAGACACGTCTTAGGTGAACTAGGATGATCCCTAGATGGGTTAACATTGGCCACATGCATACAACTCAGGGATTATACTTAACTCATGCATAGTAGAGCTCAAGGATTATACCTAACTCATGCATGTAAGAAAAGTGTCATCCTTAGCAACCTTAATATCCAATGATGCATGCACGTTTGTCCATTAAATTGAATGCATCCAAATCGTTAGAGAAGTTTCAATAGCCTAGTCCAAATCTTGATTTCAAGGGCCACAATTCAAACCCTTCGGATTTCCATTTCTAGATTTCTTAAAGGCTCCGGTCACATGGATTTCATGGCTAAACTACAAGCGTCTCAACCCTTCGGATTTCCATTTCCAGATTTCTTAAAGGCTCCGGTCACATGGCTTTCATGACTAAACTACAAGTGGACTGTTAACCGTCTCAACAATTTCAATGTAAGACGTTGAAATTCTCTCCAATTTTCCCTTGAATTCCCGTGAACCATAGATTGCTTTCAAAAGTAACAGGTTGTGTTAATAATAAGTCTAAAAACTAGAATGGGAGATTCATGGACAACAATTAAAAAATCCGAAATCCCATGTCAGCTTTGACGGTATGGTGGATTGCTTCAGGATAATAGAATGATTTAGAGCTAGGTAACTATTGCAAATGTCTAAACTAACTAGGTACTAGATTTTATTTGATAGAAGGCTAGATTTTGTTGTGATTGTGGAATTTGTTTACAGAATCCAGAGTATGTTCTGTTGTGAAAAATGCAAGTTGTATAAATTGTCCTATGTTCAGCTAAGAGCCTGTTAGTGCAAGTAACAAGTTTTTAGTGCAGCTCCAAGGACAGTTGTCATTCAATGCCTGTATACACTCAAAGACTCCACTGCCAAGATAGAGATTTAAGCATGCATTGCTCATCCATTAGCACAGACCATGCCCAACATATTACCCCAAGTCTATCAAGGATAATCAACAAATGCATGCACATTTTTTCGTTTAGCACTTGGGTCTAAACATCACTGTAGGTTTAGAGGTTTAGAGGCTCACTATCGGGCATGCTTAGTGTTTGCATGCAACACAGTTGGCAATAACTAAGGGTTAAAGCATTGATGAGAGGCTCATGCTGACGGAGCAACTGTGGTGGTCGGACGCTCCTGGCTGAGGGAGAAGCCGCCGAGGGAGGCTCAGGCAAAGGATGTAGCAGGGCCTTTGAACAATTCATCCATGAATTTCTAAAGAAAGCCATAATGCAGATCCAAATTGTGCATTTTTCACCGATTTCTTCAATCTGTGTTTTCTTCGAAAGATGATCAAACTCTGCTTTAAGAACACTATGTTGAAACAACTCTTTCATGGTATCCAAGGCAGCTCAAACTTTTGATCTGCAAGGCGATTTTTGTGCCTTTTACATCACAAACCAAATTCTAGAAAACTTTCATATAGAAAACCCAAATCAAACAGACCAGTGATTGCAAAATTTGGAAAAATAGCGATTTTTAACAGTAAAACGTACAAAGATGCATATAGGACTGCAAGAAACAATAGCGAATATGGAAATACATGGGATCCAGAGACAATTATGATATCTCCGAAGAGAATGGTAGAATAAATTACCATATTTAATGGCTAAAAGCTTCGAATACAAATATTTTTTAACTGCAATTGCAAGCTTTATCCCTGTGTATATCTCGACAATTATCATATCGAATAATTTTTTTGTATTTGTGGCAGAAGAGAGTAAATACTCGTGTTCCAGTTAGCTTGGAGGGAAATTTTGAGAGGAAGATTAACATTGCATGAGCCTGGGAAAGCAGAGACGACAGCTGCATGCTAACATTGCTAAGAAAATTCTTATCAGCTGAGCAACTCCATGCTCACATTCTCATCGATCTTATCATTGGCAGAATTTGTAGATGAGAAGGTAGGCGCTGCAGTCAAGCGGTGATGAGAAGGTGCAGTCGATGTGATGAAGGTGGAGGCGGTGCAGTGAAAACCATGGCGGTGGTGCTAACGAGGCAGAAGGTGGAGGTGGTGCAGTGCAAACCATAGGCGATGTAGTTGCAAGTTGCATGCCAGAGAATTAATAAAGCTTTTCTAAAACCAAGAATAATTAGAAGGATTTTTGAAAACCAAGAAGACCGCCGTAAGTCACAATAACACCCTCAACCTCTCAACCAATTGCATGAGACATAAATTAATTTTGTTTTGAAAAGATAAATAAAAGAAATGATACTTAACATAGGACTTAGGATAAATGATATAAATGTTTAGTCAAAACACTAAGTAACAGTGTTTGACCAAATATCGAAAACAATATACTTGCTACCGGGCCTTCGGCGGCAGGTATAATAATGCTAAACTCATTATATAAAACCAAGTTCATATAAAAAAAGACGTCATCAACAAAGTGTTTCAATATTTAATATTTTAAAATATTAAAACATTGATTAAATTATTTTATTTTGTATTAATTTTTTAAAAATTAATAACAATCTTGTGTATTCTTGACAAAGTGTTTTAATATTTAAAAATTTAAAAATTAAAACATAAATTAAATTATTTTATTTTATATTAATTAAAAATAATAATTTAATAACAAGGGAAAAAGCTGCGTGGCAGCTTAGTCCCTGCCAAAGGGTGTGGGCCATGCGCCACGCGGCAACTACGCAGAAGCAAAAACATAAGGTTGAAGGCTAGAGCACATGGAAGAGCAGGGTGAACGTGTCAGAGGGTTGGAGTAGGTGTCAAGCTAGCGGGAGGTTTGAGCAAAACCATCGGTGCTTAATGCAGCAAGACAATGTCGAGACGCTCGAGCACAAGCGTCGCAGCAATAAGTCAAGCTGTACGATTTCAAGGTCTACAAGGGAAGAGGCTGCTTCTTGAAACTAAATTGGCGTCTAATTCTGAAAATTCATGCTTGGAAGTTGCTGCTGCTACCACTTCTATACAACTCTCATGTTCATGCAATAACAGTACCGCACGACGTGAAGGTGGAAAACATAATTCCTTACTCGTCTATTTAGAACAACGAATTTCCCTTTCCGAGTCTCCAAACCAATAGAAAACTTGGAAGCTAGACTTTGGACAAAGTTTTGTGTATTCAGACTCTGGAGGAATTGTCATGCGCTGACTCTGTATTTGATGCCAAAATTCAAATGGCCCTGTCTAAACTTGATGATGATAACTACGATGAAGAACAGGTTGTTGCTTCTTCTTGTATTGTTGTGGATGTGACCCCTTCCTTCTTTTTAGCTTCTTCCGATTCAGAAGAATATTCGACTGATCTGTTTCTTACTATGGTGAGCGAAGATTTACAAGCCGATTCTGGCGTTGTGTGGTCCTCAGTCCTTGCCAGTTCTTGTTATCAATTAAGTGCTGAATTTGAAGAGAAACTTTGGTCGTGGAGTGATTATGCTTCTGCCAATGGTTCCAATGGTCTGTCGGAGCTTCCGTTTAGTATAACTAATCTGGCATGCCGAGAATTTACAGAATCACGTCGTCGTAATGAAGCATTTTCGGACTATTTGCAGGTAACGTTAGTTCAGGAAATTTATGTTTCCTTTAATAAATTCTCTTGTTGATAGTACTAAAAAATGAGAATCAGGAACTCGTAAAGCTTAAATCATTGATCATTCATATTTATTTTCATTTACTGTAGAGACAATTTCTGTTTTTTTTGTAGAAGAGGTGCAAGGTATTATCCATGCTAATACGACGTACGAGTTTGCACCAGGTTAGTATTACTATTTACTAAGCAATGGTCCATTGAGCTCCTAGGCTCGTAAAGTAAAAGATCAATGTTAAAACAACCTTATTCCTGTTATGCTAGCTCTTTTCACTTATACTCAGGTGTAAATTACGCTGTCTAAGTTGCCCAAACAGGTTTTTTATGTGGATAGACGAGCAACTGCATTCAGGTCTTATTCGGTTAATCCAATCAGACAATTAATTGTATCTCCTGTACAATTAAATCCAATCAGACATTCAATTATCCACACTACAGAAAATCAATCTCACACGTCAAACTAGGAACTCGATGGTTAGAAAGATTTCATGCTCATGAAGAGAAATGTAGACCAAAAGGCTTAGGTGTATTTTTTGTTTTGTTTTTGTTTTTTTTCTTCAGAAACCACCCATTTTTTGTTGTTGGGGAGCCATGACTACCATTTCGTGGAGCCAGAACTATGACAATAAGCTTCTCTCCCTTTCAGTAGTTACTCCAATTGCCGCTAATCAAGTGAAAGGGGTTGTAGCGAGGTAATGTGAAGACCGTCTTCCTGCCTTTGTAAGACGCAATTGGGCTCGACGTGTTGCAGGCATCATACTACTACATTATAACATGCAGAACAGAGTCCACGGTAGAAGTAGTTGAACACTGCATCAAAAAACGGCCGGGTTCAGATGTTAGAGACCACGATTCACAGTTAGCATCGTTCTTAGGAGCATCCCGGCATTTAAAATGAAAACAGAAATAAAACTACTTACAAAGTGTTTCGCCGATTAGCAATCGGTTCCTCCCAGCCCACTGGTTGCATGTCTCGAACTGGACTCCGGACAGGACGACCCACCCATTTCTGCCTCCCACTACGAACTGGTGAGCCACAACGTTGTGGAAGAAGGGAAACATAAAACAGACCATCCAAATAACCACCAGTATTGTCGATCATGGAAGAAGGAGAAGGCGTGCCTCGTGTGTGCCCTGCAAAACAAGGCATGTGTAATTTTCTCCAATTTTTTATTTTTAAATTATTAAAAATTTCAATCCTCCTACATGCATTTACATCAAATCTGGGTTGTCCTTAACCAATAAGAAAATCAAATTTTTATTTTTTCAGAAAATAGAAAATGCATTTTCAATTTTTAAAAAAATAAATTAAATACACTATTTTCTATAACATTGTAAAAGCATTAACTAGCACAACCAAAAATTGATAATTAATATAAGTCAAAAAGCTTTGACTCTCAAATAAAAAGTATATACTGCCTTGCCTTACCGGGACTAATAATAATAAAAAAAAAAACAAGCGAAGAATCATATAAGAACTTTCCATCACCCATATAACATGAAAAACAAAATCATGTGTGAAAAAAAAAATGAAAAACAAAATTAATAAAAAAGGAAATAAAATATATTTTGCCTTCTCACCCACGTAGTAGTACATTGCACGATAACTTCATAAAAAGATTTGGTTTTGACATTTCGCTGCCTTACCTTATATGCATGTTTTTGAATAATCTTTTGCTTTTTGAGGAATCACGTTCTTGTATGGCTGTGTGGTTTTGGTTTTTCAAAAGCTTTATTATATTTTTTAACTTAACTGAGATAAATATTAATAAAATAAGGAATAAATTAATTTTTTTTATCAATTTTTTTTATAATTAAAATCAATAATTCAACCAATTGAATTTGGAATTCTTTTCACATTTTAATATTTGTTTGAAGATCACTTTAAAATGGAAAATACAAAATTCCACCGTACACATAGCATGCCAGGTGATCGAGGAAGCCGTATTTCTGAGACTCAATGACACCTGAGCACGATAGGCAGGCGATTAACGGTGGAGACTGGAGACTGGAGAGTAAAAGACTTACATATATGTTAGTGAAGGTAGGCCTTGCTATCAGTCTCTCAGTTACAGCTTACATATTGACTCACCTGAGATTTAGGCCTGCCAACCGAAAGCTTGTCAAAGGATGGGATGCTCGGGGAGGTGAACATTCCGGTTCTCCCTTGTTTGGGCCGCTATTCATTTTTTAGATTTATTTGAGATTTTCTGCAAAAAGGTAAACAAATTAGTTTTGGTTTCCTGTTTACGCTTTATTTTCTCTTAATTAATTTCCAAACGGCCACCAGCGTGCCTCGTGTGTGCCCTGCCAAACAGGGCAGGTGTAATTTTCTCCAATTTTTTAATTTTAAATTATTTTTAAATCATTAAAAATTTCATTATTCCTGCCAGCATTTATGTCAAATCTGGGTTGTACTTAACCAATGAGAAAATCAAATTTTTGTTTTTCAGAAAATAGAAAATGTATTTTTAATTTTTAAAAAATAAGTTAAATATACTATTTTCTAAAACATTGTAAAAACATTAATCAAGACAGCCAAAAAATTGATGATTAATACAAGTCAAAGAGCTTTGACTTTTAAATGAAAAGTATATCCTTACCTTGAGAGGGACTAAAAAGAGTTTTGACTTTTAAATGGAAAGTATATCCCTACCTTGGCAGGGACTAATAATATTGTGTAATTTTACTGGAGCAATAAAAAAAAATTCAAAATCATCAACGATTTAAACTACTTTAATTATAAAACCATTTATTTCACAAATTTTAATATAATTAATTAGTTTTTTAATTTCTATAAATTCAAAAATTATCCACTAAATGTATTAATGGAACCGTACCTAACACGTTTTTCCCAAGAAAAAATGCTCACGTAATTTAACTCTTAATACAATAAAGCAATGACATCTAAATAAAATGTCAAATTCGAAGCTTAATCCTAAGAAAGAAATAATGAATTATATGTGGAGCGTCCATTTTAATTTGTATTTCAAGTGATGTTAATAGATATATTTGAAATCCATATTGACTTATGGACGTGTACAGGAGCAGAAGAATCTTGCAGCTAAAAGCTTAGGCATCATAAAGGTCTAGTAGGATCTAATAGTGTTTAAAAGTTGTGTTGCTTAATGGTTATTGATTGTCTACCAACTAGTACATAGAACTACAAGTTGTGACATCGATAGGTCACAAGTTAGGTGTCATCATAAGTTATGTATTACAAGTTATCCATGCATTCATGCATCAATCATCAGTAATTATATATATATATATATATATATTATCTCTCATATTTTTCTAGTTATATGCCATGAATGGTTGGTTATCCATTTATCACCTAAGAGTTATTCATGTATTCACTCCCAGTTATCCATTCATGACCTACCACTTATTTTTTTATTTTATTTTATAAAATTGTTAATTTCAAATTTTGAACGAGTGCCATAGAATCAAGATAGTACACTTGTCTCATCCTTGTACAATACTAGAAAAGCATAGGCTGTAATCCACCCCAAATTATACTAGCACAACCACAAGTGAAGTGGCCGGTGAACACTTAGTTTTGTGGAGATGGCTAGTTGTTAAACTAATTGATATAAACATAAAAACAAATACTCTTTAATAAACATACCCCTTTTCTTAACAATCGTTTAATTGAAGCTTATTTAAATTTTAATCAAAATGCATTTGAGCATAACAAGATACGAGGACCATGAAATGAATCCTCACTGTACACTTATTACACTCAGGGTTAATCTTGTTGATCCATTCAAGGAAGTCCAGAATCTGAGATAATATCTAAACACCTATGGGTGTAAAATAAAAATAGGCAGGAGGCTTATTCAAGGCAACATGTTCATTAGATTGAGACAAATGAATATTTTTCTTTTGTGGGAATTATGAAGAAAGTTCTCAAATCCCTTTTTTTCTTTCTCATTCAGTAAAAAAAATAAAAATGAGGAAAATAATGTTTTGTTTGTAAGTAAATGAAATCACGATCAAAGAAAAAGTCATGTACTAATTATTAATTCTCACAACTTCAAATCACGATAGGTATTTACAAAAATAAAATCAATTAATAAAAATTTAAGGTCATATACTCATAATTGAGCCACAAAGAAAAAATAATGGTTTTAATCTTCTTCTTATTTATTTGATGAAAAAGAAAAAAATATAACATAGGTTCTTCTTTTAAATTTTGTATAATATTAATGATTTTTAATTTTTTTTTAAATAAATAAATATATATATATATATATATAATAATAATTTTTTTATGTATAAAATTATGATACACCCTATCAAAATATCATAATCAAATTCATAAATTCAATCTTAAAAGCAATTAACTTACCTTCTACTCATATTGTAATGATGGATTTTAATTTAATGTAAAATGTTCATTTTAAAATGTGTAATTGGTTGATTTTAATTAGATATAAGATCTTCATTTAAATTTGTATGTTAAGTGACATTTTATTTAATATATATATATATTAAAAATACATAATGACATTTTTTATATATAAAATTATGATACACTCTATCAAAACATCATAATCAAATTCATAATGTCATTCTTAAAAACAATTAACTTACCTTTTCCTTAAATATCTTATTGATTGATTTTAATCAGATGTAAAAGGTTCATTTTAATATATGTTATTGATTGATTGATTTGAATAAGATGTGAAGCCTTCATTTTAATTTGTACATATATTTAAAGCATTAAATACCAAACAATTAAGTTTTAATTGTTATTTATTAAATTTTAAATTTTAAATTTTAAGAAAGATTAAAAAAGTTAAGAATTATTTGGATTACTTAAAAATTTTATTTGTGTTTGAAGAATATCTTTACATCACTATTGTTTTAATGAGTTGGAAAGTTAGGAAGGTCAAATTTGAAATTTTTTTTTTTTTGAAATTGAGATTTGTAGTAGGTGTACTTGATTTCATGAGAATTCATTGTTATTTTAAAGCAATGTTGGTATTCTTCATTACAATATGTAAAATAAAAAGATACTTTTGATCTTTTAAAATAAAATTAATCATCTACTTATCATACCTTTTTTTTTTTTTATTATCATGTTGACTTTGCATATGTATGACTAGAATTGAAGCAATCATAGGAAGCCTCTTGTCTTCATGTTGTTTATCATGTTCTTGTCTCTAGTCATAGCCATGCTCTTAGTGGGGACTAGACTAGCTTTTATGAAGAAGATAAGAAATGATGTATTGCCTTTAATTTTAAGATTATAAGTTATAAAATGCTTTTGGGTCTTCTTTATAGAGATGTCTTAAAATTCACATCATATAAGATTACATAAGCAACTAGAATCTCAATGGTGAGTTTATTTTTATCTTATAGAAAAAGGTTTACTGATTTTTCAAGATCCTTCATTTCTCATTTTTTCAATATTATAATTGATCTTTCTAGATTTGATTAAATCATTATCTTTATTTTGTCAATATACTGTAAAAATTTTAATTACTTATTAAAAAACATCTTACCATAAAAAAATACCATAATTTTTTTATAAAATCAATACATGCAATCTCATCTATAACCCCTTAGCAAATGAAAAATCACTTGTGAAAGACCATAATACATTTAGGTTTCACATGGAACATGTGCTTTGTTTAAATGTCCACACATGAACTTACAATGCATAAAAGATCAGTCATCTAATTTACATTCAAAATTTATTCATTTAATGATATAAATTATAGTTTTTAACCACAAATGTTGGTTCAAAGAAAGATAGAATCTTCATCGAGAAAAAAGAATTAAACAACTAGTTTTGAAACCTTGTAAAATGTTTATGTTAACTATAAAAATGTTTATGCTAACTATAAAGATGTGATAAAACATTTTTGTGAGGCAGAAAACTAGGACACGAAATCCATATTGAATAAGATATATATTATTGAATTGATAAGATGCTTAACGCTTTACAAGAGATCGCCTTTTATAAGGTTGGAGCATTTCTTAAGAAGGGTTACGTCCCTTCAATTAAACTAATTAATAATTTAATGATTAATTTGATACAATATTTAATATACATAGCATTGCCACTCCCTTTTAAAGAGCTTTGTCCTCAAAGCAATGGTAATGAGGGATGTAACTGTCGAAATTGTTCTGATTCCCATGTTGCATCTTCTTCGGGAAGATTTTTCCATTTAATGAGGTATTCTTTAATGACTCGCGTTCTTAATCTCTTCTCTCTAGTAGCAATGATAGATTCTGGCTCGAATATGATTCTTCCTTCTTCATCTAACAAGGGAAGTATTGTTTGTGCCTTCTGGTGTTGACCTATCATCTTTTTCAAACATGAAACATGAAAGACATTGTGGATGCGACTTGTAGTTGGCAATTCCAATGCATATGCCACCTGACTAATCTTCTTATTGATTTGATATGGGCCATAAAAACGTGGAGCCAACTTATTTTTTCCACCTTGTTTAAGAGATAATTGTTTATAGGGTTGTAGTCTTACATATACCCAATCTCCAATTTCAAATTCTCGTTCTGTTCGATGTCGATCTTCTTGTTGTCTCATTCTATTCCTGGCAGTATTCAAATTCTCTTTAAGTACTTGGACAACCTTTTGGTTTTCTTCTAAATGCTCATTTACTGATGCGACCCTTGCTTGGTTGGTGATGAAATCCTTCCATTTTGGGGGTTCATATCCATATAGGGCTTGAAATGGTGTCAT